>JAVJAQ010004098.1:0-466994 GCA_032362365.1 Zygogramma bicolorata | reverse complement strand
TCCCAAGCAGCAAGGGTTAGTCGAATGTACGTCGAATGTATGTCATCACTCGACGTAGAAATACGTCGAAGCAACGGTCGATTCGACGTGCATTGGATGACACAATGTCATAGTCGAAAAGACGTCGAACTGTGACGTTCAATCGACGACGAAATGTACCTCTGTGATAATGTTGAATAGACGTACTGTATACGTTCAAAATTAAAAAGGTATACAGTTTGTTCGAGCAGCATTTTGCAATTGTTGCCAACTGGATGACGCACATGCAGTTGGCAACGGATGCAAACTGCTGCTTGAACAAACCTATAATGAAATTTCTGAGCATTGAATAAAGAAATTAAAATGACCTTGTCAAAACTTTTATTTTATTATACACAAATACAAAACAAATATAATTATCTGGACAACACAGATGGAAGGAAGGTTGGCTAGTCAAAACTGTTATTTTATTATACATGAATACAAAACGAATATATTTATCTGGGTAACACAGATGGTAGGAAGGTTGGCTAAGATATAGCTGCTAAAATACTTCTTTTGATTGTTTCAGCATTTTCTTGTTGAAAAACCATAATGATTACTAGAAGAAAACCAAACTTTGGTAGATTTTCACAAAAATAATTGTATCAATTTCAGATCAATGTACATGTTTCGAATTACAAATTCTTCTCCGAAGAAGTTGAAATTCGAAATATGTTACATTAATCTTAGAATAATAAAATTATTTTCGTGAAATTCTCTGTCTGTTTTTTCTCATATTAATACTTACATTTTTACCTTATAATAAAGGAAATGATAACCATTTATTACTGTTGTGGGGCAGGTCAAGCCGGTCAAGAGGGAATAACATACATTTTGTAATTATACTATCGAGATTAAAAAGTTCCATATTTGGTAGCAGTTTACTTACGATGCAAATATCAACAGATTTGGATTCAAAAGGGTAAGTATAGAAAGATTCATAAGATGTAAACTTTTGACCTATTAAAAAAATGTCATCATCAGCATCAACAACTATGTTATTAATTTTTATTACACGCTTCTGATTATTTAGACAATAACAATTGACTATGGAATAAGCTGCTACAGTATACCCAAAATCACCATGTTTCACCTTATTATATTGTTTAATAGAATTACAAGATCCTACATCTAATAGTGGCCCACTGAAATGTTGCATTTCATATTTCTTTGTGACGCTATCATTAATAAGAGATACATTATTAGCTTCTGTCAGACGACAAAACAATTGTTCTAAAGGTTTATTAGGCGATTCCACAGACTTTTTTATTTCATTTAAGTAGTTTTCGAAGGGAAAAGCAGAAATCTTGTCCAAAGGACCAAATAATCGAGCTTCCTCACTCAAATGACACAGCACATGAACATTATTAAACTAAAAACTCTAATCCATATAGGTCTTTGGAATGAGATATAAAGCAGTCTAGTAATTTTTTAGGAACATCACAACCAAAATTTGCCAAGTGCCTTTTAGATAACAGGATAGTAACAGAAGAATGCAATAAAAGAAAGTGCTCGTACATAGCCTTATCAATATCTTTTAAAACTAGGACTCCTAAATAAACTAAAAGAGTTCTAAATTCTGTTGCTTTAAAGCGAGCGACCTCTGAAAGACTTCGAGGCTTTCTATTGAACTCAGAGACAACAAATTTTCCATAAAAAATTAAGTTTCCTGATATTTTTGTAACATCCCTACCACATAATCGAACTCGCAAGTCACCACCTGTCCATGTGAGGAGAAGTTTTTTCATAACACCCAAGTATAAACAATGCATAGAGTCGATTGGGAATTTTGAAACCATTCCAATATTTAAGTCTTCCAAAGGTGAAACTCCGGTGTGATGATTCTGATCAGATTTTAACAAAAATGATTGATCCGACCTCCTCGGCGCCGAGATATTATCAAAAATCATCCGGTGTTTAAAGTAGTCTCCTTCTTCAGTACATCTATCACACCCTGAATAACCGTTGTGTGATTTTATACATTTTATAAAAGCCCGAGCCGGGGCATCACAAATAAAACTATGTACATCTATCCTATATTTTTTATCTTTAAAGGTTAAACCTTTCTTCATTAGGAACTTTAGATCATTAATAAAGTCATTCAAATAATCGGCTAGTGGGCTAGGTTTAGAATTTCCACAGAAAACACCTATAGCGAATGGTTTCACTGTTTACAATTAAACCCAAGATAGGCCAAAACTGTACTGAAGAACTCTTGAATAGAGGTAAACCATCAATATTAAAAGATATTAGAATATCATTTGAAACTATTACATCAGTTTTAGAAATGTAGAATTTAAGATAATTTTCCAATCCAAAATGAACATAATTGCCTGAAGTTAGTTTTTTTTTTAAGGTAATAGTAGTTGGGGTGTTCAAAAGAGTTTTGGAACTCATGGGTAGTTCTGGATGAACTGGAACTAACACATGAAGTAGATCCGTTAGAGTACTATGAGTTACTTTATTACGAATTGCCCATTTTTTTAGTTCACTGTTTAAGTCATACGAGTTTTTTTTGAAATTTATTGGAGTCACTTGTATTCCTTAAATGACTTATTAACTCTAACTTCACTTCAGGGTTAGATTCTATGCTTTTGGCATTTTCAGTTTCACTAATATTACTTAAATTTTCAGAACTAACACTAGAGTTGCTGATATCAGTACTAGAAATTATATTAATGGTATTACTCTCTATCACTGTTTCTCTAACAAGTGAAGAGGAAGTCTGATTTATATTACTATTAAGAATGTCACTTTTAAGACTTTCAATTGTATTTTTAAGCTCCTTAGCCACCCTCCTAAACATCTGGCGTTCACCTACAGTTTCTTTGTAAAACTTTGGCATATTAATTTAACATATGATAACTAAACAATCCTGAATTATTAATTTTTCTTACTGCGATTGGGAGCATGTTTCAGCCAACGCTTGATAGCATTCTCCACTTCCTGAGTTGTAAAGTTGGCTCCTTGTTTTACTGCATCTATAATAAAAATGAAGTTCAGTGTATGACAAAAAATACAGTATATATACACACACACTGTTTCTGATTCAACTTCACAATCTGTGAGTGTGTGTAAAATCTTGGCACATACAATTTTAATAAAAAAAAAACACCAACAAATATTAAAAACACAAATCTTACCTAGTACCACTTTGTTTAGGCGCAGTTGATTAAAAGGTCTCTTATTGGATTCTTTCTTCTGTCGGTTGTTGCCAAAATAATTAAAAAATTTTGCAATACCATCTGTCAATAGGGATCTTAAAATTCGGTTATTCTTTTGAGTAACCTCTTTAGAATTTGAAATCGAAGCGCAGTATGACTTCTGAAAAAAAAAAAGAAAAAAAAAACATGAATATTTTTACCCTTAGGTTTAACCAATTTCTTTTGGCTTATACATAGAAAGTGTAATAGGGCAATGAATTTCCGTTAAACAAAAAAATCAGCAAAAAACAAATTTTACTTGCACAATTTCAAGATATCAATATAACACTTACAAAATTGTTGAAGTTCTCTTCTTGTGTCAAGTACACCTCTAGTTCTTCCAGGTCTTCTAAGGAGTCTACTGGTAATTTTAATTTTAGATCTTCAGGCAAATCTGTATTTTTAATTGGAATGTTCGATTTTTGTAAAATGTCAAGAATTTTTCTGTTCTGTTCCTTAATTATGAGAATATTGTTGAGTAGAACCTTCAATCCTAGAAACAATAATGCATATTTACAACAAACTGATTGCAACTCAGTAGCTTTTCCATTAATGTTTTTTGAAATTATTCATTGATATGAGACTCGGTTTTGTGCCAACATTATGTACAAGGTTAGTTTAAAGCAAGCATATAGGTCCATAAAAAATGTTAGTTTTGGGAAAACACAATTTGAATGTTTAATAGTATCAGTAATAAGACCTGTATAAAAAGTGATTTTTTACACTATTGGAAGTTTGAAACCATAATGAAGTATATGATAAGTAAATTTTCACTAAATGTAGAACTACAACATCTATGATTTTTATTTGAAAATATGAACGGGATGTTCATAATTTCAGTTGTGGAATCATAGACGATAAAATGAAGTTATTTTTGTAATATCTAACAGAAAACAACTACTTCCCCGGCTAATCATGTATTTCAATTTCTAATTGAGAATGTTCCTCTTTTCAACAACATCTATGCTTTTAACCAACAAAGTTTTTTTTGTAAATCAGTAATAAAGAAGTACGTTAAATGAAACAACTTACCATTCTTATCCTGAAGGATGTTGTCAATGTTAGCAGACTCATTCAGAGTTGGTGTTTGCACTGCAGTTGCTTCTTTAGATCCAGAAGATGATGCTTTTGATGTAGATATCTGACAAAATAATTTATTACTCCTTGGCGTTGATGTGTTATTCAGTAATTTGGAGCTGTAACATCCCCCTATGTTGGACTCATCTGTCCCAGATTCCAATTCTTGAGACAATCCTACAATTTTATTTATTACTCCCTCAATTATTTAATTATATAAATAATAGGTATATCTTTGGAAATTTTACAAGCGGACAAATATAATACTATTACTATGAATCTTTGAAGGATATACCTCTTGCATTTGTTGGATTGTTAATTTTTACAGGTGGAGGCCTCGGTAAACTTTGCTTTGACTTTTTGCCTAGTTTCCTAAATAATGGTTCGTCACTATCACTCTCGTCAGAACTAAATTTTCTTTTTAGTATTCTTCTTTTAGGTCTGTTATCATGATCCTCATCAAGATCAGTTTGCAGATCAGATGTGATTTCTGCTATTTTTAATTTTTTTGTAGCTTTTTCAAAATCATCTAAAAATTTACAGCAAAAATTTAGAATGGGGTACCTCATATGGGTTAAAATAACTTTTAGTTTTAATAAGCTATATTATAAGTATTACCTGTTGAGTAGAAAATTTTCTGCACCCCATATAATTTCCAGTTCTCAGTTATTTCCGGTTCAAGTTTCCTTAGAACTTTATTAAACTGAGAGTTATCTTTTATGGGTGGCCAACACACTTCAGTTTTTCTAGGAGTTAACCAAGCTGTATTAACTATAGATAGTCCACCACCATCTGCTTCTTGATTGAATTCTATTACAGAATACATTATGAAAGTATCTAAAAAAAATTATTTCAGTTTTTCTTTACTACTTTTTTTCACCTTGCTATCATAGGTATAAAAACGTGTACAAAACAAGAAATATAGGGCAATTTAAAAAAATTGCGGGTAAATTCTATTGTTTTGGAGACAAAAATGTGTCAGTTTTCTTTTATCCGACATAACCTACAATATAGTGGAAGTAATAAAGCAATGAAATTATTTTTTATTGTCTAATCATTACTAGTTTTCACTTTTCCTCCACAGTAGCAGTTGATATTCAAGTACTAAGAAAAAGTATTATATATCACTTTACCATAATATTTCATTTCATAAATTTGTACTCACCTCTACTAACTGCGCTTCTATCCGCTATCGACAAATAGGCGAAAATGAAAGACAACTTGTTTCTGTAATCAAAATTATTCACCACACAACCGCTAGCAATAACGCGAGTAAGGTCGTAGTACTCGTAGTTCGTGAACTGGTAAAGGAAGCCGAAGATGCAGAGGAATAAAAATTTCATTGTAGGCTTAGCAGCACCCCAAGCAACGTAGAAGAGGCCATTTTGTGATGAATTAATTTTTGCAGATGCAGAATAATGCAGAATCTGTGAGAATTGAGAATTTCAATTTGACATCAAATGTCAATTGTCAATATGGGGCTGACTTCTTTTATAACCAATCACAAAATAGTATTCGAAATTGTGATTGGTTAAAAAACAGTAGGTATTGGAGATTTGGACACCTTGGATACTACAACGTTTCGCGCGAATTTTGAATTTATTTTATGAAATATTTTTTGAAAATCGACGAGTAAACCTCTTGCAAATCAAATATTTGCGGATTTTACATACAACTAGGTACTGCATATTTTTTGACAAAAATAATTTCGTCATTCGACTTATTCATTACACTTTTTATTGATAATACTGCTATTAATTCTATAGGTAATTGATCAAAATATAGTACTGTTTTGCTTTGTATCAAACTAAACTTGGTACAAATAGGTACACATAATATTATATCTCATAATAATATCTCACGTTACGATCAAGTCACTTTTATAACGTCTTTTCGACGTTAATTCGTAGTCGATCAATTATTGGGAACCTACCAACCTAAAACCGACGTCTAATCAACCTCTTTATTATGAGGTCGAAAAGACGTCTACAAATTGACGTCTAATCGATATCGTTTTGAGGTCGATCGACGTCAACGTCTTCAAATTACTTAGCAACGACGTCTATTCGACTAACCCTTGCTGCTTGGGTTTGAACATCGTGTCATATAACCTCACCTAAGTGTAAGTATGATAATACAACTAATTGTAACATCTTTCACATAAATGTAATCTAATTGTAGTTCCCTGATGATGGAATAAACAAAGTTCCGAAAGCTTGGATCAACTTAAAAGAGTCTTTCTTTTGTGACATTGCTGCATTCCCCACTATTCACTAGTTCAATATATATATACATGTCACATTATTACAACCAAAAGTTAAATTAGTGGTATTCATTCTGACTTCGATTGTCTTTATAGTTGATTATTCTATTGAAACCTGTTATAAAAACTTATAAGATGGAAAACAAACAGATAATTAGGAATAATGATATTGAAAATGAAAATTTAATTGAATGTTGAAACCAAGTTTCAAGTTGAGTTTACTCAGTACGTTCCGATCGCTGATATTCGCGATCGTGTTCATGTGATGATTGGGTACCAGCGATC
This sequence comes from Zygogramma bicolorata, assembly GCA_032362365.1. Taxonomy (NCBI): domain Eukaryota; kingdom Metazoa; phylum Arthropoda; class Insecta; order Coleoptera; family Chrysomelidae; genus Zygogramma; species Zygogramma bicolorata. The sequence goes on along the minus strand of JAVJAQ010004098.1, from coordinate 460,145 downwards.
GAAAGGTTGTTAGTACACTCAACTTGATACTTGGTTTCATCATTCGTTCTATTGACTCATATTCCCATCAGAATTCGTTTGATTTTTCTATTTCATTATAAACACTTCAATATCTTTCGTCACCATATTAATCTTATGACCAATTAAAATTTGAAATTTTATTTCTTTGATCATAATCTATTTGAATTTTTCTATTTGGATTTGAGTTCCTTATTCGATTCAATTATTCCTGATTTCATCATTCGTGATTTATTCTTATAATAGAGTTCAGTAAAGTTAACTATATAGACAATAAAAATCCGAACAAATACCACTCAGCAAGTAACATCGTCAACCACATTCAAAAAAAAATGGTGAAAGCTTTATCTTCTGGATGGAAGATATTTTCAGAATGCTTTTTCTCTAAGTCAATCAATTAATTTTCATTCCTGAGACTAATTACAAGTGTGAGAATCGTTTTAATAGCAGTAAGTATAAGAGAGAGAAAACTCATATGGTAACAACAAATAGAAATAGAGAAAATAGCAATTGAGAATATTGATAGAATGGTGGAAACGATATCACAGTGAAATGTGTGAATATGCTAAAAATGGTGATAAATACAGAAATGAATGTAAGAGGATTCCACTGCCTGTTCTCCAGTCGTGGTTTATATCTGCCGATTGTGGCCGAGTCAGGAAAAGCACTCACTCGTATTCAATTTTCTTTCCTCTAGGTGGCTCTTCCGTTAGCGACTTTGTATACACTTTGTTAATGAGAATCGTACATTCAATTGAAGAACTTTGAAATATAAAGGGGGCTGGATGATATATTGAAATTGATTATTCCTGCACTATTGCATGAATGCTTTTTCTCTAAGTCAATCAATTAATTTTCATTCCTGAGACTAATTACAAGTGTGAGAATCGTTTTAATAGCAGTAAGTATAAGAGAGAGAAAACTCATATGGTAACAACAAATAGAAATAGAGAAAATAGCAATTGAGAATATTGATAGAATGGTGGAAACGATATCACAGTGAAATGTGTGAATATGCTAAAAATGGTGATAAATACAGAAATGAATGTAAGAGGATTCCACTGCCTGTTCTCCAGTCGTGGTTTATATCTGCCGATTGTGGCCGAGTCAGGAAAAGCACTCACTCGTATTCAATTTTCTTTCCTCTAGGTGGCTCTTCCGTTAGCGACTTTGTATACACTTTGTTAATGAGAATCGTACATTCAATTGAAGAACTTTGAAATATAAAGGGGGCTGGATGATATATTGAAATTGATTATTCCTGCACTATTGCATGACTCAACAGTTTTTGAGTCAGGAAACACACTTATTTCCATTTCATCAAACTATACCAATTGAAAAAATAATCAATACTAACAAAAACCTTACTATGGGACCATACTTATTTGGATTTGAAGACATTCTCAATTGAACGACATTTCACATGTTTTCGTGCGCTTTGATTTTCATCGTTGGTGAGATTGAGGAAGATGAGAAAGGTGAAAGTGATTATATTCAATAATTCAGATTCCGAATTACCAATAAATAGGAGGCATCTCAGCAATGCGAGTAGTCCATTGTACGAATTTATCGTCTATCAAGACAATCACTTCAAGATTTAGTTCTTGAAATTTCTCCTCATCTACCTCAGATTCTAAGAGATGAAATTTCTTCTACAAGTTTGTATAAGGTTTTAACATCAATTGATTTCTTAGCTCAAAGGAGCTAAAAAAAAATATGTCAGCCAGGACAAATTTATACCTTTGGCCCAACATATTTTCAAAATGCAGTAATCAACCTCAGCCAAATCAACTCAAACGGAATATCGGATGGAATTTCCGAAGACAGAATGGGAAAGGAATCATATTAAAGAGGGATTTTCAGAGAGAGAAGGATTTCCGGTAATACTTGGGGCAATAGACTAAGCTCACATGGTGCTCACATACCTGGAAGTCGTGTAGACCCACTTTAGGTGAGCCCTAACCTAACAAATGCCTGGAACACTTTTTTTTGAATCGTAAGGAATCATACTGCATTTTTATTTATCTTCCATTCTCGTTGCCATATGTGATCAATCGCCATTGAGCAACGAAATTATTTTCTCCTGCTTTAATTTTCAAGGTTACAAAATGTACCTAGGTAATATTCTTCTGAAGTTATTATCAAGTTAACACTATTGGAGAAAATGTTGATTTCATACTCTTTTATCAATCATCAACAATGTCGTTACGATAGTAGAAAATGGTTGTATAGTTGTTAGGTCAGTCTTTGAGAGGATTGCTCATTTGGCAATATTGTTATTAACAAAGTTCACCATAGTAAGGCTGTGAGAGAGTCTATCAATTTTTTCTCAAAATATTGACATAACAAATGATGAACTGGACCTCATAGAGTTTTTCCTGAAGCACCATACGGAATGCAATAAAGAAAGGAATTCACCTTGAAGAAAGTTTGTGAAGGACAGATAGTTTGATACTAGAATTGAAATATCCTTCACAACCTCTCTCTGCTACTTTGAAGAAGTATTGAATTATAACTTGAAGTATTCTATCTTCCTCATTCCACCATCTCTTAGGACATGTCTATCAGTTGTAATTACAGTGCTCCAAAGTAACAAAAAGTTTTTATATCAATATACCCTTCTCCTTGGCGCCATATTGATCATTTTTTTTTTCAGGCTCACCTTAGACTCAGCTGATAGGGAAAATCTTCAATCTTCACACGCCTACCACCAACAATTCGAGAAGCAGCGTTAACGGTATCCTTCAATAAAACTAACAAAAATTAATTGTCGTTTCGAAGAAAAATATTTTTACATTTTAGTGTTTCTCGTGTACAAAAACTTCCAAATCAAATCCCTCGTTGTATTAATTGTGCATATATTTTCGTATGGTGGATTTTGGATTGGGGCGATTTTTTTCATGCACAGTTTTATTCGAAAGTGAAGAAACTCCCAAAAAAATATCGCATGGATAAAGGAAGAAAATAAACAAATGAGCCTTAACTTTGACTTGGAATGTTATAGCCTCCCCAGCAATGAATTGCAAAGCTAAGCCACTCGATTGAAAATCGGCCATCGAGAAATGATCCTTGTCTCAGATTTGAAACTTCACCCTCAGACGTGTTTTTCAATCAGAAATTGCTTAGTGAAAAAGTAATTATTTAAAATATTGTCTGAATGTTATTTGAGGAGGTAGAAATGAATAGTGCAATCACGTATACCAATTTGCCCTAAAAACAGATACTACAAGAACTCGAACCTTTCATTATAAAAAAGTGACGCTTTGTGTGGCGCCAAGCGTGTAAGCAATAGACCAAACCTCCCATATGAATCACACTCCTTTTTTTTCAAACATGGAAAATGCCAATCGAGTGCCAAATAGAACTCGAAGGTTCATTTCATGGAATGAATATTTTTTCTGAATATTCATGCGATAGAACTTCAAGAAAATGATTGTTTGTGAAGAAAAAAATGATGATTTTATTGAAATATCAATAATGTATAGTGAAATATTATGTTTGATTTCATCCACTTAGTCCAATATCTCGAAACACATGATGAATTCTGAACAATCAGAAAGCGTAAATGGTAAATTACTTACTTAAACACAAAACTGAACACAACACGGACATTTCCACGTTGATTCTATTCATAATATGTGGAACAATCGCCTATATAGCTAGTTCACTTTATCAGTTTTACCTTGCTGTCGTGTTGAAATTAATTTGTTGGTATAGATAGATATATATGTCACTGGCGCAACTCTTGTTTTGAAGGTATTCTTTGTTCAAAATACGCTCTTGTATTTGATTTCTTTCTTCGTAAACAAAAGCTCGTTAATGATAACAGGAAGAGATATCCAGGAAATTTGATTCCTCATAGAAATTGGTGTATTGCAGAATATTTGCATTTGAGTTGTCAAAATCTCAAATTTCTGAAAAGTGCACAGGGGAGAACGAAAAATAGGAATTTTGATCAGGTTTAAACCACATCTCATTTTTGAAATAACCAAAAGGTTCATTCAAAAGAGTTGTTTAGAATTGAAATCAATATTCAAATTTGGAAATTTTTATGAGGAATAAAATTTTCGTACAAAGCGATAATAAAAAAGTTTTCCGTATGGTGGAATTTTTTGAATCTCACTGTATATAGTCAGGACCACATTTTGATAGGCAAGCCATTAGAGGCGTATTCGTCTATTCATGAAACCCTATAAAAAAATTGTTTCATCCGGTAATATAATAATAATAATCTTTATTGTTTCCAAAGACAAAAATCTCATAACAGTCGTTTGGTTCACACAGTATTTGAGCATGAAAAAAAAAACTGAAAAGACAAAAAATTAGGAAAGAGTATTTCAACTAGTATGGCATAATATGAGAAGAATACAGTTCCGTTATTCGTTCATAAGGAAAGAGCTCAAGTACTTCGAATAGGTAAAAATACAATAATTTTGCATTTTCGAAACTGATACTTTCAATTGAGATCACAAAAGATTCGTAGTTAGCTAAAGACTGCAGGTCTAAGGACTGAAAGTATGGGACATTCAAAAAGAATATGCCGCAGATTCTGTTGTTGATGAGTATTGCATAAAGAGCAAGTTTCTTTAAAATCAATGGACCAGTAAAAGTTTTTGATTGATATCCTGAGAGTGTCCTTGTATGTCAGGCGAATTTGTGCTATTAAACGGATGACGTGTATTGACGTTCTATAAGTGAGGTAGTTTTTAGGAGATGGGTTAACTGCAAAACCTAGATGAAAAAGTGGATATCTGCAGATTGCATTTTTGTTAAGATCATCACTGTGATATTGTATTCAAATTTTTGAAGCAATGTGTGTTTATTGGTGCATAAGAGGTGGCGATCAAGTCGAGTTAATATTTCGAGACTGTCAATTGACTCGAACCATTGTTTGATTTTGTATACCCAATTAAATCGTATGTCACATTGATCAGAGAGGAGTGACTTGAAAAAGCACCTTCGTGGATATCTAACACCACTCATAGATAAAAGTTTTATCATCCAGTTCAGGACGTATTTAAAGATGGTGTATTCGAGATGAATAGAGCCGGTTCCCAGTCAATTGCGAGGAAGTGAAAGTAACCTTTTGAAGAAATTGACTTGAACCCTTTTCCAATATTCCGCAGTAATTGACACCCCAGACACAAAAACTACTAGAGAAAATGCTTACAACGATATACTTGAATAGCTTTATCCGTGCATCCCACGAGTTCATTTTTGCTTTAGCCATACTGTTGATGTGCTGATAACGGAGCCAATGGCTTGGTTAGCTTTAGAAACAGATGTGAGAGCCATTTCACGGAAGAGCAAGGAGGAAACAAAAGTTACACCCAGGTGAACATATTTATTTACAATTTCGTTTTCAAGGTTTTTCAGGAGAAAACGGTAGGGATTACTTGTTCTTAAGCCGCTCTTAGAGAAACGCATTATCTCAAATTTGTGCGAATTTATTTCATGACAATTTTCTAAGGCGTATCTTTCAAGGATTTTCAATTTGCAAGAGAGGTCAATTTTCGTCTCAGCCAAAATTAATAGATCGTCAGCATAAAGTAGTAAGACGATGTCAGTATTTCGGTCGATGTCTACGCTGCGAGCACCATTGCTGCGGAAATAAGTATCGATATCTGCTATATATATATATAGTGAAAACAGAGTTAGACTAAGAGTTTCATCCTGTAACACCCCCGCGGACACATCAAACTTTTTGGAAAATATGTTATTGGATTTGATTTTAACTGTTGCTATTTTATATAAGTTGTGGACAACGGAAATGAAATTTGAGCTCAATCCCATGTTGTATAATTTATCTCACAATTTAGTATGTACAACGGAGTCGAATGCTCTCTTGATATCTATGAATGCAACAAAAAGTTGACGTTTTTTAAAACAGAGATGCGGCTGAATAATGCTTGAGAGAACGAAAACATTGTCACAACATCCGCGACCCTTCCGAAATCCAGACTGAGACTCAGGTAGCCGCATTCGGGTTCGCAATGAATACTTATCTAGGACAGTTCAAAATAGTCATCCACCCAATTATTGTAGATATATTCGCGACAAACCCTTCAGTCCAACTATTTCGAACCGTTCCTGAACTGTTTTTGTAGTGAACCCGAACACAACCGGTATAGCGCTCGAATAATCAGACCAATTGAGTAACCTATTGAGAAGAATTTGAGTGAACAGTTTCGCGGCACAGTCAACCACTGCGATTCCTCTATAATTTTGTGGATCTGGTAAACAGATTGTGATTCGTTTGGGTTGTGAAGACGTGTTGCGCTGCGCTTGAATTTGAAGAGGAAGACAAATTGTTGGTGATATTTTGACGAATCATTGAAAAACACGATTTCGTATGCTATGTGAACGGCCATCCGTCATGATGTATCGTATTTTTTGACGAATCGTCAATGACGGATCTCATGTGTATGAGCCCCTACTGAGGAACTCATTTGTGTAAACCCATTTGATAGGAATATTCCCTACGAATTGTTTATTCGATTCATTTGTTATCTTCTACGAATGAAAAATGTGTTGATCAAATCAATTCAATATCAAAACTACTCATGATCTGACGCTGGCATCTATTGAGAAACTTTGCGATAGTTTCTTTTCTTACCTTCATTTCCCTAGGAACATAGAATTGATAGTTATCAATCCAAAGTCAAATCATCCTTGAATTGAACATAATCGAAAGTTCGAGTAAGACTGAGAAAATTGAAATTTTGATGTGGATTGATTATGGCTATGACTATTGTTTCACAATCCTGTTTTGATTGTTGACCTCAACTATGCAACAAAATTCTATGGATAAGAGAAAAAATACAGGATAAAGATGATTTTTCCATACCTGAATCGATCGATGCAAACCAACTAATAATAAACATCTATCTTGTCACCATAGACATTATGAAATACCTGGACTGGCTGTCACGTAACTTTCCCTTTCAAAGTTCATCAGCTCTGTGGAATATATTAGAGTTACAGATACTGTGAAATATAGATTCTTGGTTGGAAATGACGTCATTATGATTATATCCGATCGGTATTATGCAATACCCTTCGTGTTATTTGCCAGGGAAGAAGTTTTTTTCTGACAGGTGCCAGCCAAAACCTACTGTGTAGGTAGTTTGAGATTGGCCCGAACGAATTGTTGCCAGTCTTCAAGTAAGCCCATCGACAATGTCGAATGATTTTGAATAATTTATATGTGCTCGTACAAAGTCTCAAGCTATTGTTGTAAATGTGCCGTCAAATACGGCAAACGAAGGTTTTAATAGCAATCACGCAAAGCCCACAGCATAACTCATGGACGTAAAAAAATAATTTCTCTACGTCCATGGCATAACTTCATTGACGTATGCTTCAAACCAGCGCTCGGTTAAATTATTTCCAAATATAAAAAAACGTCTCAGAAGTCACGCCACTACTGGAGCTGATAAGTGAATCGTCCCTACTTGACTATTTTGTGTTTACTGCTTTGATTATTTTTTAATATTTTTCTTATGTGCAGATTCACACGAAAGGGAAGCCCTGTAATGTTCAAAAGACACCGCGTGAATCAGGGGACAGGAGATACGATTTGACATTAACTTTGAATATCTGAAGTTTGTAAGCCTCAGAAAAAACCTCTTCTGACAAGGAGTTCCAAACCTCAGCTGTTCTATTGAAAAAAGATCTCTGAGCAAGAGAGGTTCCACATGCCTTCAAATTCACAACAAAGGGTTGATAATTCTGTACTCGTCGAGTCATCCGTGTAGATATTGCCAAGCGGGGAACGATTGATAACAATTCAAAAGAGCATCGACCGTGAAAGTATCTATAGAAGAGAAACAAGTCTCCGACCCTTCTACGATGTTCCAATGAAGTGAGCGAGTCTGTGAGCGAAGAATCACCAACAAGACGAATTGCCTTTCTCTGAATGGAATCAAGAAGCCTAAATGAATGTTTGAATGCCAAACTCCACACATGAGAACTGTATTCCATGACAGGTCGTATCTGAGCCTTGTAGATCGTTAGAATCTGACGAGAAGTTAATGGGAAGCACTTTCAGCGATCGATCTCACATGGTTTTCCCATTAGAGATTATCACTGATCGTAATTCCTAGCATCGAGATACTTGATTTTTTAGGAATATTTACTCCTGACATCTGAATATTCGATGATAATAGATCGACTTTTCTTGAGAAGAGACATGCCTGGGTTTTGGTAGCATTAAATTCCACCAAGTTCATGCTACCCCATTCTATTATTTTTGCCAAGTCGTCGTTAATCTTATTGACGTGAATGTTTCTTTGAATTTTTGTTTCCCGAGCTGGTATGGGGACTCTGGACGAGAAACTGGTATGAAGAGTACTGTCGTCCGCAAAACCGGTTTTTTTTTTATTAAAATGAAAAACTTGTGAAACTCAAACTTTTTGTATCATAGTTGAAAACTTTTAGAGCAGTAAAAACTTTTTTTATTGTATAATTCTGCAGATGTCCCGCTTCGACAAAAAAAGGAATGTATTCCGAACACGATAGATTGGTTGGAAATTTGATTCCGAAAAAATGTTTAATATTTGGTGGAGAACAAGCTGAGATTTCGATCACAAACCAGTCACGAATTCGCAGCTTATAATTGCGTGAATCGTCTATATCGAAACATTTTAAAATCGATTTCACCCTTTCGAAGTTCACAAACTCAACAAAGAAAGATTATAATTTAGAAATAATGATGAAACGATGGATGATCAAAATCCTTTGTTTTTTTTCGAACAGAGTAGTTTCCTGTGTTCCACTATTTTGAGCTGTACGGTGAATAAGCGAAATCGTTCATTAGGCTCCTGAAAATTCATACTGGGAAATGGAAGCTCATACCCAGTATCCACAATTTGTTAACGTTTGGGCTAAAATAGTTGCGTACTCAATATTGGAACAATTCTCTACCGAAGGTTCATCAAACAATGTTTACAGATCCTTCAATGACATATCATACCATATCATGGATGTATTTAAGTGCCAAAAACATGTTCAAACAGGATGGTGTGCCACTGCCCACCGCATTGTTTGATTCCAGTGCGTAAACATTCCCAAATAGGTGGATTGGTAGTTGCGTAACCATAAAATGGCCATCAAGATCTCCAAACCTCTCTCCGCGGTGTTATTTTAAGGAAAGACAGAATGAGTGAATAATATTTGAAAGATAATCCCTAAAAAAATCTCAATTTAGGTATTTTCAGTAATGGTGATGTAAATAGAGAATAGATAATTTGATTTGATGATTCCAAACTATTTTTTTTTGCCCATCAATGGTATATAGGGATATTTATGAGGTTTCAAAAGCCGAATTATATAAAGGGTATGCCAATTAACAACATCGTCAGACACTTTACAATCTAATATGTTTCCTCCTTTATAGTTGGATTGATTATTGGATGAAAATAGCCACCAACGGGAAGAAGATTGTCTTTTCGGAAGAGAAGAAATGAAATAGGTATATGCCTATTTTTCTAATAGCTTCATGTAGGCGAATCGGCTGTGGTAAAGCATATTCAGCTGAATATTTATATAATAGTATATCATGCAACGATCGTGTAATAACCATTACATGAGAGTTGCATTCGCTATTTTATCTACACCCAATAAATAATGAAGAACTGAAAATATTATATTATTAGGTATTTATATTGAACACAATTCAAAATTAAAGGTATAACCACGGAAAATACAACAATGAGTAATGAAAAGAAAAAAATGAAAAAATTCTCTGGCGAGGTCAGGAATTGAACTTGGACATTTCTGATCACTGGCGGCGCCATTAACCACTCGGCCAAGAGAGCTCATTTAGTTCCATCGAAAATAAAAACATATATGTTGCATTTGTCAAATGAAAAATATAATCCTTTCGATTGATATTTTTTTCTTGTCTTAAGACATATGTGGAGGAGTCGCTGATAATTCTTCTATATCACTGCTATAAGACATTTTCATACGATTATTGAAAGTTGGCTAAATTCTTCAAAAATTCAATACCTACTGATTTTGACATGACAAACGTCAAAATGCAAAGCTTGCACATCATGCTTGATTGAAAAATAATGGGTTTCTATTGGTTGAAAATCTGTAGCGTAATGAAAATCTGTATCGTAATGGATTTCATTATAAAACGGGTTGTGGGCATATGAGTGTATTATTAGAGTACGGGTGTAGATAATAGTATATTATGCAACGATCGTGTAATGATGGTTATTAATATATGAGCATAAACCGGGATACGAAACGAGCCGAATGTGAGTTTCGTATGGTTTATGCGAGTGTATTAATAACCATTACATGAGAGTTGCATACGCTATTTTATCTACACCCAATAAATGATGAAGAACTAAAAATATTATAATATTAGGTATTTATATTGAACACAATAATAGTAGGTAATCAATCGTATTTCTTTGAAAAATTCTACAGAATTATAATTAATGGTATAACCACGCAGAATACAACAATGAGAAGAAAAAAATGAAAAAAAGTCTTCGTCGAGGTCTGGTATTGAACCCGGGACGATAGAGATCACTGCCCGCGCCGCTGACCACTCGACCATGAAAGCACATTCGATTTGATCGAAAATAACAACATATGTGCTGCATTTGTCAAATGAAAAATATAATCCTTTCGATTGTATTTTTTTCTTGTCTAAGACATCTGTGGAGGAGTCGCTGGTAATTCTTCTATATCACTACTATAAGACATTTTCATTCGATTATCGAAAATTGACTGAATTCTTCAAAACTTCAATACCTACTGATTTTGACTTGACAAACGTCAAAATGCAAAGCTTGCACATCATGCTTGATTGAAAAATAATGGGTTTCTATTGGTTGAAAATCTGTATCGTAATGAAAATCTGTATCGTAATGGATTCCATTATAAAACGGGTGGTGGGCATATAAGTGTATTATTAGAGTACGGGTGTAGATAAATATACTTATCTGACTAATGAGCGATACCACAGATTCGCAAACACTCGTCCTCGAAACCCATTATGAATGATATTCAAAATTGAAGCTCGTATCAAAATTGGAATGATAAGCAAATAGTTTTGAATGCATGAAATATCATCGGCAGTATGCAAATTTTCATGACTATTTGAATACCGTTCAACCAATTCAAGAAATTTCACTTCACATCCAGCAAATACTGTGTTTTTCTTTTTTTTGAATATGCAAGTAGGCAGGTCAAAACAAATTGTAACCTTGCTATTCCATCACCAAATTCAAATTCAGAAATTTACGTTGTGTACAAACAGTGCCAACAAGGCGCGTGGCATACGTCATTACTCATATCGGAGTCACTAGAATTCTCAATATTCTATGGTAAAGAGTGTTTTTGTGGTGCATCACGAATACAAGTAGAGGATAATCGAGACGGACAAAATTCTGTTATATATCTTCTAGGTATCCATATTGATCGTACTTTGGGTTAGAAAACTCATCTGAAGGAATGGTCCAAAGTCTCAACGCATACAATGACCAAATCAGAAAGTTTCTGAATGTATCTGATGAACATCAATATTATCTATGATAAGAGGACTACAGGTTGTTATGTAGAATACGCGCTGCGTGCTTCTAAAGGTCAACTGATCATTAAGATATGGACATTTATATCGTAGTTTTCTCGGTTTGTGTTTGTAACCTATCACAAACCCAGAAAACTACGGAACAAATATTGATCCACCACAAAATAATGACGTTCAAACAATACTAAGACGAACATACTTTGGATGGAAGACTTCTACAGGCTGTATTGCATTTGTTACACATAAAAACATCTGTTTCGAATGATGTACCCAGTTTCAAACTATCTGGTTTCATCGTTTGTAGAGATGAATCACCCTAGCACCGAACTGATACCATTGGTACTCGACACCCGTTTCGCCAAAATGATGAGCATCTTCAGGAGAAGGCAATTGATATGCCCACTGTTGAAGAACTCCAGTACTTGAAGTGCCAGGAGTTCTTCTTTGGCACAGTAGATGTCGTTTTACCTTGACGGTAAACACCATTTGCGCCATTGTTCAAAATGAATGACATTTACACTGACTTTGAAATTTCTTCAAACTTCTATTGAAAACTCTGGATAGTCATACATTTATCTGATTCGGAAGTAAGATGGTTGCAGAATTCATTCACGGACACTTCAGTTAATGGTGATCATCGAAACAATTTCATTCCTAATCAAATGAAAATCAAATTTCGAAAAATACATTACAGAAGACTCATTTATTGTTCTCTAATCCAGTCTTTCTCAACCTTTCAGTATATTAACTTAATGAAGTTGACAAAGATAGCAACAAGGATGCCCATTTGATCGCGTATGTTCGATTTTGCGATGGAATTTCAGCAGTTGAAGAGCCATTGTTTCGCAAACTTATAAGAAATAGAGCAACAGCAGCCGAATAATTTGAAATATTCCATAGTTTTTCAAACGAATTAAGTATTCAATGGACTGTGTCGGTATATGTACAGATGGTGCTCGAGCAATGTCTGCCAAATTCCAAAGCTTACAAGCTATTTTTTGGGGTGTACGTTGCAGCATTTGTTGTCCGTTATGAAAAGTGTCTCCTACCTCTTTGCCTGTACCTAGAGTTGCCATCCGTCCGGCTTTAGTCGGACATGTTTGGCTTTTTCCGGTCCTGTTCAGGCAAACTTTTGTGTGTTTGTCCGGCTTGGGTAAGCTTTTCGGTCTTCTCCGCGCCAACAAATGACAATAAACTATTTGATCTATTTCAAAATTTCACCTTTTTTTCAGGAAATAAAAAAGAAAACAGTGACTTCCAACACCTGTTTGCACATGAAAAGTGAACGGCTTATTTTGAATCATTCATTTTGAGAATTCCCATTCTGAACTCCTGAAGTTAGCTGAATGGTCATAACGCTAACGTTGAGAGAGTTTTCACTTTGATACATTATCAGTGGACAAAGGAAAGAAATGAATTACAGACAATTTCGAAGATAATGTTTACAAGAACTCCACACTATTTTATAATATATGAAGGAAGCGAAATATCAGATGAAGTTGGTGAAAAAAAATATAGCCAACTAGTTATAGAGATTTTCAACAAATTTGAGAATATAATTCAGGTAACAAAGATAATTTTCAATTTTATAGAACCATACCCAGAAAAATAATGTTTTCTTTGTTCGAATCATTATTTATATAAATAAGTTAAAAATTTCTCGTTTTTTTTTGTTTCCCTTTATCTTTGGTGTCCGAGAAGCTAATGTTAGTGTCTAATTTCCGGCTTCATATAGTCCGACTTTTGTATTTCACTCCGTGGCAACCCCACCCGCACCTAATATTTTGATATTTCATGGAAACATTATATTCTCTATCACTTTGAACGTTTCTCATCATGTGAATCAAAGTAATTCCTAAGTTCGAATCACTTTATTATTCGAGACACTTTCTGGATATTCATTTTCGTAGAAAATCAAATTTTTCTAGTATTTGGAGTTTATTCATATTGAGAACTGAAAAAAGAGTGTACTCCGAAACATTCGAGCGTTTTATTCCGTGAACAAATAATAATAACAATTCTGTTCATAATCATAACACAAGACATGTACTCAGTGCCAATTAAGAATTACATGACAAAGTATCAAATACAATGTTACTACTATAGTACTCGTTATCATCACTGGAAATCCAACCCTAAAATAATAAATGTTTTTTATTTACTGAATAATTCAATGCCTGTTTCGATTTTTCAACTCACTTGAGAAACTGCATGAAACTGAATCTGTGCCCGTGTTGTTCTGCAAGACCTGCGCACACTATGTTCGAAGAAGACCCAATCAGTGTTCCGTTTCCTACAAAAATGAATTACATTCATTCATTTATAAATGAAAATCCATCAATGTGAGAAAAAAAATGAGTGTATATTTCATCAATGTGCTTCTTTGAAAATTCTATCACGTAATTGAAAAAACACTATTTTTTGATTTTCACAAGACAGTTTTTCTTATACAACAACTTTCCCAGGTGTGTTATGTAGTATCATCATCATGAGTGTAAGTAACTTTTTTCAATTGAGGTATCATGGACTTTTATTGTCAATTAAATTAGTTATTTGAAATTATAGAAATCGTTCCTCTGTCAGTATCTAGCGCCAAACTCATACCTCAATGTTTTTCTGATTTGATTCAAGAGTGAATTATGGGAACTTTCACAATACTGAGAATGCAGGACAGTTTTGGCAAATAAATCCAACGAATTCGTATTTCAATAATTGCTGTGTTTGCGTTCATGCAGGAAAAATAACTCTATTGAACTATATTCAGTGGAAAAGTGGTTATTTATAACACTACTGTTCACAAATTTGATAGCGCTCATTTGTCATCCTACAGATATACATTGACAGTGGGGAAATAATTCACTAGTGTTCATTACATCCGTTACAATAACCGAACGACAACGGAGATGGAATTTGCGAACTGAAAATAAAATCACTTAGTCCAATTATTCCTACAGCTCCTCATAGGGTTCCTATGATTTCCCAGCAGATTACTCTAATAGAGATAAAAATTATACATAAGATTTACTGATAACGTTCAATATTTCAATTCGTATATAATTCAGGCTACATAGATTGGATCACTCTCTTCATATTTGAATTGTTTTAAGTGAATTTGAATTCTCAAATATTGATTTTTTTCTTGTTCATAGCAAATATTGATAGACATTTCTGAAAGAATCAGTGTGTATAAGAATAACTCAAAACGAGCAGAAAACTCATAAACACTGATACATATTCATGAATCCATTACAATTTTCTCCAACGTTGCTTTTGGGCTATCAGGTAACTTGTTCCTGAAATTGTCGTCTAGTTTTTCTGAAGTTGTCTGTCTCCTTGACTGTTTTATCCTAGTACCTGTGTTATAACAGTGACACCCAATTTATAATTCGAGCAAACGAAATCATCATTTCAGACCGGGAGGCAGTGATAGATTTTTCAAACAAATTTGTTATAGTCTGCTTTTGAAAACACTTGAGGTTTGAAAAAAAATCCTTATATTTTTTTGCAACACATCCGTGCAAGTTGTGAGTCATCTTGTATCATCTGAAACAGTAACCCATCATGATTTTTATGTGTAACAGATGCAAGGCAGCCTATTGATGTCATCTTTCAAAATGATTGCTTGACAAACATAAATTCTGGGTTTTATGTAAAATACCTCGCAACGCGTGATTTTCTTTTTTACGATTTGTTCTAGCTTTCATCATTTTGCCATTCTGAGGCAGACAGTGAAATATTGGTCATAAAAATCTGTCATCACTGCCCAGTCTATATGATGAGGTGTACAGGGTGCTCCAATAGTGCGTATTTGAACGATATATCGATAACGCGAAAATAAATAAGAAACGTCCAAATAAAAGTTATATGACACCAGGAAGGTCACATTCCAAAATTGAGTTCTAAATGTACAAGGTGTTGCAATTTTCCGTGAGAGCAAATGATATATCTCTTTAAATGGAACAACCATTTTGTTTTTCTGACTTTCTCAGCCATGTAGTTTCTTCTATCAAAATGCTCTGGTACCAAGTCATAATTTTTTTTGTGAAATTCCGAAGTGAATTCGACTCTGAATGGAAGAGCTGTTATAGTATTGTTTCATCAAGTATCAGAGAGGTTATTTGCTGTAGTGGCTCAGAGAATACCAGAATAGCAGTAATTGTCTGAGAAACATTCACTTATTCATGTAGGGTGCTTCAAATAATTTTTTCATTTTCGTCAACTTCAGCTGAACTTAATGCGAGCTCTCAAACGAAACACCCTGTATATCAATCTATCTTCGCATTCAACATTAAATCACCTATCCAGGGTTACTGATTCTATACTGATTCATTTCTGGTCGTCCTTCCATTAGTTGAATGAATACACGTTCAACATTCCAAACACAAAATGCAAGAATCGACAATAATCACACCCATAAAACATTTTCGAAATGTCTTCCAACTTTTTTTGTACATAGGTTTCATTGAACCGCGACACGTGTTTCAACTACTGATGAACTGATAAACGATTAGATTGATACCTTCGGTGTTGAAGTTGATTTCTAGAGTATAATTACCCTAGCACCAAACTAATACTACTTGCATCTTCAGAAGAAGAGAAATGTTATTGATTGATTGGTTATTTGATAGGACCAATTTTCTTCTTCTATAAATGCTTTCAGATCTTTCATAAAAAAACCCCAAAAAACATGAGTCATTCATAGACGGCTTTACTTTCCATTTTATTAAAAAAAAAGTGGCTACGGCGCCTTGTGTCAGGAAAAAATTCAGCGCGGAGTATGTAGGGAACTATGGACCATGAACAAAACACAAAAGCAACCCCCTGTTCATCTGAAACTAATTCTAAAATGTGACCTTTCTGGTGTCATATAACTTTCATTCGAATTTCTTTACATCTTTCGCATCATCGGAAAATTTAGCAAATATGCACTACTGGAAAACCTTGTACAGTCAAAAGATCCATAGTCAAGGTCCAACTTCGTTTCAAGTAACGACGAACCGAAAAATAAATGCATCAATCATATCATACCTCCAAAGCAAGCGCCAAAAGATAAAGCCCAAACCAAAGGTTGGAGTGGTAGATTCAATTCCTTATTTTCTGACAGCCTAATGGCTATCCTGACCATCATGGTAGTGAGAGGTAAGTTATCCACGAAAGAGGAGGTTAAAGCGGAGATCCATAAGATCAACACGATGGCTGTTGCCAATCTGGAGTTCGGACTTACAGAAGTTATAATTGTCTCGGTTTGCTTTCCTATCCAGCCAATCAAACCTAGGCGAGTGAGAGCCTGGAAAGTATTACTGATTAAATAAATGAGCAATTATTCATTAGTTCATAAAATAGTGGATATTGGCATTACTCTTGTAAATTACTCAGAATGATTTTTCCTACCTCCATCATAATGAACAGGGATGCAAAAAACAATAAAGTTGACCATTCCACTCTTGCAAAAATCGCTTCGAGTTCGTGACTATCATATAGAAGGAGAAGCAGTAGCCCACCTAAGAGGGCTGTCCATCCTAGTCCTAATTTACCTAAAAAATATTTTCATTACACTTCTCGAATCAGTACAAAAAACGGTTTATTTATAACTTACTCAATACTGGAATACTATGCAAGAAGAATACGCAAATGACTAGTAATAGAGTCACTCCAGATTTCACCAAGAGACTTTTATTTCGAATGGGATACTGAAAAAATAATAATATTATGTTTTGGATTGAGATGGCCTTTACTTGATGGAAATCCATAGTTATTACGCTATAAGGTAGAACACGATTGAATTTCCACAAAATTTTTATTGTCTTCGCGACATGTTTCGATACACTGTATCTTTATCAAGCGAATGTATTCAAACACAAAATTATTCTTTGTTGAAAGCTCCTTAAATACATCAGGGCCTACTCTAATTACCCTTGATTCCTAGAATTATACAACTGATCTGATGATGAATCCTAAACTTATGGACTGGTGCTTATTCCTGAAATGATACACTGATACTGATTCCTAGAATTACAACTGATAATGATTATGATATTTGAACATAGTTACTACTTATTAATTGAATAAGTTCAACAAAGAGGAACTATTGAGATCCAATTGATCATTTGGCAAACAATTTGAATTTTTCAGTTTATTGATTTCCAAAAATTCTAAATAGTTAAGTCTAATGCCCTTATTTTCAACATGCAAAATTTCTAAATTTTTATCGAAGTCATGGCCTTCCTCCAAAATGTGATTGGCATAATGATGAATGAGTTGTTTCTTTTCATAATTCATACGATGTTCACGTATGCGGCTTTTGAATGGTCTACCTGTCTGGCCAATATATACTTTGGAGCAAGATCCACAATTCAATTTATAAACTCCCGATTTTTCATCTTTTATTGTTTTATCTTTGTTATTCTTGATAAACCTTTTCAACGTGTTATCTGTTCTATATGCTACTCTTAAATTTTATTTATGTAAAAATGAAGCTATTTTTTCACTTTGTTCTGCTTCAATATGGTTGGCCCCCTCAGTGATTCGAACTCTATTTGTCTGAATGGTTTTAATTCCTCATAAAAACACTTCGAAATAAAATGAAATAACGAATATGGGCAGATATAAATTTTCAGATCGATAGAATAACATATTACCATAACCCCAAACTCATATTACTTGTACTCAATGCGCATTTCCATCATAAGGTTACCATCTTCAGATGAAAAAAAATATAGTGATATCAGTTTGGTGTTAGGGTGATTAATCTCTAGAAGAAGTCCTAACTTCCACAACAAAAAGTCGAACTGTGGACACCTTAACAACAAACTGATATGCACTCGACATCTTTGCATCTTCAAGGGAAGAAAATTGATTGAATTGATATTAATTCATCAAGCATGTGCATGACACGAGGCTACCCGATGCATGCGAGAATCTAGAAATAGCCAAATGTAAAAAGAGCACGAATGGTGACAAAGGGCCCATATCTTTCAGCCCGCGCTTTCTGGTTCATTGTTGAGAAATTGATCAGAACGATCAGTAATAACAGACTAAGTCAATATCGGACCAGAAAACTTTGGAGGTAGTTGCTGCACTACCTGGAATTTCAAAGTATATGAATAGCAAACCCTACTCTTTAGATATTATCAATTCCCTTCTGCTGAAGATTCTTGTTTTTTCTTTCAAAAAGTTTCATCCTTCAGATCAATGGTTACAAGTTTATCGATCAACCAAAAATGTTCCAATCTCATCGATTATTTCAAGAAGAATATTTGAAAATTTTTGAGAAATAAAGAAAAAGTTAATATGATTGTATCAGTAAGTGGAAAGAGGAAAAAGTTGATGAGGAAAATAAAAAATTTCCAAAAAGCTGAAAAATACATAAAAATCGAATGAAAATTGGAAAAAACGGTAAAGTAACGTTATTCGATTTTTCATATTCAGTTAATTTATATAATTTTTTTTCACTCTCATTTTATAGTCGATTCCATTTCTCTTTAATTTTTTCTCGGCTACAATTGCTTCGATTTTTTTTGGATTTTATCAATTTTTGTATTTGTATCATTCTTGTTTTCAATACAGTCTACAGTTTCATCTTGGTTTCTAATTTATGTATTTTATTTTATTCGATATAAATATTATGGAATCTATTTTTTGGTTGAGAATGAAAATGAGAAAAAAAGAACTTTCATTTATCATAATATCCTTTTTCAAGACGAATTGATATATTTGCCCTGATACGAAAATGCAATATCATAAAAAAAACAAAATTGACTGACTATTTTGTCAGTAACGTATCGGATGGTTTATGAACTCGGAGATTGCAGTGATGAAAATATTTTTCAAATTATTATATATTTATATATATATAATGTTCTTCGGAAGCTAGGCAAAAATTCAGTGAGGAATTTTTGAAACAGATGACCTTGCTGTCGAAGAACCTGTTTTCGATACTCAGTATGATCACAAATCATCAACTGAAAACTTTTCCGCAGAATATCATAATAAGCCAAATGATATGATCCCTTTCAGTTATTTTTGCAAAACTCGATGATGGAATACATTGTGTAATGAATCTGTTGAAGATAGATCTCAGCTCATGTGTAATCCATATTTTGAATTCAATATAAACTGAACTGAAAAAAGTGCACACAGCTTAACTATTCTCACCTAAAATAAATAGTTTGAATATAAACTACTCGAAAAAAGTATTGCAGTTTGTGTCGATTGACCTCTTCTTTAATCGGTTCGTATAATTATAATAATATGATAATGGAACCGTTAAAAAGCTGAAATTTTTTGCTCTAATAATTCGGTTTCAGATTTTCTATGTTTGAAATTCACAAATCTAATGCAATACAACTTTTTTTGGCCTTAGGTCGTACGATCTGTTCCTTATGAAAGAAAATCCAAATCTGGTGCAGAGGGTGAGAACCTCTGAGGCGGAACGCCATCTGCTTGATGACGACCAAAGATTCACTTCTAGGACACTAACAAGAGAAGACGTCAAGAACGTTAATCGTTCCTACGAGGGGAATGAAAAATGAAATAATGTGTCCTTAAAACTCGTCACAAGAGATGTAGTAACAAAAGTTAGTAAGGCATACCTGCTTCTCTAAATCTTCGATTGTAGTAGTTTGGACAACCTCAATTGGTTCGCAAAAATTATCAAGATGACTACCAATGTGACTACTGATATTGCTATCAGTTTGACGTCGCAGTTTCATTTGAAGTTGTTGCGTTTGTTTCAAGAGAGTGTCTTTAACAACATCTTCGTCTTTGCTATACCTGCTCACAGAAGCGGCTGTCCTCTCCCAAACAGCAAGTTCGGCCTTAAGATCTGAAAATCATAGGGTAACTGAGAAATATTCCAATAATAGGAGGATGGGGGTGGTAACAAAGTTAAAGTGAAAAGATTTTTATCGATGGTGTCATGATTCTGATCCAAAACATTGACCTTGAGTAAGTTATTAACTATATATTGCAAAGCATTGTGTCTTGAAGATTATAAGCTTCAACGCCGAGGTTTCTGAACCGTGGTCTGCAGGTATTTGAGCCTGACGATTCGTCTGCATCAGCGGTACGCATTTTCAAAGGTGATGCTGGCATCTTGAAACATGGATACAGCGGTTCAAAAAATACGGACTCTTCCAATGATGAAGGTGAAGGTTCATAGTCAATAAGAGCGACTAATTGAGGGTCCGATGCAGAGTCATTCAATGAATTTAGAATTATTATTTGAATCACATTCTATTAAAGCCTCAGAGCAGCAAAGGACACTTCGGCCAATGCTGCAGATGCAGACGGAACATCAGGCTCAATCACCTGCAGACCACGGCTCAGGAATCGGGAAACTCCTGCAAATTCATTCCTGAGTTGATTTTCCTGCCATTGAGGCATTTTTTTCACCAGAATTCGAATACGCTGCCGTATTCAGAAATGGAGAAAAATAATTTGAGCTCGTGTTGACTCAAAACAATCGTTCAGGTTCAGGCTTAACTGCATTGTTGTACTCCTTCATTGGACAATTATACGGAAAGCAGGTATACCAGTCCACTTAAATTCCCTGGATATTGCACAGAGGAGAAAACTGTGATGTAATATAGTTCGTCATATTAGGAGTACCTTGAGATTAACATATAAAATTGGTTCCAATACGAGAAATACTCCAACGGATATATTCTGTATGTAATTCCATTAGCAAAAGTGTTTTGTGTAAAATGAATGGAGGGTGTTATTTTGAATTATTTCATTAATTCTTGTAGAATTTGAATGGAGTTCATTATACATTTCGCATACAAAAACAAACAACATAACTTCTTTTGTATACCTTTGAGCTCTGCAGGTTCATCAAATGAATAATATTTTTTGTCTCTGTAGACGATTCGAAGTTGAATGTAAACCACGATGATGGCAAGTAATGCTCCTCCTCCCATGTGCAATGTGAAAACACCAAAATTGACTCCCTGAAAAAATTATATTACCTAATAATCATATTCATATGGCGGCGCATAAAATAAATCTCGTATACAATAAACACTTACGGATTTGACAACCGCTTCGTTATTTGCAATGATGACATTCGGAGGTTCCCCAATGGGAGTAATAGCACCGCCAATATTAGCAAAAATCAATGTATACATCAATATTTGTCGTGGGTTCACCTTCATGACTTCGCATAACCTGGAATATATTTTTCAATCAGTTTCAAATATCTCAATTCTTTTTTCATTCTAGTGAACATTTCCCAATTCAATTTTAGCTGTCCCATGTTTTTTAATTATTTTTTTTCATATTATACTGATTCCCACGAATAATAACTTTTTATTCATTTTTCACTTTCAGGAAGTGACAATGATAATCATTGAAAGCGTTCATACACGATACTTTCTTTTCAATATCTTGTGTATGAACGCCTTCATTTATTAGCAGTGAGATCTTTCTCAAAGTAAAAGTGTGGTCTATGAACCCTATATTACATAATTTGATACCCTCCTAAATATTGAAGAATTTTCACAATTAGCGTTGCAACCACCTTTGTGTCTGTTTTCTTCTCATCGGTGAATGTCACCAGGATCGTTGGATTGTCTGTCTTATCATCATTAATGAACAAATTTTAATATTTCAATGCTTCGCATGGAGCTGAACTAGCCATCACAACCGGGGCAATCAATGGGAGAGAAAACTACTATTCAAACCTCGATGAAAATGTAACGATTCTTTTTTTATTTCTTTTGGAATCCTGTCTCAGTTCTCGCTTTTCAATATTTTGAAAAACTAGTCCTGCTCAGAGTCACAGCGTCACATAGAAACATTTGACATTACTAATTCAAGAAAAAATATTAGTCGCTGCATTATATGAGATTGTTTATTTTTGATGTCCTTTCGGTTTAATCGTGGGTGAATTGATGTTATTCTACTCGATCATGTGTGTACCATTCATTGAAAATATGTCCTCAGCTAGTTTCGACTTATCTATTTATCGTATTCCCGAGTAGTTTTTATTCTCAGCTTTTCTCATTTTCAATGGCCTTCATGTTCCACCAGTATAATAAACACTGACTCATACACAGGGGGTACTATGAATACCACGAATGCTGTTCCGTACTCGAAGTTTTCTTTTTCGAGTTAATAAGGATCTAATCGTGTTCTCTGTTTTGAATACAGTTCTTACATTTAATCATTATCTATACGTTCAAACCTTTCCGATAAACTTTGGATATAAGGAATGATCATTTCCATCTGAGGAATTTGTTGAATATTGGTGTTTGCTCTATACCACTGTCAAACTGTCGGATGGTTTCATCAACAACTCAATTAGGATAAGCATTTTCACAGAGTACATTTTTTATGGTAACTATTCTCTGTCTCGAATGGTATCTTTTTCACAATCATTTGATGATCCGAATTGAAATGTGAGTAACAATATATGTAGGTTTTCTTCCTGAAAACAGTTGGTTCAAAATTATTGAATGTTTTTTAACTAGAACGTCAAGAGAAGAAAATTTATTATTCACCTTCATTTTCATGTTGAACTTCACTGTGAGTTTGTTTGGTTGATATGATGAAAAAATTAATTCAATTCATATTCGTCATGTTGCCTGATTACAAATATATTTTCAACGTATCTCCAATACGCTTCTGGGTGTTTATGATAATAATCAATTGATATTTCTTCAGAATTTCATTGAAATATTACTGAGAATATATTGTCATTTTTAATCAAACATTCAACGTTCTCATTTGAGTTGAACTTTGTTTTATTCGTGAAATAAACACCATTTATCAACTTTCCTCCCAATGTTTAAAGTTTTGTCGATGGGTACATTCAGAAAAGTTCACTACATCAAAAGTAACTAGAATATCATTTGTGTTGATCGTTACATAATTCAATTTGTCGAACATTTGGAATAGCAATGGGGTCTCCACTGTCCCCATTTCTCAGCAATAATTTCCCTTAAAATTTTGAGGAATATTTCGAAACAAGTCTTTTTAGGAAGAACACTTCCACAAATCGTTATTCACATTTCAATTCAAACCATCAAATCAGTGTGAAAAATGGTGTCAACCAAACTCACAGTTTCTAGACAGAAATAGTTACCATATGAAATGTACTCAGAGAAAATGCATATTCTAATGAATTTGTTATTGAGACCATCTAAAAAACTGAACGGGGTTCGTATAGAGCAGTGGTTCCCAACCTGGGGGCGATCGCCCCCCGGTGGGCGATTTGGGTTCTAATGGGGGCGATACATTTTTGGGTGCAACACTATGAAAAGGCAGAAAAAATTAACTAACTCTCTTGTAGAATAGAATCTTAGTGTCACAGAAACACGTTCAAAAAAGCAATTCACTCGCGCCTTCACTTGACCAACATACAGCAGGATATTCAGGCTTGACTGCAGTCCACCAAGCGCAAGGGAGCCATTGAAAAGGCAAATAAATTGAATAGAAATTATAAACATTTTGTAAAATTGGTTCAGGGTATTCTATGACGCAACTTTCATACTCTCATTCTACAATCAACAGATTTAGTTTATGTATTTGTACACAGCTAAGAAAATGTCTTTGTTGAAGTAATCTTTCCATGGTTGTTGTACACGGGTTAGCACCGTAAGTAGCTAAAAGAAAAGATATTTTGAACTGTACCCTTTACAGATATGTGGGGGTGTAATTTATTTGTTTCAGGGTCAAAAGGACAATACTTAAATTTCATCAAAATCGTGAAAGCAGTTTTTTGAGAGAACTCTCAAAAATTTGTTTCTTCAAGAGTTTTACAAGATACTCAAAATGTTGAATTGAGCTCAGACTCATGAGATGAGACTGATGAGAGGAAGAATTCTGGATACATCTACATTGGTTAATTATTTGTTGTATATAGTAATGAATCATTCAACAGACTAATTCAGTCTATTATTTTCACAACAACACGTTCCTTCCATTTAAATAAGGGTATACCGTACTAAGAGAACGGGGCGATAGGGGTGAGTTGTCTTCCACTAAGGGGAAATATCTCATAAAAGGTTGGGAACCACTGGTATAGATCAAACACCAATATTCGACAAAATCCCCAGATAAGAATGATCATTCCTCATATCGAAGGTTTATCGAAAAAAGTCGAACGTATAGGTGATACATTCTATATAAGAACAATATTCAAAACATAAAAGACAGTTAAATCTCTTTCAACACGAAACAGACCTAACAACTTTCAAAAAATTGTGCTTATAGTATCCCCTGTATATGTGGCAATTTTTATATTGGTGAAACATTGAGGCCATCAAGAATAAGAATAGATGAGCATAACAACATCTTGAAGAGACGAGAAATAGGTAAGCCAAAATGAGCTGAACACATTCATCAACAAATGGTACACACATGGTCGAGTTTATTAACATCGAATGACAAAATGACAGAACAGAATGGAACAAAAAAAAATAACATGGTGCTTCTAGTTTGGGGAACTTGCAGTTCATGAATGGAATAATTGTATTTCAGCTCTTGTGAATCTAAACCCAATAATAATGACATTCAATTCTCAGAATGAATTGTTGTAATTAAACTCTATACGTACTTGATGGTGATTGGAGTTATCAGAAGAGCTGTAGTCACATTATCCAAAAAGAAAGAAAAAATGGTTGTCAAAACACATAACATATTTATTAGTGGCCACAATTTACCTCCTGCTTTCTGAAAAAAATATTAACGATTTTCATATATTCAAATAATTTCATGTGAGTATCAAATGAATATGAATTATCACTAATCAAATGAATTTTGGGCAATGCAACGTTCAGCATTTTACTTCCATATATTCACTTCTATTTTGATATTTTGTAACATAAAAAATGATTCGGGAAAGCAAAAATGTTTCGGTCACAGCGACATTGAACAAGGGCCGATGAACGTATCATCAGTCACCTATCAAAATTTCAATGGTGGACGTGAACTACTACGCACAATGGAAAAAGAAATCAATTGAAAGTTGGTTTGAGAATGAGCATTGTAATGCTTCAAAGAATTTAATGAGAAATTCAATAAAAATCAAGTTCTTCGGTCTCAAATTTTCCAACGCAGAATACCTACCTTATACGCATAAACAGCTGTGAAATCAAATATTCCGGTCTCACTGAATATTGATACCAATACCATCATGGAGAACAGCAAAGTCATGGTTTCAATATCGATCCAGGATATTATTTCATCCATTGATGGTCGCTGATCATATGATGCTAAAATTGCTACAGTCATGGTACTAGCCAACATCGAGGCCAGCGTTCTGTGTATCAACTGAAAAATATACGAGTCAACTTGAAAGACTTTGTTTTATTTTCAAATCCCTAGTCTCTAGAAGTGTTTCTATCCAAGAACATGTGAATCTTGATTATCTATTCTCCCGGAGAAATGTTCATGAATATGAAGATTCCTCAACGATATTTGTAGTGATAATGGTGTAACGCAAAAGAACTACTTGGTATATTACAGAGTTATTTCTGTCCATATAGGGCTATTAATTTCGTGCAATTCAAGTTTGCTGATTTGATAAATGCGGAAAGTTCTTCATGATAGATAATTCTGAGTTAAAAGTAACCGTCCTTTCAAAGAGAAAAGACATAACTCCTTGTGGTAATCAAAATGGAATATAATAATCATTCCTTAATGAATTATAAATAGAGTTGAATCTGAATCCAGTTCTAGATACTCAGTGTTATGAAAAAATATTCCATGGGTGATATGACTTCATCTTATGATCTTCATTACGATTAATTCAAATCAAGTAAATTTGCAAAGTTTGGTAGAAATGGAAAGATCTCAAAATGAATAATGAACCAACCCTTTAGGTTGGGGAAGTATTTTGTCTAATAACATATAAAAATGCTAGAATTCAGGCTTGCAAATTGTTCGTCGAGCTGTAGTCCCTTATGTCTAATATCATGCAAAGAGTACTAACTTCGAATATAATCAGAAGATACAATAACACTAACACCAAAGCACCATAGATGATGCCATCTTTGACATCAATCGGTTGAAGATTGTACCCCATGGAAAGAGGAAAGTTGGTATTCAAATTTGTCTTGAACTGGAGTCTCAACATATTATATGAAAAATTGTTTGTTTCGTACTCATCGAGGTCGAATACTTTGATATAATCCACTTCTGGTACTTGGCCGATCATTGTCTCTGGCACTATAGGTACTTCCCATACCTTCGACACATTCTGAAATGAGAACACATAATATTAATAGTTGTGATATTATCCCACTAGAAAAATGTACTTTCGTTTCGAGGATTATTTTTAGATACAAGGGGAATTAATGAGAACTTTTTTCTCTTCATGTGTGCAGTCCAGGATTCGTTTGCGATAGTGTTTCCCTGAGGGAAGTTATTATATGTTTTAGTTAAACCCAGTTTACTTATTCGTTGAATTGACTAGAACTCAACCGTAACCTAGGCCACCTGTCCTAAGGGAGGTTATGAAAGTATTATCTGACAGATATTCACCTTTAATTTCCTTGAACTTATTCATTATTATTCAAATTGTGTCTTTTTTTTCAATGTATGATTGCTAGAACGTTGAGAGCTTTGAATAATCATGTTTGTGGATTACCTTTAGAGACACTACATCGTACTGCTTGATTTGAGCATTGCTATTGTGTTCTTCTCTCGTAATCAGCAGCTGGACCCACACAGTCAGCCATTCTCTTGACATCTGCTCATAATAATGTGGAAGTAGTGCTCCCTTGAGGATTACTTGGACTTTATTTTCCTTTGGCTGTTCGTATATGACGTAACCTTCAAAGGAAATTCACTTTGGTAAGATTGTTCGATTGATAACACGTATTATTTCATTCAATTAAGAACGACATTACTTATTTCTTAGGTTTTCATATGGTTTTCGGTGTCTATGGTATTGTATAGTATCGATGAGATATGTATTTTTGTAATATTACAAATTTAATATCAAATGGAGATATCTCATTTAATTGTTTGGTGATTCGAACGGAAATAATAGCTGTAGTGAAACACTTGTTTCATCAATGAATCAGGATAAGTTTAATAGTGGTGTTTGAAGATTTTGAAAGCATAAAATGTTGTTCGCCGCGATATTCGTTCAAGAAAATTACAGACAGTGTGTAAAGTTTCTCTATAGATTTATGATACTGAGAATCAGTCTCGTAACCTGGCTTATTCCACTAGAGATCTAGTTGCCATACCGATCTTTACAATGAATGCTGTTTATACTCACTTTTCACCGTATCCTTCGGTATGCTGATTTGATACATTTCTTGAACTTTTTCGCTATTTGCCATCAATGCATAAGAACTCACAGCCCATATAACAACCAACAGAAATATTTTGAATCCGTTTGCGTAAAATTTGAGATCTTCATTTCTTTTCGATTCTTCTCTAGAAAAAAATATGACCGAAACAATTCTATATGGAAAAATCAAAGTTGCATTGGATCATCATTCATGCCATACATCTAGGCTTACTCGATACAAATTTAGCAAGCAATCTCAAGATACTTCCGTGCAGGACATTTCTGAGATTGACCAATATTTATGTGTGCATTTAAAATACATCACTTGGTGTGTCTGAAGTCTTCACCAAAAGAGAGACGATTTTAAATGAATCGTATTCGCAAGTCCTGCAGAGTGCCACTAATGAAACCTATGGCAATAGATTTCTGAATGTAGTTATTTTATTAATTGAAATACTAATTCACTATGAGATCGTATGACCACTAGTCCATATGCATCAGAAAAAACATCTATTTCATATGATATCAATCCGTATTACATATTTTCCTGCAGAATGAATATACAATTCCAGAAAGGAACTCTACTTCCTAGCTGATGAAGTGAATCCGAAATGTTTTATGTTGAGTAAGCATATACCTAATCAAGAAGATTCGTAGTATTTATAAATAAAACACAGGAGGGAGGATAGTAGTAGATCAACTGATTTTACAGTACTTGTCGAACCTTGTTTTCATTTTCCGCGGATTCATGGTCACAAGGTCTAGTAGCATAGATGCTTATGAACAGACGGCCTGGTAGACATAAGGGTCGAGGTATATTGGCTGATGGCACAAAGGTTAATATCCCAGATCATCTTTTACGGCTTCCCAAGGAGCTGATTTCACCCGAAACTCCAAGTATGGGTTCCATCCAGATAGTATATATTATCTGGAAGAAGCACCTACATCTATTATTTTTCGTTGTAACTTCAACATTCTATTAATTGATATTACCCCCATCTTCATTCCTTTTTTTGTGAAAGAAGTCTGTCGTATGAATAATTTAATTTTGAAACCATCCAACCAAGTAACCTGTGTTTTTATCATTACTTGGTCCCTAGGGAAGGATTAGAAATATATTCATGATGGAAAAAATATCTGGCATAGCTTATCTGTATTTCTTGTATACTTACGATCGGCTTGCTGAAAATACTGAGTGATTTATAAGATTCTCATCTATCTCTAGTTCATTGATATTCAGAATATTCCTTTTTGGAGTGGGAGCTTCAACAGTTATGATAATCTGAGAGCAGCTAGGTAATTCTTCATTTTTGAAGATGGTTTTAGCACTACAAAAAATGAAAATAAATACCAATCATGTACACCTTTAAATTTGGTTCGATATTGGAATTTTGACAAACGTCACGTGAATATTGCTCACTTCGAACAGTTCTGATGAATGATTGAAATTCTGTCCGACCTTGATATTTTGTTTTCTTCAGGAGTTGAGAGGACTCTTCATGACCGCAGTGTATTCAATGTACAATTGTACCCTAGGCAATGTCTCAATGCAAAATAATTGAAGTGAGGCAACATGAAAACATGGTATTATCGATGTGACATATCAGTTGATGCGTCATAAAAGAAACAGTGAATAAACAAATAAGCTGTGTATACTGCTATTAGTCGAAGTATTTCCTCAATCTGCTACTTCATTATTTTTTCATAGGAGTTTGGTAAATGAGCTTTTTGAGGCTCTCCTTCAAAATTCTACTATTTTCAAAGAGTATCACTTGTTTCTACAATGCATCAACATTTCCACTGTAATTTATACCAGAGTGAAAAAATGACGACAAAAAACTATTGACTAGCAGTTTTCAATATGCAAATTCGTGTAGTTTTTCTTCTAAATCAGTAGAGATATTTTCATCAGGAACTCCTCATCAAATTTGATTGCCAATTATTATCTTTCACCACAATTTTTTCAACACCTGTTTTTTTTTCGAATTGAAATATGGAGTTAACACAGCATGTGATATCCATGAGCTGATTCAATAATTATCGCACGAATTTTTGAATTTGAAAATGAAAAATTAGTTTATTACGCAACGATCGTGTGATTATGGTTATTAATACATGGGCATAAACCGGGATATATGGTTTATGCGAGTGTATTAATAACCATTACATGGGAGTTGCATTCGCTATTTTATCTACACCCGATAAATAATGGAGAACTAAAAATATTATATTATTAGGTATTTATATTGAACACAATAATAAAAGGTAATCAATCGTATTTCTTTGAAAAATTCTACAAAATAAAAAAATAACCACGGAAAATACAATGAGAAATGAAAAAAAATTAAAGAAATTCTCTGCCAAGGTCAGGAATTGAACCCGGACGTTTTTGATCACTGCCAGCGCCATTGACCACTCGGCCATGAAAGTTCATTTGATTTGATCGAAAATAAAACCATATGTGTTGCATTAGTCGAATAAAAAAAAATCCTTTTGATTGTATTTTTTCTTGTCTGAGACATTTGTGGAGGAGTCGATGGTTATTCTTCTATATCACTGCTGCAAGACATTTTCATACGATTATCGGAAATTGACTAGATTCTTCAAAAATTCAATACCTACTGATTTTGACTTGACAAACGTCAAAATGCAAAGCTTGCACATCATGCTTGATTGAAAAATAATGGGTTTCTATTGGTTGAAAATCTGTATCGTAATGAAAATCTGTATCGTAATGGATTTCATTATAAAACGGGTTGTGGGCATATAATTGTATTATTAGAGTACGGGTGTAGATAAAAACCTTTATGTTGAAAACGGCGATAACTTGGTGTTTAATAATAATATATTGTTGTCTTCACATATAAACCTCTTCACAATGGCCTTGGTACATAAAAAATGAACCTCAGCCAATGAGTGTATGTCGTTTTTCGAAATTATGATCCTCAATAATCTCTCAGAAGAGAACCAGTTGAGATCAATTTCAGAAAGTGCTTCGTAAAAACTGAGTTTTACCTTTCGTGCCAGCTAGTTAACAGAATATATATTTAAGATGCTGAATTTAATTCAGAAAAAAACAATTCCTTGTCGGTGTTTTCACATTATATAATTTGCTCACTACACTTTTTTTTTTAATTCTTCATTTAACGTCGGCCTATTTCCGCTACTAAGGCCAATCACCGACGCCGGTGAGCACACTTCCCCCAACCGGAAATTTTGCCGAACCCTCTGGTATTCCAACCAGAGGTAGGGATCTTTAACGAGCCCAACATTCATGGACTCGGGACCGACGGCTTTACGTCCCCTCCGAAGGACGGCATATCCTCAATTCTTGTGCTCATTGATATATCTTCTGCGAGCTATGATATGCTATTTCGCTGCAGCTGTACGGGCTTTCGACACGGTATTTCCCTGTATGGTCACCCATCCAAGTACTAACCGTGCTCGGCGTTGCTTGACTTCAGATATCGAATGACTGTCAAATTCAAATTCAAATTCAAAAACTTTATTAACTCTTTAGTAATACATGTCATCCCTTAATGAATTTACATATCACAGGTAGTAGCCTTTAACAATTCATGATGTATATATACATGACATACACAATCTACAAATCATCATATTGCTGCTCCTGGAAACCGCTCCCATCTGTGGACGGAGGGACCCGACCGGCAGGTAAGAACGGGAGGGGGAGGTAGGAGCACCGCTCACTCGCCCACCCTGGAGTGTGCGAGCGAGCAGCGCCGCCCCACATGCACCCTCGCGGCCGCCGGCGCGACAGCGGAGAGCATGCCCACAGGTGTTCGTAGGTCTCTCTGGTAAAAACACTCCGGGATTTTCGGTAGTTGGAAAAGTGCAGGACGCGCCTCCTGCCTCACTGGCTTATGCGCGTGTTTCGGTCAAATGAATGAGATAATTAAGTGTAGCCTACATTTTGGTGATTTTAATCGTGACGGGAATGCCGGAAAAGCTGGAAAAACCGGCTTATGATAATTGGATTCTTAAGCTACTAGCTTTTTAGTCCGGTATCACTGCCTCTCCCGATAGAGGTCGAGGGCCTCATAAATCAGCCCATGTTTCCTGGGCTGATTATGGTGAGCTCTGATGCCCGTAATTCCACGAGTCAAAGGGCTTTTGGGTAGGAAGAATTTGTAGTACGAGTAGGAGGTCCGTCTGACGTAGTCCGTAATCGTCTCTATACAAGCTGTTTCAAGTAAGTCTTCGATGCGAGTGTATCGATCACTTCGAATGACTGTCAGTCAACCTGAAGAGCTGGGCCATGCCCGCTCACTACACTGAATCAATGCAGAAAATTCGACGATGCCATACCGGTGATTCCTCTTGAAGTATCATGAAATCATACAATCTTTGACAATAACATCAAATAACGGGTAAAATATCCCCACGTTTTCAAAGAATTCAAAGCTTCGGGATTAGGCTTAACAACTTTCACACGACGTTTTTTTATCATTATGTTGTTTAGAAATCCATTTCAATCTTAAAATGCAATACCATTATTTTTCCACCTAATCGTATGATGTATGATCAGAAAGTTCCTGATTTCTGTGTCCATTTACACTTCAACACATACCTCTCTACTGGGTTGTAAATATTGGCCGATTCAATTACATCCTTGACGGCAATCCAGGATTTATTGATCTCATTGGCAATTAACGACTTCCTCTTGGTACCCCCAGGATTTGTATCAGAAACCATTTTCGTTATACAACTAACGCAAACTTCGTTCTACGTTTTCTATATCATTATCTTTATTCGACTGTTGAAGTCATTAGCTATTGTCTATAATTATACGGTTCGTGTTATGATAGAGGCGTTAGACATTTCGCTATCAGACTCTTTTTATGTGGATGACTCTTACAATTTATCGATGAATATGTATTCGTTTCATGCTCTCGTCGTTTTCATTCACTTATGTTTCAAGAAGGTGCTTTCTGGATCCGTGCTTTCATTGAAAGATGATATGTCAAAAGCTATATATTCCCATTTCTGAATGAATCAGGAATTTGTTTAACCTTATAACTTGAATATCTCCTATAGAATGAGAACAATACAAACTTCACTCTTGTCTCAACTTCTCTAGACTCTAGAAGCTCGAATGTCTCGAATTTTTTCATGAAGCTTCTATAGAGTTTTATGTAACCAAGAGGAGCTTGTTTTTGCTGTCCTGAGCGCACAATTGGCTCCAAACACTACGATTTCAAATATTTCTTCTACTAGCTTACCGAAAAGTTCACTTTTCCGCACACATTTTAGTGTTGAGAGTCACTTCTCCGCACTATAATGCCGTCCTAAGCCCAAAGAGCGTAAGTCAATATTGACTAGTTTTGATATATTTTGTAATAATTAAATCAGCCACATTTTCTTTCAACAAACAAAATTTTTGGCGTTTAAGTCTTCATAGGGTGAATATATTTGAAATTTATTAGATTAAATGAATATTTTGATATTGAATTGAAGAACTGAGCTAAGCCTATTCCGCTAAGGATTTTGACGCAACTACAATAAGACACGCTGACAAATGAAAGATGAACAGTAATGATGATTGGAAAAAAAATGTATTTCTCAATTTTACGAAACGGAAATTACTAAAAGCCACTTAATGTTATTCGCATATATTAAGCAAATAAGACGTATGTCGGAGATGTCCCATTTCGGTTACCACGACTGAGTTACCTTTAAATAGCTTAGGATTTCCGGTGATTTTGAATATACGTCAATTTTTACTAATGTTTTCGAAGGCTTAGCACGATGAGATCCGGCCAAATTTCTTGTTAAAATTATTAAGTAGGTTATAAAGGAGTAGGAGCAAGTAAAATCTGAAATTCGTTAAACATTGAGATACGCCCTTCGGGCTAATGATGGCAGTATAGTGCGGAAAAGTTAATCTGTCAAATTGTTAGTGATTATACTAAAATTTAAATATTTGCTGGCCGAACTGCGCAAACGCGTCGGTCGGCCATCTACACTCGCGTGCGGAAAAGTATCACTTTTCGCACTCGTTAGGTGTTATACTATTTAAGATTAGCACTCTGAGCTGAATGAACTATATCTGCGGGAAGTGGTATTTTTTCGCATGTGAAGGCAGTTGACCGAATGACGTGAAGCGGAGTTTGGTCTTTCCACTTGTGACATGTAGAAATAAATTTCGTTTGAGTGTGAAAATGTATTATAAATAATATTTTGATAAGAATGGACAGAAGATAATTTTTATAAATTTTGTTTACCCTTAAATGTATTGAAATGGAATTCCAATTTTTATATTTCCATTTTTCACTTTTTGTTATTCAAAGTTTTCATTTTTCTGATTTTTGAAATTTTCCTCTTTCATTTCTATCACATATTTCATTGCATTTCTCATTCCTTCTTATTTTATTGAATAGAGATTAATCATTTTCACGTTTCGACCAAAAATTTTTTTCACGAGTTTTAGTCAATGGAATTCAGTATCAGTACATTCAAATACAGAATGTCAATATTCTGAGTTGAATACAATATATGCATATGTTCTCAAATAATTGTGGGTCAATATTTTGGAATCTTGTGGTGAAACTTTACCGCACTAGTGCGGGACTTGTACTTTCCGCACGGAAAATAATGGAAGAAAGTGCACTTTACCACACGCTCATAGGAATATAAAACTCTATTTTCAAAAATCACATATATATAATCCGTCCGTAGCTGACTTAATAATAGATGGATT
Source organism: Zygogramma bicolorata (assembly GCA_032362365.1). NCBI lineage: Eukaryota > Metazoa > Arthropoda > Insecta > Coleoptera > Chrysomelidae > Zygogramma > Zygogramma bicolorata. The sequence goes on along the minus strand of JAVJAQ010004098.1, from coordinate 425,609 downwards.
ATTTCAAAAGGACCAACTGCAGTTGTATTTTCTTTCAATAATATCTTATATTTTTATAACCTCAACACCAATATGATCATGAGATTCAAAGGTCAAACAATGAAAATTCATCAGATCAGGTAAAAAAATCCAGTGGGATACTTACCAATGCCAACTTTCAATTATTAATCATTCACTAAAACGCCAATTAAAATCAGTTTGGAAAATATTATTCTCGATTGAGATTTTGTTTATACTGGACAATCATTTGAACTAAGTGACTCACCCCGAATCCGTTTGTTTATCCATTTTAGCGATGATATGTATATTTTCCATTTCGAACAACTGCACTATTGTATTTCATAAAAAATATCACCTGTTATAATTCATTCTGAAACCCTACGAATTGTAATGGCATCTGAATTCACAATCGAACAGACGTTTTTACGTCTCTCTGTTTTTATGATAAAAACTCTTGAGCCTTTTGTTCATTCACTCCGTAGAAACGTTGCTGTTTGTTCACTCGTTGCAGGTATATAGAGATAGAGGGTGCGATAGCCGAAAATTTATACAACAGCTGGTTTATAATTTAATTTTCAATTTTCGTCAGCAAAGTATACAGGGTGATTTAACGACGAACAACTAGACGTATTTTCAAAGGAATAGCCACCCAATCCTAGAAAAATGCGGCAAGAAGTAATTGATGACGATCGATTCATTGGAAATAACTCAACTCTCTTTATCCACTCGAAGTTGACAAATACTTTCATATTTCGTATGGAACATACATGTTCAATCCGTGTTTTCAAATTTATTTTTCGATTCTGATATTCATGTGCTGTATTTTTTCCATAATATTCATGCTGTAGTATAAATTCAATATTAATGCAACCAATGCAGATGTGGTTCTCGGTAGTGTAGTGCTAGCACATCCACCTATCAAGTGGAAGCTCGGGGTTCCATTCCCCGCTGGTCCACAAGTTAAAAAGTAAGGCCTCGTTAAGCCATTGCTCGCACAAAATTCTACTCGAGTGGTTTGGCGTTCGTCAGCTGGTTAACGGTAAAAACATTTTACAATAAACAAACATGATCAATATTCCAAATTTTTCAGAATTCTTATAACGGTCATTCAAAAACAGCAATAATACATTTTTGTTATCGGATAGAAACCCCCAATTTTGTAGCTCTTTGAAAATCCTTATGATATTTTGTACCTTCTTTCATATCCGTGAAACGCAAGGTTCAGGATGAATTTTATTTTTTCGCAAATAAATTATTCAATGAACTGGAAACTTAGCACAAAATACTACAATTTCCTGTATAGTCCTGTATGGTCTAGAAACTCGCGACACGTAGTTCCTCAAGCAGGAACCAGCTATTATATAGAAAAACACGTGTCGCAGTTTTGAAGACCAATAATAGGTTTTTGTATTGAGAATCGTACAGAAAACTGTAGTATCGAATATGGAGTTTTATGAAGTATCGGTCAGTTCTACTGAAAATTTTGTTCTTTTGCAAAAGTCTGCCATGAAGAAGATATAAATCAGAGATATAATTTGTTCAACCATCCTTTGCCGTTAGGTCATATACGTTGTCCAACTTTATATCTTATTCATGAAATAGATGAGACGGAATCATGACGTCATTAACGTATATGTTATTTGATGTCGATGTGAATTTTATTTATCATTTTTGACAGTTCAGTTGTCATAGTTTGATTTGTTCAGTATTTTTGGTCATTTTCGCCTTTTTCAGTTAATTTTTCATTGTCGAAATGCCTATCCGGTATAATGAGAAAAAGCAAAGGTTAAATTAGAAGTTGATTGACTACTATTCAAGAGAAAGAGATGCTGGAAAGCCGCTTTTACCGTTAAATGCAGAGTACAACGTATGAATCTACGTATGTTATGCAAAATGTAAGTTTTTATTGATTTGATTTTATTGAATTCTATAGCGTGTTGCTGATGCTCTAAAAATATCTAGTAGAACTGTTCAAAAACTAGCTACTAGTGGAATGGAAACAGATAAAGACTACAAAATCAAAGTTCATTTCGAACATGTTTCCGCTCGAGGATCATCGATTTATATCATACATCAACATGCAATAAGAACACGAGTGTAAGCGATGTATTCTGCAGGTAGGTATATACTAATAATAATTTTGAGGTTGAGTGTAAAATAACATTCAACTAATATAAGACAAACTTAAAACAGCAGAATACGTCACCGATTATGACGTAACGGCAAAGGATCTTCGAACAAAGTATTTGTTGGAAGTCAAACCAAATAAAGTCATTGCTCGATATGTGTGAGTACTGAGTTCAAAATAACTCAATCGAATGATGCGAAAATGGATTGATTGAATCTGGTGATTATTCGTGAAAAATACAACCGTATTTTACCTTCAACGTGTCGACTTTTTCCTGCTTACACTTATAAGAAAAGATCAAAGAATAATATTCTCAACGATGAACGTAGTTGAAACATTTTCTAGAGATCAATTTCCCTTACAGTTTTAGACTGCATGTGTGTGTAAAGTGCTCCTTGGGATGGATTTTAATAGCTTGCCGGCTCTGGCCAATTGTTATTGTATATTAGCAGATGACCCTAGTCTTTAGATTTAGTATCAATTTTCATCTCCTGGAGATGCTAAGCTCAGTTGGTCTAGGGGTGATTATTGATCTTCAAAAAAAGTTTCAACTTCTACACCGAATGTTCCATTCTCATCGTTGAAATTTTGGATGCTATCTTCACACATCTGCGTCGAGTTAGGGTACCTAGGTAACTATTTTCAGTTCATTTTCTGGTAGAATCTTTGATTTTTATCTGTTTCTAATCGTTGGTGGATTTGGATAAGACATATTTCTGTTGCTACCTCTTCGACTTCACAAAATATTGACTCGTTTCGAATACTATAGCAGCTTTTCTATAATCATCCAATTGAATAATATTAAAAATCGGTCGAATATATCAATGTTCTTTCATTTGATTTATTTGTGTGTTTGTGTATATAGTAAAGATTTTCAACTCACTCTTCAGAATATTCCGGAAACAATATATCAGATATGGTAGTATCATAAAATTTTAAGTAGACTTCGATCCGACATTTTGACTTTCAAAAATCAAAGTTTCATTAGACTAACACATCGAATATATTACAACACTGAAGAATATATAAAAAGTATCAACTAATGTGAATAACATCATTCTACTCATCCGAACAGTCATACAAAGCGGTTATGTCCGTACAGTTTTCAATTCTTGGAACCTTTTTCACGCACTCCATGTCGAAACCATCGAAAAACTTGTTGAATTCCTTGACAACAATCAAGCCATCGTCATTGATCACTCCCATATTTACCATGATGCAATGGGTATAGCAGAGCACGTCTTCATCAGCGGAGTCGGTGTCAGGATTCTCTTCGAATTTATCTACTTTCTCCCGGGAAACTTTAGTTTCATTTATGCAGAACTCTTTCAGGGTGATGTTGGTTGATTCTGACGGCGCACCCTAGAATAAATATATAGAACATTAATTTCAAAAAAATCGCATAGTGAAACTAATCCTTCAAGATGATTATCAGGTTCTGAATCTTATAAGAAAAGCTGCGAATCTAAGGAACAGTCCCTACAAAAAATATATATATCTTTCATTCAGAAGTTGCAACATGAGGTTAATATCAGAAATGCAGAAGGTTTGAATATTTTCAATATAAGACACTATAATTGTTTCCCAAAAAAATTGAACTTTTAAACTGAATTCCCCCTACAGTTCCACTGAGCGTGATATTTTGAGTCATTCTCAGAATGTACGTGAACTCAAAAGTAAAATCGACGTCATCTACTCATCAGTATCTGATTGTGAATGTGATCGCATTGAGAGAATGAAGCCTGGTTGCTAGTAGGATGCAGAAAAACTCTAAGTCGTCTCCACAATTTAATATTCAAAGGATGTCAGGACTGTGATTCAGTACATGTTTCGAACCTACATAGGTTCATCATCAGCTGAATTAACATTCAATTCTACAATGAAGGAAGAGTAATATAATATTAGTTGATACTATGGAGTAAAAAAAAATTACTAACATGGAGATGAAAAAATTCAATTGGGAAAAAAAGGTCACATGGTTGCTAGTATTTGTAGTTCTGAGCTTTTTCCGAGCTTATATATTGTTTATAGAAAGGACCGCAAAACCACCAAAAAAGTTTTTTATTTCCTGGATATCACGCCCTTGTCATGTTTTACCTCGCATATTTCCTACTTTTTCTACCATGTGGCAACACCGCTAGGATTTTCACCGTTTTCTTCAATATTCTTTCATAAAATCGCGAAAGGAACCGGAAATATGCAATGGTCGAAAAGGCAGTATCGATATTCCATCAGTATTTTCGTTGAAAAAAGCGCCTGAGAAGAGAACAAATTGTAACTATGGATTTTTTTCACGAATTCCTTTCGATAAACAATTTTTTTCAAATGTCGTATGATATACGACAATTGTTGATGAAAAAAAATCAATTGACGCGCATATAGCTTTTTTTCTAAGGGGTGGCTTTGCTAACTTAATATTGAGTAGTTTTTCGATAGGGTTTCATGATAAAATCGATAGTTCAAGAGAATAACAATTTCTTCTCATCTCAGCCACTTCTTCAACGAAAATAGTGATGACATATCGATACTGACCTCTCGACAATTGCATATTCCGGTTCCTTTTTCATATGGAATGAACTAGGACAATTACTCGACAATTATCAACGATAATAGTTTCGAGATTTGAGTTTCATTAGGAATTTTTGCGAGGTGGCTGTACTAACTTAATATTAAGTAAGCAAAGCCACCCCTTGGAAAAAAAACTATATGCACGAAAATTGATTTTTTCTTCATCAACAATTGACATTTGATCAATACTTTGGGAATTTGAAAAAATAGTTTTTCGACAGGGTTTCATGATAAAATCGATAGTTCAAGACAATAACAATTTCATCTCATCTCGGGCACTTTTTCGAAGAAAATAGTTATGACATATCGATACTGACTTCTCGACAATTGGATATTCCGGTTTCTTTCGCGATTTTATGAAAGAATGTTGAAAAAACAGTGAAAATCTTAGCGGTGTTGCCACATGGTAGAAAACGTAGGAAATATGCTAGGTAAAACATGACAAGGGCGTGATTTCCAGGAAATGAAAAACTTTTTTGGTGGTTTTTCATATGGAATGAACTACGACAATTATCTAAGATAATAGTTTCGAGATTTGAGTTTCATTAGGCATTTTAGCAAGGTGGCTGTGCTAACTTAATATTAACTTAGCAAAGCTACCCCACGGAAAAAAAAGTATAAGCGCGACAATTATTTTGTTTCCACGACAAATTCTCGACAATTATACGACATTAAAAAAAATGTTACAATAATTTTACTGCATGTGGCCATGCTAACTTTATGGAGGTCAAAAAAGTTACTGGAGGTGGCGTATTGCTAGCTCTAAAAGACTCTATCGAATCAGAAATCATTAATGTAAGCACTTCTGATTCTCAGTTTCCTTCTAGTTTTTAGTCGTTAAATGTCAAACAAATACCATTCACAACTTCATGGATCTGCTTGGTTATAGGCAATTCAGCAGAGTTACTGATGAAATGGGTAGACTTTTCAACTTCAGATGAGCGAATTCTCATTCTCTATCTACAGAATTGTATGAAACTGACTGGGATCATACATTCGATTTCGCAGATGTTAATGGTACTTTGGATGAATTTTACCATAAATTATCCGATATTTTGAACAAATATGTAGCCACATATAAAAACTATAGCCATAGATATCTGCCATGGTTCAACTCCAGTATCATGAAAAAGTAAAGTACAGTTGAAAGCAAAGTACAGAAAGCACTTCAAAAAGTTTGGTAGAGATTACGATGAGTTTCAATTTAAACATCTACGTCACTTGATAGAAACTTAGAGGATGTCTCTGATGGCTATCTTGAAGATATTCAGAATTTATTATCACGTGATGCTAAGAGATTTTGGTCGTTTATATACTCGAAGAATGACACCTCAGGATTCGTAAACTATCAAAATAACAAATTTCAAAATACCCAAGAGGTAGTTGAGATATTCAGCGAGTTTTTCAGAATTGTTTTTCTGACACCGGATGAAAACTGCCTTGATAATGATAATTATGATGATAATGTTAATAGTAGCTCATATTAATTTCTATCCTATTCAGGGCAAAGAAGTTATGGAAGCTATCCATCATTTTTCGTGGAAGATTGTGCAGGCGTAATGGCCAAATCACTTACTGAAATTTTCAATATGTGCTTGATAACAAATCTATTTCCGAAAATGTGGATGGTATTCACCCGGAAAGAGGTTTTAATTATGACGAACAATGCAGTCGTTCAAATCTAATGAGTTTGGAACATTGTAGGAATTGTTAGGCGTGCAAATTTCTTTTCGAATTTTCATATAATTCGATAGACTGTCCAGTTCTTCTTCAAAATATTGATTGTAACATGCCATCCTATCTGTCACGTTCCTGTTATACTTTCATTCTTGTAGGTGCAAGAAAGAATATGTGACTGAAATCACCACTATATACTATGTGTGAACAATTCAACGATTTATCTCCTTACAGTGATTAATTTTCTGAGTATGTCAAACAAATAATCAGGTAAGCAAATATACATCTGAAATCGAACGTTGGCTCGGGAAGCATTTTCTGTCCACCTCACTCTAGTTTTTTTTGACTTGTTTCATGAGGGGTACTAACACGAATTCAACGGTATTTGAAACTCACGTCTGCAATAGACCATTTTATCCAGATATCGCTAACCCATACTTTTCAATTTCTTATTTCTGAATTATCTGTGCTTCCGATATAAATCAACAAATAGTTGTGTACATATTGTATTATTTGTGCTCACTAGATTATAAATGCCACTTATATTGATACATAGTTCTGAACACATGCTGTTCTTTATATTATTCTATTAAACCCGGTTTGGTACTCTAGTGTTCCAATATTTCTTAATCATCATTTAACAATGCGATGGTGGCCTTTCAGGAAGTGTTTGGCTCAAAATGAATCCTTTTGCGGAAGACCTATCAAACTTTCTTTTTCAAGCACTGAATTCGAGTGAAGGAAAATGAGGATCAACGAAGCTGCATGAATGCAAGAAGGTAAGACGTTGAAAAAATCTATTTGCAGGATCAACCTTTCACGGAAGTTGGTTTGGGCTGAGTGAGATTCAACAATATGACCTCCAAGTGTTTCTTTTCATGTCAGTTTTGATTATTTCGGTCCAACGAGTTTAGGGTACCATTTTAATTAAATTTTTTCGTTACCCAAAGACAGAGTTGGACAAATTCACTACTTTCGTGAATTGAATTCACAGTCACCATTCACGCAAACAAAATGAATTGAATTCATGAATTGGGGATTCATCAGAAAAAAAATTAATTGAAGCCACAAGCTAGCTTGTGAATTGTTACTCTGATCAATTCACAATTCATTTTGCTTACAACTTTTCATTGAATTTTTTTTTCTTAGTGGTGAAATCTATAGAAAATCAGTGATATTACACTCGCATTCATAGAAAATGTTTCACAATGATTTTTTGGATTAAACGAAAAGTTTAGTCCCAATACAGGTCAGGATTGATTTTTGTTTGACTGGTAAATAGTAGGTACCCAACAACTTGGCAAAAATCTTCTGATTTCAGATGAGAAAAAAATATGAATTCATACTTTTTAATGGTGAGATGTATGCAACCACTGAACCAGTACTTACTACAAATAGAACTAATCGAATGAATGGATGAGTGATGATCATGAGATAATTGAAGAAACATCATGCCTATTGAGTATAATTTATCAATATTTCTGATCGATTACACTCTAACAAAAAAAAAACTACTTTTTTTATTGAAACAGGAAATGAAATATTTATTCAGAAGCAGTCAACATAGAATACAAAAAATAAATATAATTTTAACAAAGTCACAAAATTCTGGTAACTGTCAAATTGAATACAAATCTCAACATTGAAATGCTCGTTGAAATGTCTAGATAAAATCCTTCATTGATTTCAATATTACCAATTTCTCAAAATTATCGTCAGATATGTTACTCCTTTTTAGGAGTATTTATCATTGCTGCATATGAGAAAAGCCGTTCTACTGGCGCAGATGATGGTAAACATGTGTTGAATCTTTGGAATAGAGCTTTGACGCAAGGATAATTATTCAACATATCTATATCAGATCTAGGGTCTTGCAGGGATTGTAAAAATTCAAAATCAACATCATTTCGGATGTCAGGTGATTCGACTTGTTCCTCAGACTCATTGAAGTCAAAGAGAGTGTCATCCCAAATGATGAAAGACTTAATTTTTTTCTTCTTCTCCATATTGACGGCTGCTGACGCCCCCAGAACCAAGTCTTGAATATCTTTTTTCTCGATGCCTGTGCAAGTGCACATGCGCTTTAGGGAATGGCTTATGAATTGTGAATCTGAATTGTGGCTTCAATTCATTTCCGTGAATTGAATTCACGAAAATCAATTAACAAGTCACAATTCACCGGAAAAAAGTATCAACTCACAATTCACTTTTTTTTTAATGAATTGAAGTCATTGAATTGAATTCACAGAAAATGAATTCAATTCATTCGAAATGAATTCAATTCACAATTCTGTCCAACTCTGCCCAAAGATATGTTGGATGGAACAGTCCAAAAAGCATTTTGTGGAATTATTTCTCATGGCAGAAGCAGCAAATACTATCGAGGAAGTAAAAGGAACTAAAATCGGAATTGATCATTCACAACAATGGCAGAGCAATATTGTTGTTGGTACAGTACGAACTATTCTTTGGGTTTGTGGGAACATTTCCCATTGAGCGTGAGTCGATGGATGGATAAAAAAAATTCACTCACATAACTTCCTAGGATGCAAGCAGCTATCACGATAAGATACACAGAACACTTCAATGTGGCCGACATTTTTATTCACTAGTCGCAATAACAGAAAAGTGATTCTGCATCCAAATCTCTCGTATCGCATTATATAGGTGACCCATTATAATGACGTGTTTCAGACAGAGGCGTAGTTTCAACAGTTTTTTCGGTGGTATATCTTAGAACTTACACAGAATCCAAAAGTCCAGTTGTGATGCAATTGCTGTGTGATTTCTTTCTCTGATTTTTTTCGAGGTGATAAAAAACCTCTTGCCATGTTTCTAGTGACTAAAACCCAACAAAATTTCATCTCATCCATATTGCGCTTCACTGTACAGATTCTCACAAAATGGAAACCGTTGTGAATGAGATTACTACTTACTATGTGGATTATTTCCGATGTTTTACATAGATCATGCAAGAAGATCATTCGAAACACAAACAAAAAAATTAAACTAGTTCTTGGATTGCAAAAACAAACTCTTATACACGTAAAATCCATTGGTCGTGGAAGTGGCTAACGTATTTCTATTATACAAATCGAAAGTAACCGGCTGATTGCTGATGAAACCAGAATGAAACGCAAAATCGGTTGCACGGATGGCGACTTTCAAACACTGCTGCCGCCATGTTTGGAAAAGCCAGCACTGCTTTTTCATATAATCCTACCTCTCCCCTGTTTGGGTGAACAATCACAATTCGGGAGACTTTTCATTACAGAAACCTAAAAAAAAATTGTTGTTAATTTTTTTTATAGCGTTGACCGGTCCTAGACGTGACGAATTATATGTATGACTTTTGGTAGCCCTATCATTATATGTTTAGTATCTTAAACTGAAGGTGTCGCATTTCAAAATGTTCGCAGGGTGAACGGATAATATTTCTAATGAAGTCTTGGGTGACTCATATTTCTGAAGTGAGTTAAATTGCACGTTGAAACATTGGAGTTTTCAGTTTTTGAGAAACGAAACGCTTTCAGATGTACGAAAAATTGCATCCAATTGAAAATCAGAGATGCTCGAAAAAAATACCAAAATATCGAGAAATGTACAGATAACTGATTGTGTTGAAGGAAAAATGCTTATACGTGAACTATGTAATTTTGGTACATATTGTGAAAGGTCCATATAACTAGCAACATTGCATTTCTCGGAAATAAGTCGCATTCGATGTTTTTTTTTTTCAGATATATGTGTCATTACGTTGTCCTGGTATGTTTAATGGTCCAGCCAACTTGAGTAATCTTGTGCTGCCTTAGTGAAATTTCCTTTCAACGAAGGAACCTCTTCAGGTGAAGGAATGCTGAAATGGCTGGTTGGAATCAGGATCAATTTTCTTGACGGTTCTTCAACGATGACTCGAAGTAACAGAGGCAAACTGATCCTGGTCCTCCAGCAAGGATCAAAATAACTTCTCAAGGACCGGAATACATAGGACCAAAGATATTTCAAATAAATGATGGAATCGGCTGATACTTGATGGTTGCCGATGTTGACTCAATGAAAAATAAATGAAAAATTACCCTAACCCACCTGAGAAATGTATGATGTTATGAATCATGTATAGTGGTTTCGTTAACTATCTTGAAAATCACACAAGAGAATGTGAGAAGAAATGTATATTGCAAAAACCGTTTCGTTACTTGCTTGTCTTCATAAAACCTGATTTTGAAATTTCAGGTCCAAATGAAAAGTATAAATATTTCAAGTTCAATTATTCGACGTTCATTCCAATAATTTGATTTTATAAAGACACACAATTGACTTTCATCTCAGGGGTCAATCATGAATTTCATCAAAAATTATACCAAAGTGTATTCACGTTGAAGATAGAGAGTGCTCTTGAACAAATTCACGTGGTGGGTCGAGTAGATTAGGGCACTACTGAAAAGAGGTATTTGACGGTTTCATTGAATTCATCTACGAAATCCACAATTTTAGATCGACTTCTCTGCTTTTTTGGGTTGGAGGAAGTCAGGCAATACTAATATACACTTAGTTCACATACGCCTGTATGACTAACTGGCTACTATCGTAAAAATATGATCAACTGAACTTTCGGTATTTTCATGCTCTTCATCTTTGTATACGTTGAGATCAAATTCTTCTAGATACCACTTTAATGCCTTTTCTGAATTGTTTTTCGAGGACTATTGATCATTTCATACAGAATCGTTATCAAGTTTTCAATATCTGTACTGGACATAATGACAAAAGTAACGCATGCACTGCTAACGATAAGTATTATTACTATCCATTACTAGACTGACAGCCTTATACAACTCATGCATTTTTTGATATCACAGTGTCAACGTGCTGATCACGCTAGAGGCATTGTTTACGCGCACTCTATCTTCAACGTGAATAGAGTAGTGACACATTCGATTGTTTTTATGACGTGAGACGGAATTGTTCCAAATATTCACTGGTTTTGTCTTGATACATCCTATACAATTCGTATCAGACTGAAAATAGAGCATTATTAATGATACTGGAAATGATTTCAAATCGCCACCTGAATCATTCATTATCCGTCGTGTCTGAAATTTCACAAGGATATATAGTGATGAGTACAGTTGAGCCACAGTTGTATTCAATTTCTGTTCACTCGATAACCTACAATACATTATCGAAGTAGAGACTTGAGTCTTTCTTATATTGAAGTTCAACTAGGGAAAATTCTAGTTAAGTGAATTGGGGTTTCTGTCACTTCTTGCGGAGTTTGATTTTGAAACCTGAAAATTCTTGAAATCGTCTACAATTCATATATAATCTATCAGAAGTAGACCTTAATCAGCCTTGGAACAAAGCATTGTAGCCATAAAAAATTGGTTTCTAGTCGCAGCGTTGGAGCTGCGAACATAATCTGATCCCGTACAATTTCTCAAAATTTTATGTACTGCCTTCTTAATCGAAATTATTGAAGATCCGCCATAGAACTTCTGATCCATTCAATTATCTCATAATGATTGTGGCAATCATTATCCGTGTAAATTACTTGATCTGTGGATATTCACAGACTACCATAATATCCTAGCTGAAATAATTGAAAGCGGATATGAGAAGGCTAGAAACATGCATATATTAGATCGAAAATTATTGTTTCCGTTCCTGTGAAAATATTGGTATTGTCAGGTTGTTTATGCCGAAGTGAGAAAAACAAGTCGCTAATGAGTGAATAATTTGTGTCGGCTATGTAATTATATAATACAGGAACTTTAGTGGAAATATTGAAATGTATCCAGTTAAAATACTATAAAGAGATATGAGATACATTTTATGATATTCCTTATCTCTCATCTCTGTCTTCATAGAGAGTGACTCTCCAGGAACTGAGCGATAGATATTGCCAAAAAAGAAGTAGAACAATTATGGAAATGACGTTGAGTACAGTGTGATTAAAATCAAGGCCGTACCCAAGGGGGAAATCAGAGGGGTTGGAACATCCCCCCGAAATTTTCCAAAAATAAGATTTTTCAAACGCATTACTCGAGTTATAATTGTTCTTTTTCTTCTTCATAGGTAAATATGGAAGAGTTCAAACCAATTTCTAGTTGAAAATGTACGTGAATAATTCGTCAAATTTATTATAATTTTACTAATCCATTCACCTACGTGGAATTCGTGGATGGACATGATCCGCCGCTAACGGCGTAGACCGAAGCGTTTCATTACGTAAGTTGCCGTAAAGCATATAGTTGGGCGCTATCACGATAGGTAGCAGCACGAAAAAAAGACCGCCATTCGCTTTCGCAAAACTCCGATTACTTTCGGAAAAAATTTCGTTTTCATATGTTGGCAGTATAGTACTGGGGCCTTACTCCGAAACTAAACGAAAGATAAATGAACGAGAAATTAGACGTTGAACTAGTATCTAGTGAGTACTCACTGTGGAAATTGTTTTGCGAAAAACAAATGGAACTCGACAAGCCTCCTTGTGGCATTGAGGCATTAAGCCAATATAATAGGGAACTTTTTCCCGACATATTCACCCTCCTGAAAACATTTGCTTCTTTGCCAGTGACCACTGCAACTGCTGAGAGGACCTTCTCCAATCTAAAGCGATTGAAGACGTACTTGAGAAATTCGTGTGGACAAGACAGACTAAGCGGACTGGCTCTCATGTCGGTTCATAGAAGCCATAAAATCTCAACAGACGAAGTGATCGATGGATTCGCAAGGAAAAAGAACAGAAGAATGGATTTTGTTTTGTGAGGTAACTGTTATTGTCTACAGACGTAATTTATATATATATTTATATGTCTTGTACTAAACAGTGTTGAGTCTATTTGCATTGTCAATCTATTTATTTTCCTAGACACCAAATTGACAGGAAAAATTATTTTGTCGTTATTATAGTCCAGCCAAGTTAAACATGAGAAGGGGGTCGTGCTTGCAAAAGGTTAAGTCATTACGAATTTTTTATATGTTGTTTGTACCTAAGCCGACATTAAAAATCCAGATTTGCAATTTTCAAAGTGCTGTGCGAGCGAAGGTTTGCCCAAAAAACCTTGAATTTTTTTGACTATTTTCAGATTTTGCTCAATATCTCAGTGAAAGAGGGGTCTGACCGGTTTAGAAACTCCATACAACTTTAGAGAACAGTAAATTTGCTATAATTTGAGACCAAATCCAGCTCCGTACAACCAGCGGTTCTCAAGATACGGGCCTTGAAAAAAAAGCTTTTTTTCCTGAAACTGAATTTTTTTCGAAATTAACCTTCATTTTATGGAATATCTTAAAAAATACTAAGCCCACACACATGTTATGCAAAATGAAGTTGTAGAAAATGTTAGTAGCTTTCATTTGAGACCAAACTGGTTCATATGAGCTTAGCAGTTCTCTCAAAAACGGCAGAAAACCAAAAACAGTCAAAAGTGGGTTTTTAGGGGAATTACATATAAACCGTTCTCACGTCTTTTTATTAGTTTTATTTATCAAAAAGTTAAAATGTATTGTGAACAATTTCATTTTGAGACCTCCACAAACTATACAATTCATGTAACTAATTACTTTATGATTTCACATTCTTTTTGTTACAGATATTATTGAGAAAAATTTCAAACAACATGAAGCAATAACATTATTCTTAGATTGTGAAGATCTCCTAATCTTGATAGGAAGGACACCAATTAGAACCAGTCCTAACCATTTGTACGGGTGATGAATAAGACAGACAGGTGACATAGAGAGAAGATACCATAAAAAAAAATTGACCTCCCAACCCGGACCTGGACCTTCCAGGGCAACTCTCAAAACTTGCAAAATGTCAATACGTCCGAGCATGTGTTTCGTGTGTCGTGAGGCTCTCGACATAGGTCCTGTTGTGACCATCAAAGAACGAGGAATTCGGACACTAATTGAAGTGGTCTCAAAGATAATAAAAAATTTCTCCAAGTTTGCAAGAAAGTCAGAGTTCATGATGCATGCAGGAAGAGATATACAGCTGTGTGTAACGTTGAACCTCAGTTCGTCAAGGAGGGGATTCAGCTTCCCAACCACAGGTTTCATCCACCAGATCATCAACCGAAATAGCTCGTACCTTAAAAGGGATATGCTTTTTGTGTGGTGATGCTATCACCGAAGAATTTATCCAGCTACAAAGCAAACTACCCTTGGACAGAAGGAATATGGTCCATACAGTTGAGAAGTTGGGCATGAGGCAAACTGTTTTAGATGCAGCTAATCATCTAGATGACGATTGGGGAAGGGCCAAGGGTTTTTGCTGTTCTGACATCAGGGATACAATAACCTTTAATTTGCTGCAGAAGGTGTGACAAAGAAAACTGGCATTCATCACTGCTTTCAAATAGGTACTCGTACACACACTCCATCGCTTGTTCAGTTTTATTGGCTGGACCATACCCTCTTTTATTCCCAGTAGGAAGTACTTTGAACAGCCTCCTATAGCACAATCTGTGGTACGTCCCGTCTGCAGCAACCAGGTCGTCAATGGTGAGGAGGCGTTCCACAATGGCCCTTGCCCAATCGTCATCTAGGTGATTAGCTGCATCTAAAACAGTCTGCCTCATGCCCAACTTCTCAACTGTATGGACCATATTCATTCTGTCCAAGGGTAGTTTGCTTTGTAGCTGGATAAATTCTTCGTTGATAGCATCACCACACAAAAAGCATATCCCTTTTAAGGTACGAGCTATTTCGGTTGATGATCTCGTGGATGAAACCTGTGGTTGGGAAGCTGAATCCCCTCCTCGACGAAACTGAGGCTTCAACGTTACACACAGCTGTATATCTCTTCCTGCATGCATCATGAACTCTGACTTCCTTGCAAACTTGGAGGAATTTTTTATCATCTTTGAGACCACGTTTTTCCCTCACTTCAATTAGTGTCCGAATTCCTCGTTCTTTGATGGTCACAACAGGACCTATGTCGAGAGCCTCACGACACACGAAACACATGCCCGGACGGATAGACATTTTGCAACACACTGAGAGTTGCCCTGGAAGGTCCAGGTCCGGGTTGGGAGGTCAATTTTCTTTGATGATATCTTCTCTCTATGTCACCTGTCTGTCTTTTTCATCACCCGTACAAATGGTTAGGACTGGTTCTAATTGGCGTCCTTCCTTTCAAGATTAGGAGATCTTCACAATCTAAGAATAATGTTATTGCTTCATGTTGTTTAAAATTTTTCTCAATAATATCTGTAACAAAAAGAACGTGAAATTATAAAGTAATTAGTTACGTGAATTGTATAGTTTGTGGAGGTCTCAAAATAAAATTGTTCACAATACATTTTAACTTTTTGATAAATAAAACTATAAAAAGACGTGAGAACGGTTTATATGTAATTCCCCTAAAAACCCACTTTTGACTGTTTTTGGTTTTCTGCCGTTTTTGAGAGAACTACTAAGCTCATATGAACCAGTTTGGTCTCAAATGAAAGCTACTAACATTTTCTACAATTTCATTTTCCATAACATGTGTGTGGGCTTAGTATTTTTCAAGATATTCTATAAAATGAAGGTTCATTTCGAAAAAAATTCAGTTTTCAGGAGAAATAGCTTTTTTTCCAAGGCCCATATCTCGAGAACCGCTGGTTGAACGGAGCTGCATTTGGTCTCAAATTATAGCAAATTTACTGTTCTCTAAAGTTGCATATAGTTTTTAAACCGGTCAGACCCCTCTTTCACTGAGGTATTGAGCAAAATCTGAAAATAGTCAAAAAAATTCAAGGTTTTTTGGGCACACCGCCGCTCGCACAGCACTTTGAAAATTGCAAATCTGGATTTTTAATGTCGGCTTAGGTACGAACAACATATAAAGAATTCGTAATGACCTAACCTTTTGCAAGCACGGATGTACATCTTGACTGGACTATTTTTTTTTTTTTTTTTTGTTTTTTTTGTGGGCATCATTTCATACCAAGAAATTTTGTATGTTGATATGTTTCAATTGTTTTATTCTTATGGGTAATTTTCAGTGTCGGTTCCTTTCTAAAACTGAACTTGATAGCACTTGATTTTGGAATATTCAATTTGAAATTATTTGCACTATACCATTTTTCCAGAATTTCTAGAGTTCCAGGAATTGTTTCTAACAAATTGTCATTGGATTGTTTCCGTATTATTAATGAATTATCATCAGCAAACATATTCACCATTTGAGATACTGCTTGTGGCAAATCATTGGTATACAAGAGGAATAAAATCGGTCCTAAAATCGATCCTTGAGGTACTCCACGTTCAACTGTCATCCATTTTGATTTGTACTCTTGAACTCCTTCAGTGGCTGCAACACATTGACGTCTCCCTAGTAGATATGATTTTAAGACATTGAAAATATTGCCTCTGAATCCCATTATTTCTAATTTTGCCAGTAAAATTTCGTGGTCTACATTATCAAAAGCCTTCGATAAATCGATGAATATTCCCATTATTTTCTGGTTTTCATTGAGACCTTCAAGTATGTCATTCAAGCGATATATATGCTTCTCAGTGTGACCTTCTTTGTGCCTTTGCTTTTTGATGATATCTTTTTTTTCTTCTTTTGTGCTTTTTTTTTTGTTTTTTTTTTTTTTTTTTTTTTTTTTTTTTTAATTATATATTCATTATTTAGTGTCGTCCTAACTTTTGTTAATGAAGCTTAAAATGGCGTAAAAATGGTATATTTGACAATTAGTTTTAACGTTCTTTCCCCCCCCCCCCGAAAACTTTTTCTGGGTACGGCCTTGATTAAAATAGTTTCGAATTCCGAACACTTCCGACTATATCTGAAGTAAGTTCATATCAATGAATTATTGGAGAAAACATCTTGTTTAGTGTATGGTATTGCGAACGACAGTACTCTTCATACTGGTTTCTCTTCCAGAGTATCCATACCAGAAACAGAATTGATGAGGCATTAGCGTCAATGGGGAAATTCAATGCTGGTGTAAATCAGGCATGTCTCTTCTCAAAAGAATCTATCTCCATCTAATATTCGGATGTCGTCAGAAGTAATTATTTCTACAAAGTCAAATATCTCGATGCTAGGAATTAGGATCATTAATAAGTTCTCGTGGAAAAACCATGTGAGATCGATCGCTAAATGTGCCTTCCGGAAGCTTGTTTTTCTAAGTACTGAGTTCTGAGTATTACCATTTTGTGGATAATCTACCCCGATAAGATACTGCGTTAATTGAAAAACACTTTCTTCTGAATGGAACACGTTCTATTAGTCTATTTTGTACGAAGGGATACTTCACTTCTCGTCGGCCTCTAATGATCTATGAGTCCTGTTTTGGAATATAGTTCACATGTGTGAGGATCGGCATCGAAACTTCTTGTTTCTATTCAGAGAAAGGCAATCCGCCTTGTTGGTGATTCTTTCCTCACGAACTCGCTCACTTCGTTGGAACATCGTAGAAGGTTCGGGGCAATGTCTCTCTTCTATAAATATCAAACGGTCGATGCTCTTCTGAATTGCCGTCAATCGTTCTACTCATGGCAGTATCAACACCAATGACCCGACGAGTGCAAAATTCCCACCCCTTTGTTGTGAGCTTGGAGACCTGTCGAATCTATTTTGCTCAGAGATCTTTCTTCAATAGATCACCTGAACCTCACCGAATAAGATATTTGCTGAGGCTTAGAAATTTCAAAAAATTGGAAGTTAATGTTAATTCCTATCTCATGTCCTTTGAAAATGGCTTCCTTTTCGTGTGAATCTGTAGATTAAAACAAAATTCATTATTTGAAATGCAACATTCTATATTCAATTGGATTCGCATTCTACATGAAATTCTAAGTATATTTTATAGTACACAATTTTCACCCATCAAGACTGGATATCATACAAGCTTTGGAATGTTTAATTATTATCATTCATAACTGAAAAATACCTGCACAGTTGAATTACATATCCATTCAATGATCCAGTATTTCTAAATTTGGCTATCAACTACAAAATATTCAAGATATTCTGGTCTCCCTTATGTTGTGATGAGAATAAAGTTTTCAAAAATCAGTTTTTTTCAAAGCCTGAATGGTTTTCATATCTCTCTTTCCTATTATTCCAAAGTTACAGAGTTGCTTTCACGTAGCCTTTGAATACTTGGATTTTCGATAGTACCCCAGAGTATCAACTCCAACATTGGCTCTTTCAACAATCTTCTTGAAATCCTGGCATTAACAGAAACTTTTTTTGTAGGCTAAACCGATTTTCTTGATAGTGTTATGCGATGTTTTTGTTTGTGTGGATCCTGGGCTGCAAATGAATCATAAAGTTGAAGTTTGGTTACATTGTATAAGGAATGAACAAATAATCTTCATGCATATGAATTCAGTCATGCAAGCAATTTACGTGCTCAGTTGGAACTTGTTTAAAAACAATAATTAAAAACCATGAAATGAAACTTTTTCAGGAGAGTTAGTGTTTTTGAATGCCTATGACCTACACAACTGCCTTTGGTGTAGGAAATGTGACGTTACGTTATCAGATTCATGAAGTGTGCCTCTGTTGGCAATCTCTCGAAGGGATTTCTTTAGTTAAAATTGTTCGAAATCATAGAGCGAGAGATCGATCATTTGTAAGTTACCCTGTTTCATTCGGAAGAGTATACCTACATAATTTTTGTGCTTTGAGCGATTTTATATATGTATCAAATGCAGGGTGACCTGTTGAATGGTTTCCATTCAAATCATTCTTGGACTTAACGATCGCGAATTATGGATTTCACATGGCACATATGGCAAAGTGTGAAAAATTGATCCAAAAATATATCACTGCCGCT
Organism: Zygogramma bicolorata; assembly: GCA_032362365.1. NCBI lineage: Eukaryota > Metazoa > Arthropoda > Insecta > Coleoptera > Chrysomelidae > Zygogramma > Zygogramma bicolorata. The sequence goes on along the minus strand of JAVJAQ010004098.1, from coordinate 406,451 downwards.
TTGCCTGCACACATATGACTGGAAAAATGAAGATCCATCCAAACTGTTATTATGGCAGGCAAATGGGTTGACGTTGTGATTGTGTGTCCAGCACCTGACCTAGAGGTCGGGGTTCGATTCTCCAAAGGACAGATATTTAAATCGTATAAAATTATCTTTGTCGTATTCGGGAATTAATTTGCTCCTGAGGTATGGAGTAGGAAGTAACAAGCCATATTGTTAGAGTACTTTGATTGAAATTCAGGGGTGTGTGGTATGTTAATAGATCATAAATACCACTACTAGGTACCACTAGTGCCTCTCATTGTGGCATTTCTGATGTGACATATGGGATATTTTCATCAGTAATAGCACTATTATCTCACATGTTGAAGTAACATGGTTCATAAATAATTTCATTAAATTGTCATCAAATCAATGAGGCTTTTGCCGACATCTAGTGTTAAATATTTCCACCTAACTTTGTTTAATCTGGGTAGAAATATCTGTTGATATAGTTATATGACTTGATGAAGTGAGATGTAGATGGTCCTTAGAATAACTTTGTGGAATTGAAAGATTCCAATTGGATGTATTTTCGTCATATATCTTCTTGAATTTATTCTCTTTCATCCCTCCCTTTTCCAAATATTCCATACGAGTGCTCCCAAAAGACAGCACGTTATGCGGACAGGGGGCTACTAATGTTCTCGAGTGCCGTATCCCCATTGTTATGTAGGATCAGTTGGGGTAACTAGTTTTGGGGGTAACTTGGCCATAGGCCTGCTGTGCTTTTGCTGTTTCGATTTATTTGTTTTCGGTAAGTGACAACTCCTATTCCCATAGTATATCTTCATGAACAACACATTTTAATTCAGTTGCGTGTCAATATTGAATCAAGGAGGTGCCAACAATTTTTACTAATACTTGATGCAATAGTGGTCATTAATTTATTATTACAGATTTTTTTGATTAGTTGAAATCTATTTTCGTAAATTTTGGTAGATTCCAATTATGTTTCTTTTCACTGTTACTAGGTAGGGGCATGACTCAAATGTTCAATGAAATTTTAAATAATGGGGTTACTGGGCCCTTAGCAAGGGGTGAATGAGACGTATCATGAACCTATTTGAATAAGTTTTTTTTCAGAAACCATATAGATTTCAATATTATTTATTGATTTTTGCAGATTGGGGTGAGTTACTAACCCAAGAAACTATGAAGAAATTTTTCATTCACCACATAAGTTCCGAAAGTAACCACTAATTTATAGTTTTTCAGGTAACCGCTGTCAAAAACTACCGGTGGGTTACTTTCGAACCACAGGTAATATACCTGATTTTTTCTTATGTCATGAATTGATCATTTACATATTCATGACGTAGCAAAAAAAATAGGCTCAACAATATTCAAACCATTTTCCAAAGTGAAATTCTAATGAATAAATAAATTCGAGCCATTCAAACATGCATTTAGCGCACGCTTTGGATGATATCGAGGGACTTTTCCAAGGACCAATTTACCATCTCCGTTTCAATCCTAGATACTTGATCATCGGAGATGAATAAGCCTCTGAAGAAGCTGGCCACTCGCGCTAGCGAAACGTCAGGAAGAAATTCCAAAGAACGACGTCCTTCAAGCCCGAAGAGAAGTAGTTATACTAATAACCTCGGCGGCGAAAGCCTTAAACATTTTGTCACTTGAATGACAGTTAGTCTATTCAAAAAATATTCTTCATAAACCACGGAGATACTCTTCTGAGCAAATATTTCTAGAGGCTGAGGTATGGACGTACGTCAACTACTTTGTTTTAGATAACTTTCATTTTTGCATTCAAACAAACAATACACTAGTATCATTCCTAAAAATTATAGTACAAGACAAAATTCTGTTTCAGCAGTATATATCCCTACCACACAAAAATCTCTTGGCCAAAGAAGCTTTCGCTTCATAGGATCAAAGTTCTAAAATAAATTACCAAACGGCATTGAAATGACTACAGCTCGCTCTTTCAAAAACAAACACAAAAATAGGAGTTTTTCTAATGACAGAAACTATTTTGCTCCTGTTATTGATCCATTCCAGATTAGTAACCAAGCATTAATAATTAATAAATGTCTTCTCTTTTTGGCTTTGAATGCGAATCCAAATATATACTTTTCAATTCCATTTTCACGCTGATGTTAATACAGATGTAATTTTTTCCTATATTGAAAGTTTCAAAAAAAATTCCTGCTTATTTACCTATATTCTATAATGGCGTTTGAAAATGAGGTTGGAAGATAGTGAAATCTAACTTTTTGCGAATACCCGAAGACAAGTTTTTCAACTTAATCGGGTGTTCACCCATGTTTATTTACATATTCTGCCAGACATATCACGAAATACTAATAATGCATAATAATCAACTACCAATATGTAAGTGATGTACTATTATTGTGAATTTTTGTGAAATTCGTTAACAAACATTCATTCTTTCGAAGCAATAAGTTAGTTATTGATCATATGTTGCCTGAGTTTTATGATTGAAGGGAAGACTGAAACAGACGGAGTTTATCAAATGCTTTTACATAGACGTCTGAAATCAACCTACTCCAGTGTGAACTGTGTATTTATCCCATACAGCACCGATTCGTATGAAAATTTGGATATAGGTTCTACTTACCCTCTATTTGAAAATCTACCCTGTGCCGAGGGTTGCTTTTTTGGAGGGGGGTAAAAACCACCCCTATTCGAAAAAAATATCGAACTTTCAGATTGGAGCATGTTTGGCCTGGGGTTGATTTTTATTCATCAGAGGTGAAAACTACCCCTATTCAGAAAAAAATTACAAAATACTAGTTTTGAGCGTGCAGTCATCTGTAAATACGTTGAATTAACCTTGATAGACAATTTCTGATCTATTGAACAGTTTCGACCCCTGAAAACCATCCTTATTATAATTTTCATTACAAAATTATATCAAAATTGTTATTGAGTAACCGGGAAACCCAACTGTATGAAAATTCAGATTGAGACTCTACTTTAAAGTTACCTCTGTACTCGGGGTTGTTTTTGATTTATCAAGGGTGAAAACTACCCCTTTAAAAAAAGGTTAGGTCTAGATTTGGATGTGTGATCGATTGAAATCATATAAGTGTTCCACTAGGCCTAAAATATACTTACTATGTGTATTCTTCAATATACTAAGGTACATACTGTAATTTCTACAAAAAGTGTTTTTGGTCATTTTTCCATAACTCGCTTAGTCTTTAAGCAATCAAATCCACCAAAGAAGTATTTTGTAGCTTCTTTCGAGAGCTATTAGCTCATTCACATGATTTTTTGTTTCAGATTATATTTTCGGAAAGGTTCATGCTGAAAGGGCTCAAAAAAGGTACTTTGCGCGACCTCTCACAATATTCAACTGGCCTTATCTTACTCTATTTTCATCCTACAGAAAGAAATGAAACACCAAAATCTCCAGATAAAAATAGCGTTCAATTTTGTACTCGAGAAAAGTTCGCATGTGATCAATACTTTTCGAGTTATTTCGAAGAAATGGTGATTTTTTGCTGAATTACGTATGTGATCTTTTCTCTTTAATCTCAATTTTTTCCAAAACTACGTACTTACAATTGATGAAAAACTCAGAACTCATCATTAGAACATGATTGAAGTGAATTATGGAGTAACAACGATTTTTTTCAAAGGGGAGGAAGAGAGGATGAGTTATTCACAATTTTTTTTTCAACGAAAAAATAGGATTCAACATCATTTCCTTCATACCTCTGTCAGTTTTGATGCTAGAAACTTTATTGGATAAAAAAATGAAGGATTTTCAAAGGACTTCAAAAAAGGTCCGATGAGTTTTTCCCGAAAAATGCATTGTTATTGTACGTAGAAACTTTCCATTTTGGCGTTTGAAAATACCAATCAACATTCAACAAGCAATCATTCAGTTCGTAGTGGGTTTGCATACAACACATATAAACGATCGCCTTTGTGTTTTCAAAAGCTATAATTTTGCTCTCGGTGGGTCTTTCGATTAGATGCATATTTTTCTAGTTATTCGCGAAAAAGTATCTGAAAACGTGTTTTTTTGCCTGAAAACCGACAATTCCACTCGCGAATAAGTCGAAAAGTATTGCTTTTCAGAAAAAAATTCATTGAACAAAAAGTGCTTAGAATTAGTCAATCTATTGATTCCCGCACTCATTTTCAATAAAAAAATTTCACCCCCAAGAAGGGGTGGCATCCACCCCAGGGAGAAAACAACCCTCGGCACAGGGTATATTTTCAAAAAGAGGGTATGTAGATCACGAATCCAAATTTTCATGCGAATCGGTGCTGTATGGGATAAATACACGAGAAAATCTAACTGGACTAACTTTGTTTTCAAATGAAATAAGGACTAAGATTGAAACAGAGATGTTTAAATTAGCCCTAAGCGTTTCAGTTTCAATCGCTACACAGATCATGAAAGAAGCTGAAATAACTTTCTACTTGATCATCATTGTATGGTATTGAAGTGCGGAAACACTGTAGAAATTACATCCGACAATAGCATTGTATTACTAGTGCGGAGAGTGACATTTTTCACAAAAAGGGTTTCACCTTAACAGCATCCTGACAGCTGACAGTCTCTAGTTGCAATTGACTATTGAAGAATATAGATTATGAGAAGGAATTAATGTATATACAAAATCGTGTTTATATTGAAGTGAAGATGATTTTAACGTAAGTGTGCTATATTTATATGAAGCTCAGTGTGAAATAGTCAAGAGTAAGTTTTGCATTAGCTATTATGGAAGTGGAAAATTTGGCTCCGAACTATCCTAACCTAACATATCGGAATGTAGATTCATGATCTGATACATCTCTGCTTCAGGCATCTATGAATACCAATCTATGTCATGGTCCCAAGTACATCATACGAAGGCGGATCCAAGCAAGCCAACTTAACTCGGGATTATTTCAACTTATCAACTATAAAAAAAAATCAGCTGGATTCAATGAGGGCATTCGGACAAGTTAACTTGTTGTAGTTTGGTTAAAAGAGTTATTCATGACTTAAGTTGGCTTGCTTGAATCCGCCTAAACATAATGTTGATATCTGCGTAGGTAAAATCGAAATATGAAGCAAAATATGCTAACATCATAAATGTAGGTATCCATTTTCGGAGAACTGTCTTATTGTTTTTGGATAAAACCACTTCCAGTCATCGTCCCTACAAATCTAGATTCACTAGAAATAGCCACAGGAATACAGGTTTGAGATATTTTACTGCTAACACAATATGAATATAGATTCTTATCCTATTAATCCACTGTCTGATATTACATTTCGTTTCGACCCATGGTGACGCGTTTTATAAGTTTGAATCATAATGTGATGATAATAAATATTCGATTTTTCTATACCAAATGATAAAGGTTCTCAGAAGCTTTGGGATATTCCTCAAATAATTTTCAAATTAGAGCAACTTCTTGACTCAGCAAAGAACTCTCCAGTTGAGATTCTTTCGGTTTTGGAACTTTTAGGAACCTTTCGTGAGGATGGAAAACGTCCTGATGGAATGTCGCTCATTCCTTGGAGTCGTGGAAAACCTTTAGTCTGGGACTTCACATGTGTCGACACTTTTTCGAAAACACATTTAGAAGCAACATCCAGGTCGGCAGGAGGAGCCGCTGAATCAGCCGAAAAATAAAAAAATATATTTCATTACAAAATAACTATATTTTTTATACCATTGCAATTGAAACTCTGGGAGTTTTTGGAAGCTGCGCTTCAAAATTCTTCGATTCTGTTGGTCAGAAACTGATAAAAATATCGAACGAACCTAGGGCAAAACATTATCTGATACAAAGAATCAGTATCGCTATCCAAAGAGGGAATGCTGCTTCCATCCTTGGGACTATATTACCAGACCAAATCGTCAAATGACTTTGGATTTTTTTCGAATAGTGCTTCTTATCTTTCATTTTCCCCTCTGGAGAGAAAAATGGTTCGTCAACAGTTGTCCAATCTCTATCTGAAAATTCAAAAACATATGTTCCACCGATTCAGGCCAAAAATGCAGATAATCGAGCAACACACAATATTGGAAATATTCGTTATATGGACTGTGCTACCCAGTGTTCGTCTTGGAAGGGCTCTGCAGGTGATTCGTCTTTCGGTGGCAGATCACGCGACGACAAGGTCGGACTCTCAAATTTAGGCAACACGTGCTACCTGAAAAGCGTACTTCAAGCGCTCTTCATGACGAAATCGTTCCGCAACGAGGTGTTGCAACGCGAAATTGAGCGATCTCATTTGTTTGACAGGCTGCAGGAGTTGTTCTTGCTTCAGTTCTCGACGAGGAAGTTATTCGCGCCTACCGATGTGCTGCGCGAAGCGAAGCCGCGAAATTTTGAGCAGGGCCAACAGCACGACAGCTCCGAGTTTTTGTGCATGTTGCTGGAGCATTTGCACGAAGAGGAGGGAAAGTACGGAGGGGCGAAAGAGGGTTTAACGCCCAAGCAAATGAACCCAGAAGGCGCTGAAGATGAAGCGGCCTCTTCAGTAATGCCAACCCTGGTGCAGCAATCTTTCGTGGGCAAGACTTTAACTTTATCGCGATGCGTAGAATGCGGCACCAAAAGCGAGAGGGGCGACAATTTCAGAGAGCTGCAGCTGTCTTTCCCCAACCACTCGGATAACCAAGCTGTGCAAACGCTCCTGGATTACTACCTACAGCCCGAGAAGTTGGTTGGTGACAACCAATACCGTTGTGATTTTTGCAGCCGATTGACGGACAGCGAGAGAATAACAAACATCGTCGAAGCTCCCGCGAGGCTGATACTTACCTTGAAGCACTCTAGGTACGATCCGGTGTCTCACCAGCACATCAAGCTCTTGCAGAACGTCTAGTGGGACGAGCACCTCTACCTGAACAATTACCGCTACGAACTGTACTCTACTACACGCTGGCCAGGAAGAAGAAGGGATGGTACAAGTTTAACGACTCCTTGGTCTCCAAGGCGACGCAAGAAGACCTAAGTCGCTTGTCGCCGTTGGATACACCGTACATACTCTTCTACAGCAGGGAAGATGTTTCTGATGTGGACGATCTGCCGTACGCTATGTTGCCTCCCAAGTTTCAGTTGCTACTTCACAACGACCGTTTGGAGCTGGAACGTGAGACTGCGAGACCGTCTTTGAAGCTGAAATATTTGGACGGATTCAAGTTGTATGCGTATTCCATATTATGCGCATTAATTTTAGGTTATCTTCATCTGCACCAACAACAATTATTTTCAGACGTATTTCGACGGTTTGTTCTACACCATTTGACGAGGATTCAAACTTCCCAGTACATTTGTCATGAAAATTGGTTAAATAAATTCATTAACATAAACCATTGGAATATCATGAGAACTTGTATTGTAATGGCTCGTTTTCACAATTTGTATTGGATAATTGCAAACATTACAATTGAGCTTTATTGTTGAGGTGCCGGTGGCATTCCTCATTCATTTCTAACCGGTTGACATTTCCAGTGAAATTTTTCATCAATTTATCTGTTTATTGAATACTCTCTCATATTGTCGATCCAATTGGTACCTGCTTCTAATAACTTTTCTTCTTACTGAACATTTATTGAGTGAAATCCTTATTTTCATGATATTATCAGCACTCAACGTGTTCACATCAGCAATAGGGTTGACTAACCCTAGTTTCAGAAGCGGGAGAGTTGGGGACAAATGACGAAACCTGTTTGAAAGGCGAATAATTGGGAAATTATCATCTTCTTTTAATTTCATAATATAGGTATAAATTATACTAATGTTATTTGATCTTTTTTTATACTATTCTAGTGGTCAAAAACCGTTTGCACAGCAAGTTCCACGTGTGTTGAATGTGCCTTCACGTGAAAAAGTGATCTTTTATTGTTTTTCGAATAGATTTCACTATAACCAAATGTATATTGTCTTGAACATATCTCATAGTCACCACATCCATACCACGTAACTCCCACATAACACAAGTCTCCTTCTTGGCGAAAAGTGTATAGAGGAAACTTGCCATATCAAAGATAGTGGGTTCGAGACCCGCAGCAGCCTGTTAGTTTCAGGTGAATATTTGGTTAATATATGTGAGTGATGGTGTATCTGGATTGATTGAGATGAATAGCGTATGACTAGTCTATTTGGTCTACTGTATTTGAGACATTTGAGTAACACAAATTCCATGACCAAAATGAAAATATGTCAATGGATACCTGGATCACACGTATGAAAACAAAGGTGAAATAGTCACATATATTCGTAATTTTTTGGATTCAAAATGTTGTGTCAGTTCACGAGCGTGTTCATTGTTTTCAAAACATAACATAGCAGAGGGATCCTTCATAAAATAACTTGGAAAACAAATATCATTTGGACGATTTCAGCAAATAATGTGTCCCAAAATTAGGCTACAGTTTGAAATAAAATACGACCAACACTCCTCAGATATAGGTGTGTTATTGAATTTGGTGCCATCTTGGATTTTTTTTTTAGATTCTACGGGATCGAGTCATTGGGTAGACAACATCCGCAGTTGTTTACTGATTTACGTCTTGCGTGCACCTTTTCACAAAACATACCATACTATCAGACAGATACATATTCATTATTGGTATGCTTCTTCAATTTTTATTTTCATCGTAATTTTCTGATCATGTGTGTGGGAAGAATTACAGATGTTTAATGAAAATACCCATTTTTTGATCGTGAAAAATAATCAACAGCAAAATATTAGTTTTATTCTTTATTCATTATGTAGATTTTTGAAACTTTCAATAATAGCATAAATAATCATCTCAATTATCATTTCCGAGTAGAGTATTCAATTGAGCGAGGTTAGAAAATACATTTCGAATAAAAAATGGACAGACACTAAGATGGAATTAGACCCAGATCATCGGAACAGGCATTCAATTTCTTCATATCCTGACATTCTTTCACTGGTCCGACACTAGCTATACATTTCATCAGATCGTCTTTTAATTCCTCGGGTATATCAAGCTGATCGAGATCAATTTTGTCTAGTAGAATATTTCCATCCTCGTCCACAAGTTTTGTGATTTCCAAGATACATTTGGCAAAACATAATGCAGCGTCAGTACGCTCCGATGGTTTATTCAACAATTCACCAATTGTTGTATTGGAACTCTTCAAGCAAGTTTTAACATCTTCTGGGATAGGTTTGCCATCTGGTAACATATCCTCGGCTGATGCCAATGATATCTGGAATTGAGAGAAAATTTGTTTCTTAGCAGAAAAATATGAAATGTGAAGCTGTGAGTTGATAACGATTCCTGGCAAAGAACGACGAATCGCAGTTAATGATGTATACAATAACCAAACCGGTAGACCCATACAACTTGCAAGAAATGTTGGAGTACAGAAACTAAGACAGAATTATATCGTTTCTGAAATATGCTTTTTCCATCCAAAATAGTCACCTCCACTGATCACCCAAAGGGTTTATGCGGTTTTCTGAATAAAAAAACATACGTAATACACTTCTCAATCAGAGTAGCAATTGGTTAATATACTAATCATTTAAGGCTCAGTTGCCCTTTTTGGGATGTCAATGTCTTTGGTACTTGCCAAAAGGTACTTGTTCAATTTTCGTCGTGATTTTCAACTCATTCCATTCTATAATTCACCAAAACTTTGGTCTTGTAGATCGATCGAACGATGAGTATAATGCATGAAACAAGTGAATTCTAAATTTCTCGGTCTTGTTATTAGGATTCTGCGGATTATTTTGTTTTTGGGATTTTTTTATTGCATTAAGTCCCAACTCTACAATTCTACACATTTGCCTTACTCACTCGTTATTATCTGAACTATTTTTTCTCCAGCCGGTGAATTCAACTGAATATTTTCTTGGTATTGACATATGACAGAAAAGCAATAGGCATACACTTACGTTCGTTGCTATCAACACTAAACAGACACTCGATATATTGAGAAAATATTTCATAATTTCAGTCATGAATGTCTCTTTACTTCAGTGTTCAACTAATGTAATTTGTAAATCGACAGAAACATCCTCTTATATGGAATTGTCGGGGTAATTACCAAAGTCGAGTGTGTGAATTTCGGTAACGGATCCTGCTCATTCGTGATCATGCAAAATATTTATTTTTAATCGACTGGTAATTTGACACCATTTAATCCTCATCCTGTTTACTGCCATGGGTACTTCGAATCGTTATGCCGACTTTTTCACTGCGTCAATTTTTTTTATAATATATAGTATACAGTGTGGTCCAACGAAAACTTCACACCTCGATTATCCGAAGTTAACATGAAATTGTTGACAATCGCTCGGAACCGTCAATTTCTGATTGGAGGGGGAAAAATTTCTTTCTTTCGTTTTTCTCAACCTAAACTTCAACCTCCTTCCAGGGGTGATTATGGATAGGGATGAGGGGTGTTGCGATAACTCAGATCGAAGATCTTATCGAGTACCGTCTTACCCTTTAATTTCGCTTCAAAATATCCATCGATAATGAAATAACAGCTAAATAGTAAAAGAAGCAATGTGGAATTTATCTAGAGAATATTATTCTTAACCGACGCATTTCAAAGGAATTTATTAGTTATGTTGTTACTTTTTCGTCCAAAAAAGTCTTAGTTCCTAGTTCATGTAGCAATGAATCCAACCCTAATCAGTAGGAAATTGTCTGATGTATCTGGTGTTTCACGCTCAACAATCATGAGAATCCTTGAACAACATAAATCCCATCCTCATAATATAGGATTGGTGCAGGAACTGAATGAGGATGATCCCGATCGCCGACTCCAGTTCTGCGAAGTGGTCAGTGAAATGATTAATGGTAATCAAAACTACATGTTCGATATCTGTTTTTCGGACGAGTGTTCAATCTACCTCAACGACAGGGTAAACAATGAAAATCCAAGATATTTTAGTGAAGTGCTCACTCATAGCATCCCCAAAAATCAATTGTTTGAGCAGGTATTTATGGACATCACATAAGCGGCTATTTTTTTATACCCGGTAATCGCACAGGTTAAATTTATTTGGATCTTAGAGAACGCTATTTATCCAGCCCTTAAGCAAGTATTGTAGAATAACGAAGACCATCAAATGATCATGTTCCAATAAGATGGCGCACCACCCCATTTCGCTCAACCTGTGCATCAGTTCTCAGATGACAATTTTCCTTACGCCTGGATTGGAAGAAGGGGACATATTGAGTGGGCCCCCAGATCACCTGATGTGGCTCCCCGGACTTTTTTCTATGGGTTCATCTCAAATCCAAGATCTACGCTACCCAGCCTGAGTCAATCATTGGATGATTTGGGACATCGGATCATGAATGCCGTCAAATTACACCAGAAATCTTGAGAAATGTACGTTAACGTTTTCAGCAAAACTTATATTATATTACATGGAAGTGAATGATGTCCATTTCAAGCATTCAATTAACAAATCATAAAAGTACGTAATCTTCCACTTTTTTACCTGTCATTCAGCTATCGATGGAACTTATGAAGCGTAATTTCAGGATCAAATAATACTCGGATAGGATCTTCAAAGTGAGGCATCGCAACACCCCTCATCCCAATTCAAAATTGAGGGTCTGTGCTTACCCCCGTTAGGAGGTTGAAGTTACGGGGATGAGAAGAGGCGGAAAAATCGTTCCCCCTTGAATCAGAAGATGACGGATCCGAGCGATTTTCCACATTTTCATTTTGAAGCAGAAAAATCGAGATTTAAGTTTTCGTTGGACCACACATTACAATGGAGATAACGAGACATTGTTTGATCGGGATGATCGAAATTGAAAGGAGGATAATGTTTCGAAATTCCCTTACTGAATTGTTGTTACTCACATGATATTGTTCAATATTCCACACCATACTCTCATGAAAATGTTCCGTTACGAGGGGAATACAAAAAGTAATTCTTTATAAAATCTCAATTATACCAGCAGATTGTGAATTGGACGTATTATATGATATATCATTGGAAAGGTAATTTTATAACGAATCATAATTTCTGGAAAAATATTATAGATTTCATCTGAAATATGAAAATTGGTTGCGCTTCCGATCAAACGCTATCGTAGAGATCGTATACTTGAAGGGAGTATTCTTTGTATGACGTAGCCATTCGATAGGAAAGTATTTTCGGAAATTTCACCCACAAGGGAGTGAAAAACATGGTCGACAGTAATATGGGACAACGTGATTTCTAGGTACAATCTTCTTCAAATTTTGCAGAAAAATTTTTCAAGACGTGTTTCGTATTTTATTGGAATTCGTTGTCTAACGGGGTAAAAAAGTGGTTCATAACACTTTCGAATTCTTTCAAATGGAGCTGTGATGAACCTGATAGAACTAGGGACTACGCAATATAATTGCATCACAAAACTAACCCAGAAAACTACGAAGAAAACATTCATCTACCACAAAGTAATGACTTTCTTCAAACGGTATTCAAGATTAATATATTTCATTCAATGTGCTGATTTACTTATTTCGTATTGCATAACACATAATGTATATTTCATAATCGATAACCTGGAATTCTCAACTTTTTTTACGTGCGTGCCCCCTCCAGACAGTATTGTGTACTGCGATCACAGTACAGCTTATCCAATCCATCTTGGCACGAATTCAGATACCCGACCAGCTGCACACTGGTGGTCTAAACGATGAGGAAAGAGAAACCACCTACGAATAAATTCCAACAGAGTAAAGGTATATAATAGGTGTTTTTTTTATCTTAGTAATTCTTCAAAAAGATTACTGGGCATATACGTTATTAGTTCCATGCCAAGTTGGATTGGATTAGCTATACATATTCAGAATCAAATCAACTCATCAGAGTTGTTGATAGTAGATTATACCACGAGTCAATAATGATAGCTATTACTCTCGAGGAATTTTTACGAACCGAGCGAGGAAGTAATATTTCGAGAGAACAATAGTCATTATTTTGAGTAGAATACTCTACTTTATTTACGACTATTTTTTTCTTAATTAAATGATTCTTCAGTTTCATTCATCTCAATACAAATACACAAACACTACCTACGCATTTGACACTAACAACTTGGAGTTTGGTTATATCTTTTCCATGGTAATATTCAATTCGAGAAATTTTGTTATAGGACTACAAGAGGTAATAAAGACTATTAGTAACAATCTCTCGCCACTATTTCCAGGGAAAATAATATATGGCATAATACTGCAGACACCAAAAGTACAATATTTCCATTATGTATTAATCGAAAATGAAATATATTAATGTAATTTGAAATTAAAAAAAAAGTCCTTATGAACATTGGAATTTTCTTTTATTTTGACAATTTCATAAACCTTCCTATACATACTTGAACTTGTAGAAATCAAATTGAAGTGTCACACTTCAAGTTTATTTCTAACAGTTATTGTTAATTTTCTCACCCTTCCGATCTTTGTGCCCCTCCTAGAAAAAAAAACCCTGGATCCACACCTGAGCCCCTAAATTGTGCCTATTAATTTACTGAATGGGCCCCATTTGAAATTATCAACAATATAACTTTTCGTTAACTTCCTTTTTTAACATTTCAATGGACACGAAGGCACGTGCTCCTCACACATCTCAGTTCATATTGAACTCATATTTCTCTGAGAACTTTCCATAATACTGATTATTGAAATTATTAAACTTTCATCGATTTTTTTCCAACAAGTGTCATACAGATCATACATAATGAACGTCCTTTTCAGTTACAAATACTTGCTCTGCACGAAATGAATTGGAATTCGGTATTCACGGTTTGTGGGCTGTTTCCAGTGGATTCCAGGATGATTCATTCAAATGGTGACTAGTTTTTTATGCTTCCTTGACGAGTAATGTGAACTGGTGTTCTCTGTCTGATTAGAGATGTACTTACATTAAAATTCATACCACTTGTTCGAATTCTTTCACCTGTTTGATCTTTCCAATAATTCTCAAATTGACTTTATTCTTGAGATGTTACACTGAAAACAATCATTTGCTTTACAGATATTTCATGCAGAATGAATTTGATGTTATTCAAGTTTTATTTTCGAACTTACAATATCTGTTCGTTTTTCTAGGCTTTTAATGTACATAGTTGTCGGTATGTTCAAAATGTATTCATAGGAACTAATGAGTTTATACACCAATAGTTGTATTTCATTTAATCATAGGATTGAGAGGACGAGTTCATTTTTTCATGAATATTCACTGAATGTGTATATCAAAAACGGTGAATGAAATCGATATATTTGTCATTTGGATGGTATATTCGGAGTATATAACGTTATAAATGACTCTCGTGTGGCAGCTTCAAAACAAATTTCATCATCTACATATTCAATTTCACTGAAAACTTTCCAGAAATATCGGTTCGAGAATTGAAACAAATGGGTTTTCGGTGTCAAATAAAACTACCTTCAAGATAAAATTAAAAAATATATATATATTGAGAAGAAATCAAATCAAATTATGAGGTAAGTGACCTCAAGAATTATTGGGAGCAAAGTCATTGATTGTACAGATTGTCAAATATGGAAAGTGACTGTATATTCTATTGATCTTATTCTTATAGAGACTTTGGAATTTGCTTCCTATACTTGAGAAGCTATAGCTAATTATGTTCCAAGAATACACGAATACTGCTTGCTAAATGTAGGAAGCAACTACTAATTAGTCTCGAAAAGTTTACGAATAACAGAAACTAGAATATCCAAGTCGCTTCCTATATTTGAAAAGCACTTTTTTTTCATTGGCACCTCTTTCACTAAAGCCAGTGGATCGAAGGAAGCTTCGCTCTCTCTGACAATAGGCAGAGTATGATGGAAAAAACTATAAATTGGCCAACAGCAATATTTTTTCAAAAACAGAATACATTTTGATTGGCCGATTTATGGGTATCACGGCCAGAACAAAAATATTTATATCGAGAATGCTTGAAAATCAACCTTCAGGAAAGTCATTCGACATAGTCAGTGGGCATACTTGAAGACTGGCGTTAAATCAAATCATCTTTCGAACAATCTGTTCAAGCCAGTCTCAAGTTACCTACACAGTAGGTTTCGGCTGGCACCTGTCAGAAAACAACTACTCCCCTGGCTAATACCACGAATGGCATTGAATTATATCCGACCAGTGCCAGTGCAGGTTTCTTCACAGAAGTAAATCCTGCATTTGCTTTCGTCGATACAAATGAAGGAATTGATTTTCAATTATAGGGACGGACACACTTGCAGACCGGTTTCGGGCTATTTGGCCACTCGTCAGTGCAAGGCAGTGCCATCATCAACATAAAGTCGATGACCTCCCCGTCCCTATAATTGAAAATCAATTCCTTCATTTGTATCGACGAAAGCAAATGCAGGATTTACTTCTGTGAAGAAACCTGCACTGGCACCGGTCGGATATAATTCAATGCCCTTCGTGGTATTAGCCAGGGGAGTAGTTGTTTTCTGACAGGTGCCAGCCGAAACCTACTGTGTAGGTAATTTGAGACTGGCTTAAACAGATTGTTCGAAAGATGATTTGCTTCAGGAAAGTATATATAAAGTGCGATCGAAAAAAGACCTCACCCCCTTTAACGAATCGAGACTCAGTTCAAGTGGAAAAAGAAAAACAATTTAGCATATTTGACGAAAAAAAAATTGCCGCTCGTCGCTAAGAGAGCGGTCTCAGATATTTTTTCGAATAGGTTGTGACATCTTGTAGAAAAGGCTTCCGATTCTCTAACAGAACACTGATTAGCCTTTCCTCAGCTATACGCAGTTCAATTTTATATTATATATTCTTTCAAACATACGTAACATGTGACACTGTCGAAGTTGATATTTCAGTTTTTCTGGTCTATTCGTAAGGGGGTAGATTAGCTTAATTACTGTATTGATGGAGATATGTATTCAAGTTCAAGATGAAGACTCCAGCATGAAAGTCGAAACGTCGAACAGTTCAACACCTCGCACACCGATAAATACCCGAAAAAACTATTTTCAATATTCCATCATCCATGAAAATATTCATCTTTAGTATATGTAAATTATTTTCAATTCAAAAATCAATCAATTCATATGAAAAGTAGTAACTCAGTTTTCTGTGAGAGTTCACTTGAAAAATTTCACAAAACCTCGAAATGCTTGAAGAGGTTTCACACAAATACCTCCCCTTCTGAATTTTCAACGGAATAATATATTAAATTCAAGGAGTATGGAGTTTTCCTGTTCATGTAGATATTTTTATCATTTTGACATCACACAGATCGATAATAATAATACACTTAGCGCCTGGCTGGACATATTAAATATTAATGAACATCTGAAACAATTGATTCGTTCAAACCAAACGAATAAGTCTGCCGAACATATCCAACAAGTAAAATGAAACTACACGAGTCTCTTCGACCCTTGTACATCTTCACCAAAATTTTTGGCCATTGTCCGTACAAGCACGATAATCTGAAAGGAGTGTATACCTTTGACATGTGGTCTATAAGCTACTGCATCATCTTCAGTCTGACAAGTTGTATGCCAATATTTTTGGAACTGTTCGGTGTCACGCATCTCCGAAATGATTATGCTTACACGTACAGCTCATCGTATTTCCTCTACATTGAGATGATTACCGTCAATGTGAATATCTACATCCACTGCTTGAATGTCAAGAAAATTATAAGGGTCCTCAGAAGCTTGAATGAAGTTGATGAAAAGTTGGGCAAGTTCATTGGAAAACCGATCGGATCTAAGTTTATATACAGGCTATCCATAATTGTTTTGATTTTTTTTGTCGTAGATTCAGTCATTCGAGTAATGGTCGAATTTTTGGTATTCTTTGATAATGTTTGGTACTTATGCATTGGCCGATTCTGGAATGCGGTGGTTATTGATATTTTTAAGATACAGTTCTGCATTATTATGTACATTCCGATAACTCAATTTCGCCATCTGAATTGGTTATTCAGCGATCTGAACATATCTGAAAACAGGATTACTTCCGGTGAGTACTCATTACTTTCACAGAAAAATGAATTCGATAAAAAAATTTGGATAAAAAAGTTACATTTAGAAAATATTAACCAATATGTATATCATTTATTCAAAGACAGTTAATTCATACATAGAAGAGGAAAGTGTTTCGAGTCCAGCATTCACCAAAAACGATAACTGAATTTGGGCTCCAAATAGCACTCAGGGAGAAGAATCTGACAGAAATTTCATGGGTTTTGTGTCAGATTTTCTTGTTGTACATTAATTGAAATTCAAAGCCTATTTTCGTTTCTGGTGAATTGGTCCCAAAAATCTGTGATAACTAAACCCTACCTAATAGAATCAGATATAATAAGCTTATTCCTTCACAACAGAAATTGAAGTAATGAGCCGTTTTTATTAAAATTTCATTGACCTAGTGTAGCAGAATACTCCTCAAACACAAATCAGTTTGTGAATCAAATCACCTACTCGAACTGAAAAAAGCTAGTTTTCAATCAGAAAAAGTGTATATATGAGCTTCATTAGTGCGAATATACATTATGATACCAAAGCCAACAGAAATTCCTCAGAATATAATAAATGGAATCATAATTTTTTCAAATGAATTTTCATCTCTTTGAATATATGCGTATTCAAATATTTCAATGATATTGAACTCCGGTGTCCACTGAAATCAAATGATAGGTGAGCACCCTCCAAAGCAATTCCATAAGATCTGGGATTATGTACTAATATAAATATATCTACTGTATGTTATGTTTGAAAAAAAAGAAATTTTTGTCTTGTTAATCCTCGACTTCGTAAAACACCTAGATGCAGTTGAAAGTATGGTATTAAATATTACAGTTATCTTGAGGAAGGTGTTACATAACATCGAAAATAGAAACGTTTTCCTCAGCTCAATTTCAAAAAATTCGATTTCAATTCCTCTAAAATATTTCCACATATAATATTGGATATATTTTTACAGCAGAAAAACTTCTGAAATCGATAGAAACAATTCACATAATTCACAGTAGGCTATGTTCAGTATGCCTAGACATAAACGAAATCTTTGGAATTCCCACGTTACTATTATATGGTCATACAGTAACGGCAACAGTGATAGAGCTTTATTATTATTTACTCAAGCAAATATCCCTGGACTGGCAAGTTGCTGCGCAAATGATTGCAATTCTTCATTGGTCTGTATTTCGTTTGAGTTCTCTGGTCATGATTGGTTTTATATACCACTGCATAGTCAAACAGGTAAGGAAATAATATAGGTTTACGATTCGATTGTCAGCTATTGGCAATTTCAAATCATACAAAATTTCACGGATGTGAAATGTACTACTTCAGAGATGAATATTGATTCTGACTGTTCTCTGAAGGTTATTAACATTAACCTCTTACGTCTAGTTCCTACAAAGGGCCTTAGGGCCGCAGCGTATATATTTGTATAATATTTGTATAAACTATCCATTATTGCTATGATCGACAGCATGAAGTGTGCTTTTGAAAAATCTGCAGTTTGAACTGTGGATTATGGCTTGAAGCCAGATTGACATGTCGATTACAGCTGATCGACAGATTGAATTGTAGATTGTAAAAAAAAGTACTACGTGACTCCTTAGCGCCTTCGTAGATTCCTCACGAATTCCTTCATCAATTCTAAATTCTAACATCATTTGAATATTTATTGTTTGACAACTGGTCATCAACAGTAAACATTTTCATATTGACAGGTTGGATGTGACTATTAGTAAACTACTCGTAGTTATATTTTCGAAACGCTTTCAAAAACCCAAAACTTCATTTTTTTGTAAGCCATATGTACATTTACTAACTCGACCTTGTCTTGTTAATATAACTTTTTCTTCAGGTTTTTCAACTGTTATAGCTAAAGGAGTTTGATTCCACATTCCCGATTTTTGTTAATACGAATTGATTGGAACTGGCCGTAACTTGATGACAATCTTTTCATATTAATAGATACCAATATAAATTCCTATGAGATTTTCACTTTGAAGATGATTGCAATTTTGCATGTCGAGATTTTGCAATTTCATAGTGAAAATCTAACAAGAAACAGTATTATTATTATATTTTTTGTCAACTGAACTATTTTTCAGGCAGCCGGTATGAAAAGAACCATCAACAAACTGCTTCATTCTGGAATTCAAGAACGGAAACTGAAGGCATCGGTAATGTAACTAAATGAATTTCACAAAGATTGAGAGTAGTTGTTTTCTGACTGAAATATTTCCAACAATATCCGATTTCATTGAATTCACTGGAGGAAAACGGTTTTTCGCTTTTGTTCGGAAATATTCTACCCTGGTTACTAGTAGAACTTATTTATTTTATGCCCCTCGTATATGATGAAGGAAATATGGAATTTGACTGTTGCGTTCAAGTTTATTAAGCTGCATCAACTTCACGAGCAATAATACCATTTGAAAAATCAATGGGCATATGGCCCAAAATATATTAATGTGGGGCACATCTATTGGCGCAAAGCAGGTATTCATTCTCCAAAAAAGATTGATAAGAACAATTTACGACATTGGACCCAGAGATAGCTGTAGATCTGCTTCCTCAAACAACAAAATTTTAACAGTACCCTGCATCTAGATTTACAAAGCTCTTCTCTACGTTAAACTCAATAATCTCACTGTCAATCGGGAATCATCTGCCCATGAATATGAAACACGAAATAAAAACTATTAACAATCCCCAAGCATAAAACATCAACATTCAAGAAATCGCTCTTATACAAGGTACCATACTATTCAATTCATTGCCACGAGATATCAGAGACATGCCTGTAGTTTTGTTCAAAAAGCAAATAAAAGAGGCTTTAGCAATTAAGGGATATTATAGCTTGGAAGAATTTCTGCATGGAAATCTGTAGCTCTTTATAATGTGTTGTTCTCACTACATCTCCGCTTCAATATTTAAATTTTATTTCACAGGTTAATGTGTCAATGTTTTACATTACCTGTTGTGTGATTGTATACATATTTTTCTTATTTATATTCTTGCGCACATACTTGTACAGCAATTGTTTACTTTTGTATTTAGCTATATATTTATCTTCTCTTGACGTGTCTAATATCATGTAAATGATCCAAAAGACGAATAAAGAAATGAAATGAAATGAAATGAAGAGTTTGCCATATGGTGCATATTTTTGGCAGGCAATGTATGATTACCGCAATATTGAATGCATGGTGACAGTTAATTATATACTGAGGCGAAAAATGAATCTCTCCCAACTCCCAACGAATGTCACTATTTTCATTATGGATGAATGTCATTTACCTACATTAAAGTTGAAAATATAATAATAATGTAGGTGCATGCATGTACTTTGTGGTTTCGTGCTAATGAATGTTTTGGCATACCGATAACATCTCACAATCCTCAGTTGTGTACTAGGAATACTTAGAAAGAAGGCTGCTGAATGCTGACGTTTTATTATGATATATCTGTTTTGTACGTTGGGTACTGAGATTGTGTGTAGCTATAATATTGTATCAAGGTTAGCTTGTTTGATATAACTAAGTTGGCTTGTATACTTTAACAGGAATCTAAACTCTTCCGATGAGTGGAATGATGTTTCAAATGGAAGACGAAGAGATTGTGAAGTTTCAAAACAGATCGGAAGAGTTATTTCCTCCCTCGTCTTCTTCTGAGTTAACAATTAGTCACTTTCCAACCTGGCATTAGGTTAGAAACAAGGTCATTACCGAATGATTGCTTATAATAGTATATTATGCAACGATCATATAATGATGGTTATTAATACACGAGCATTAAATATGCAAGTGTATTACTAACCATTACATGAGAGTTGCATACGCTATTTTTCTACACCTGATGAATAATGAAGAACTTAAATTATATTTTCATTTGTATTGAACACAAGAATGAACAGCGAATCCTGGTATGCCTTCAGAAAATTCTAGAGAATTGTAATTAATGGTATTATTTCGGGTATAACCATTCCTATGATGAAACTATAAGCATTCTAAAATAATTGTAATTATTCCGATTTCTCTAAAAATATTGAGATTATTAATTGTGCGATTTGAAAAGTTCATTCCAGATCCCACTGAACTGGAAGTGGAAGGAATATTTACATTCAAAGGCAGATTTTCAATGTAGCCTTCCACCACTCAATGGGAATGGAGGTCATATTTATATTCATTTCATTATCGATAGTTTCAATAGAGTTCAATATGGTAGTGGAAATGCTGATTTCATTCTGAACCTAATTTCAAATGTAGTCGTTGAATCGAATTTCCAATTGATTAAAAATCTCCATCGTTATTAAAAATTTAGATCATAATAGATATCATTATGAAACGGATTATGAGTATATGATTTAGTGTATTATTATTATTATATTAATAGTGTAAAAAAATCTATAGTTGATTGATCAATATAATCCTGACAAAGATTCCTCTTGGTCTATTACATTTATTGTAACTTGTGTGATTGAGGCCGAATTATACTCAGTATATGCTCGACGAGCGTCTCCAAATCATCAACTGTTTCAAATCAAGCTAAAAGTAGGTCAAAGTAACAAAATGTATATTATATTATAATATTAATCATAGTTTTCCGGTCCATATGCATAAGGGAATAACGTCAATGAATATGCAGCGTTTATCACTGGAATTAAGGTAGAAAAAAATAATTTCTACGCTGAACATAATAAAAAAATTGGTTCATGCTGAAACTACTATTACGAAAGCGTAGAGGGCTTAGGCAATACTCTTTTGAATTTCGAGTTGAAACTCGAAATAAGGGAACCTTATATTGACTTACAAGCATTTATCAACGAAATTGTCGAATGTTCTGATTTCCGCTTGATTTCATCTGGTACAGAACTTTATGAGCAATGAATTCGTGGGTTGCCACGTTTTCTAAATCGCATATTCATCGAAATACGTTCATCTGATTTTTTTATGATGAAACTTCTTTTATTTGCGGTGTGGTCAATATTATCAGTTGACACATTTTCGAGCATTTCTAACTAAAAATACTTTTTACATGGCCTAACGGCAGGAGTTGAATGGCTTTGGCTCAATTAGAATCTATTAGCGTAATGGGATATTATTTTTGTCTTGTTTCTTAATTGAGGCTGACGGTTTCACTTCAAAATCGGTCCAGCTTTGAATCAGTCTATGTTTTCCTTTTTTGTGTTTCTAATAATGGAAACTGCTATTTATATTTCACTTTGCAAACGGTACTATTTCAATGGAAATCCTATTTTTTTTCAATTTCCATTTCGTTTTTTAATGGATTTGAAGACGGAAATGATGAAAGCAGTTCCTCTTTCACTTATATACAGATAGTTCCATCTTCTAACACATGATTTCATGCTCTGTTTCGAGAATTCGTCTCTGTCCAGTTCATTAGTTGAGGTTCAAAAAAAATTTTTCAGACGAGTTCAATTTCCGGACTGAGAAAACCTAGTTATTGGCAGCGTTTCACCAAAGAAGTTGGTATTTTCTTCATAGAAACCATTTCATTATCGTATTGATTCTTTTATCAAGATGCCAACTTAGTTGACTTATAAAATGTGAAATTTCACTTTTGTAATCGCAGAAAATTGAAGTCGAGAAAGTGTATCAGTGATTCTTCAGATCAGATGAGAATATTTTTTATTTTTTGCAGATAGAAATCTTCGCCCTTCACGAAATGAATAGAAATTTAGATTTCACAGTTTGTGGACTATTTTATGTGGATTTCAGGATGATTTATATGGTAAAATGATTTATTTTATTCAAATGGCTTTTAGTTAAGAGGGTATATCCCGGTTTACGAAACTCGCACGATCAAATTATAAAATATGACATCTCGATCATGACAGGGATTTTTTTCTAAAATTCAAAAGTTATCCATAGAGATCAACTGAATGTCTGTGTATTTTGAATGAAAGTGATTTCTGAAATCGAAGAACAAAGTAACGAATTTATCTATAATCACGTCACTACTAGTATATTTTTGATAAAATCCATATTCAACCACCAAGTTGAAAGTCAATTACGTGTCTTTATGAAACCAAATATTGAAATTTCAAGTTCAATTGAAAAAATAAGTATTCCAAAATCATTGACTTCATGGGATTTGTACTTGAGTGCACCGAGATATACCCTTTCATTTCCTCTACTATGTATGTTGGTCTAAGTAAAACATTTCAAGTGAATTTCAAGTATTTTCTATGATTTTCTGACAACAATTAGTCATGCTTTCAATTCTGAGGACAGATAAAATTTTAATAAATATTTGCCTAATGCATTAACACAACTTTCTTTTAACTTTCTTTTTTAGGCATTGGCTACGATTGCGACGTACGTTGTTGTCCTTATCCAGCTACGAGTTGCAAAATAACTTGATGTTTTGATACAAATAATTTGAGGTACCTAGTGTTAATAAACGTTTGCACATTCACTCCCAATACTTCTTTCAGTTCATTAAAGCTTTTCAGAAATAAATGCGTCCATAATATACTCGATGAAATGAACTTTTGATGAGAGAAATGAGATCAAAAAGAAATTCAATCTTGGATGCTAGCAAATTTGTTCGTCAAATAATTTCTCAAACACTCAAACTCCCCTTTCAAAAACAAATTATTGAATACAAACTGGAATACAGAGACAAAAATACGTCTCCCCAATATGAATGTTGAAATCTGACTGACTGACGAGCTGTAGAAGCTACACAATTCGGCCTCATCTACCAGTATGCAGTTTCCGCAACTCAGAATTTTCCTATGGGAGCCATGTTAGACGGTGAAGTGATTTCTCCTCCACAACTTCATAGGGTCAGCGAAGGGTTGAATAATGGAAAGTTTCTATGTCCCCTGCATCTGGATCAGTTGGTCCTGGAATGCGTCGTCCAATCACTAATCTTCTGTAAAAAATATATTTTGATAGTCAGATCGAAAGTAGAAGATCACTAAGGTCCAGAAGCTGAGATATGTAATATTTTCGAAAAGCACACATCTAGTTGGTTATTGATTATTCAGGTCTTGATTTCTTGTAGTTCTTCTAGTTTGACGTCTGCTAAGAGGAGGCTGAAATTCACTGCTGGTGTGAATTCTATTTGTGTTTTTATATTAGAAAGTAGAATTGTCAATTTGGAAATTGTCAAGACTCGATCATTACTTCATCAAGGTGGGAGATTCGACAACCGACTGTTATTCCAATGGAATATATTCCAGATAACTTCACAATCTCTATTTTTTGTTCAAAACTGAGTTCAAGGGTCTTCCCGAATGGCAGCAATCTCACCCATTGATCGGCGTCTTCTAGTCTTTCGAATATTGGTTTTGTAGGCTCCACCTGGTCTTGGTCACAAGATGTTATATTTAATGATCTTTTGAGGTGATCTGGTAGTTTCGAGTTGCATCCCTTGAGCTTAAGTAATGGCCATTTGAAATTTTTCTACACTATATAATGGAAAATCGTTCGTGATCATCGGGATTCTAAAAGTACAGTTACAGGTGTCCTAATAAGACAGATGTGAATTTAGCAGTGTCTGATTCCTATAAAATAATATACCATGGCTTGAAAACATTTGTGCCAATAAAAAATTTAGTACATCTTATTTCCTCCATGGTTTAGTCCACAACTCAAAAAACTAATCCCTCATACACAAAACTCACACAAGTTATACAAAAGCACAGGTTACTACTATAATTTCTCACATGAACGATCAGAATGCAAGCAAATGAAAAATATATTCTTCAATAATTATGTAACGAAAACTGAAAGTAAATTATACTATAAACAACGCGAAACACTTTTGGACATTCATTAATAATAAAAGAAATAATCACAAACTACCCTCGGCTATGCACCTCAATAATTCTATCAGTGATATCACCAATGATATAATTGCTCTATTTGGCACATTTTGTCATCAGTGTATAGTAATGACATTGTGAATCAGATACCTCACTACAACTATCGAAATAACTGTGTCAACATTAACAATTACTCGATAGACATTAAAGAAATAGAGATACGTTATTTAGTGCTCATAACAAACTGTCTTTCGATCCTGACGGAATTCCATTGTACTTTCTGAAATCATGTCCATATACCTTAGCACGACCATTACAAACTCTATTCAGCCAATAAAATCAGGAATTTTTCCAGAATCTTGGAAGCACAGCTTCTTGACACCAATCCATTATTAGGCAATAAAGACAACGTATAGTAGAAAACTCGAGAGCTGTTTGTATTCAATCAGAAATTCCGAAACTTAGATTGTATATTCACAAAGAAACTATCATAGGATGACGGTTCAGTCATTAATCAAGAACAACAAAGTTTCTCATAACGGAAGTCTACTGTAATTAATTTGATGGTACATGATCAGTTTTTGTTTACTTCTCTAGAAAACCGGCTTCAAGTGGATTCAATATATACTGATTTCACTTAGGCCTTTGATTATATCAACCATGAACAACTTATTGCAAAGATCGACCTCAATAATTCAGATGGCAAGGGCAATATCCCCAGCGATTATAGTTACCTCTAGTGTTCCTCAAGGATCACACATTGGTCCAATATTTCTTAATCTTTTTGTTAATGATGTAGCAAAGGTCATAAAATAACTGCGAGTTTCTAATGTTTGCTTATGATCTCAAGATATTCAAGACAATCAAATGTGATGAAGATACTAAGCTTTCACAAGCAGATTTGAATTATCTATCAAGATGGTGCGATATAAATTTATTGAAGAAATGTGTTCAGATCAGCTTCATAAAAGTTACTAATCCCATATCCATAAACTACAGAATACAGAATGTTTAGTTACAGGTAACCGAGCAGCGTTGGTATTGAGTTTTCCTTCCTTATCAATTATATTATAGTCGTTCTCTTCTAATTTGATGCACCATTGGAATTATTTTCAATTTGAGCGAGAACAAACATTTCAATGATTGTCAAGATATTGAATTTTCGGCAGATTTAGGTAGAAGTATAGTACAGTGGCCCATACTAATATAGCGATAAATTATTTTTCGATCACTGTATGATTCTGTTCTGAATCCTTCAGTGTTCTTGAGGCGTAGGCTACAGGTAAATCGTTACCTATAGGTCATTGAGACAAAAAAATATTCAAGGCTACGTCAACCTTGAATCAGTAAGGTTGAATGGTTCAGTGAAGTCCTGATATTGGAGAATAGGTTCATTTTTCAGGAGATTCTTACACGTGCTACAAAAAGGGGGAATTTTTGACCATGTTCAATATTAGTTCCTTTCTTTAGACATGTCTTTGAAGGTTCTGTGATTTTAGAAAATTTATTAATAAATCTTCGATAGTCACCAAAGAGTTCGAAGAATACTTTTATTTATTCAGTTGTTTTTGGGGGTGATGATTTTGAATCGCAGCTAACTTATCGGGATTCGATTTTACTCCATCGCGAGACGAAATGACCCAAGAAGGCGACTTAAAAATGCCGATTTTTCTAACTGAATTTCTCTGATTTTCCGAAATACAGATTTTAGTCGTTCTATATATTTCTTAAGGTACGATGAATTATTTTTTAGATTTTTTTTCTTCTCCGTATCACAAAATAGAAATAACAATTTGAGTGAGATTTTGTCTACAAATTTTTTGCTTTGTGTAGATATTCCCAAGTTGCTATCTATTTGATTCAATTTTCAAATGCTTGGAATTGGGCAAGAAAAAGTTATTTCTATGCAATCCATCTGTTTCAGATGGACTTTTTCTTTCTTTTTGTGAATGAAACAAACGTCTTCGAATGATATACATGTACTTATCAACAGAGAGTTTTTGAATTTTATTTTGATTTTACTTCTTTCATAGAAGTTTTAATTTATTTTTCCAAGTTCATTATGTTGAGAAACCTATAATTTTGTATACCTCGAACACCAAACATTTTTCGTTGTGGATACCTCGAACGATATTGTCCATAACACGTTTAAAACTAGCTGGAGCATTTTTAAACCATACTGCATCCTCAAATATTCATCATGCCCATTTTCGGTATTGAAAGCTGTTCTTCAATATTTTGTTCATCCATTTCGATCTGGTGAAAACCGCTAGCAAGATCTAGGGTATTGAAGTATTAGAATTTTTCCAATATATCTAAAAGGTTCGTAATATTAGGAAAGTTTAGTTTCCTGCTACCCTCCACTTTTGCTCACCGGATGCACCTACCTTTTTGGGGACAACCCAAATGGGAGGAGCCCACGGTAAGTTACTTGGTCTTATTATATTTTGGGACAATATATTCTTTATTTGACTTTCTACTTCCTGCTCATGTATAAAAGGGTATTTGTAGGATTTTGAATGAACGGGAATTTTGTGGTGTGCCTTGATGCTATGTTCAATTTTGCTTGTGAATGTTTCAGCATATTTCCTTAGTAGAAAATGTCAGAATATTCTTCATATAAGTTGAGAATGTGGTATTTTTCTGGAGTTTCTAGAAGTTTTTCCTTGAATTTTGACTATCAGGTTCATATACTTTTGATGCTCATATTGATTGATCATAAAAGATTCATAATCATTATTTATGCCCTGTATTTGAAGGATTTCGGTATTATATAATTCCTCCGGAATTAATTTCCTATGCTGTTGTTTCCGTGAAGTGAAAGCTAAATGATTTGGTTGGAAGTAATTCTACGTATGTCCAGTGGGTACGCTAATTGGTGAAGGTCCTGGAAGTTTTCGAATAATAGCTTCAAGGTCATCCCAAGTGTCCCGAGGATGTTGTGTGCTGTATATTCTCGGTACGTTTATTTCAGGACGTCTTCAGGATGTTTCGTTATTAGTCTGGGCCTTGTGCACATGTCCAGTAACTCAAATATGGACGTCCTGAGGACATCGTGTGATTTATGTACTCGCTACACGTTTGTTTCTGGACGTCTTCCGGATGTTCGGTTTATAGTCTGGGGCATACGTACATAAGCAGTACTTTGAATGGACATACCGAGGACGTCGTGTGTTGTATATACTCGAAAGGTTTTTTTTTCTGGACGTCTTCAGGATGTTCCGGTATTGAGTCTGAAATATATGGACTTATATAAGTACCTACCACAATTTGACGTACCGAGGACGTCGTGTACTGTATGTACTCGGTACGTTTGTTTCTGGACGCCTTCTCGATGTTCGGTATAAGGCTCAATTCAGACAGATCCGAAATCCGATCGTACGACGATCAGACAGCTTTCTGATTGGTCTAAATTTAAATTTAGACCAATCAGAAAAGCTATCTGATCGTCGTACGATCGGATTTCGGATATGTCTGAATCCAGCCTTAGTCTGGGCCATAAATACGTATAAAGCTAGTACCTTGAATGGACGTCCCGAGGACGTCGTGTGCTGTATATATACTCGCTACGTTTTTTTCTGGGCATCTTCTGGATGTTCGGTTCATGCTCTGGGTTGTACCTATATAGGCAGTACCTCAAATGGACGTTCCGGGGACGTCGTGTGCTGTATATTATACTCGATACATTGGTTTCTGATCGTCTGAATATGATGATGGATTTTCAATTTACCCTTCCACTACTAATTGCATTTCCAATTGTTTGAAAATCTGTATCGTAATGAAAAATCTGTATCATAACGAAAAATCTGTATCATAACGAGTAACGAGCTCATTACGATATAAATATTCAATCCGTTTTAAATGGATTCAATTATGAAACAGATTATGGGCATAAGCGTATTAGGTATTATAGTACACGGGTAATAGGTATTATTCAACGAGTTACAATAAATTACTTGGTGGGGTAGCAGATTCAGATTAGCAAGCCTTGTAAATGGTTCTATTTTTAGCACGGATCAGAAATGGTTCGTTATTGGAGATTTGTTGATTAACACTGGCGTTCTATCGGAAATGTTCTCATCTTCGATTCCAGATAATGATTAAAGAATTCGCCTAAGATTATATTAACAGTTATCAAATTATTCAAGGAAGACCGAAACTCTTTTTTGACAGTTTAATTTGGAAATAACTATCGAATTAGCTCAGTAGTGGAAGTTAAAATTTTTTGTAACGGTGCCCATGGCCCTTGATCGTATTTTTAGGACCACTTTCAAAATGTTTTTTGGTTCGCAACTTGTGAGCTAGATTAAAAACAATTATGGAACTCAAAAAATTTGCATGAATACAAAGATTTTTTTAATACTGCTACAAATCGCATGTCGCATAGTGGAATTCAGGTATTAGGTCACTGGATCGGCTAGTGTGCTTTGAAGTGTGTGACAGCGGCATCTGTGAATCAGTAGACAACATGAAATATACCATGAAGGAATCCTGGTGTTTTTCTCAAATTCAAGAAGTGATCTGTAAATAGTTTCAATGTTACCAACGTTATAATATGAAGATTTACCTTCATACATGTTCCAATGTTTTTGATTAGCGTATTAGATACGCAACATTCAATACAAGAACCTTCCTTTTTATTTTGTATGTGAGATGTAAGAATCGCATAGGTCCGATCTCTCATACCATCGAGAATGCGATATTTATAATCTCTTCAGTATCAAAAATTAGACTTCTAGTGATTATCGCCAGCCCTGATTACACTAGTCACTAGATTGTCAAACAGAATTTTTCACTTTCAATAGCGCCATCTAGGAGGTGAACTTGAATCCAAAAGCTAAGTTTTGTTTTGTATTGATTTGATTGTTTTCGGCAATCTAGAATGAAAAATTAAAAAAATTTGGCTGCCCGATATAAATTGAGAGAAAATTAGAGAAAAGCCGTTCCAATTCTTTCCTGTCTAGTTTCTGGTGAGTTTTAAGTTATAAAATCCTTTAATATTGAATTACCTGCAAAATATTCGACAATAGAAAAGGGCTGACCTCCCTGGATGCAGAATTATCAGAATATTGAATCGTACCAATTGTTCAACAAATTTCTTCACAAATTCTGTTTCAGATTGCCCATCATGTCTAAAAATAATATCGCAGAACAAGAAACGAAAATAAAAGACTCCCTATTCGATTTTGTTAAAACCAACATTCCTGATGCAGATCTGAATTTGATCGACGAAATTGTTCTTTCTTATGTTATTGCTGTTCTGGAAGATGTTGGATCTGATCCCATATTCGATGTTGAAGGTAAAAAAAAAAACGAATTACCAATTAGCTCACAACAGAACTATATTGGGAATTAATTTGATACTTGATTTGTATCAATTTTGTTAATCATCACACTGCTTATTTTCCAGGATTTTGTGAAATGATGGCAGCATATTTTCCTGAATTCGAATCTATTAACCATGCAACTGTATGTCAGTGGATGTTCGAATTAGAAGCGAAGCTTCAAAAAACTGGACAGGCAGAAGATAAGAACTCTACTTTGGACATATCACTACCTGAAATTGTTCCCACCAAACCAAGGTGAGTTACAGCACTTTATCAAAATTAGAAAATCAACACCTCAGTAAAAACATTGGGGTAAAATAGTAAGGCTTAGGGACTTATATATACTCAAAAAGAAATATCTCTTGTTTCAATTATAGGTCTTGATTGAAGAATGCCTGATCAGAGGCAAACTAAAAATGTGCTACTGCTTTTTTTGGAAGTTATTTCTGATCGAATACTTGAATCTGAACATTTGTGACAAAATAAATCTAAAAAAAGATGCATATATTGAAATATTCAATATTAAAGCAAATCAAAAGTGAAATATTCACAAGTAGAAAGATGAATTTGATTGTTTCATCACAGAATATTCTGATAGTATTCCTGATTTCAATATGGGCCACAGAAAAATAAATATGAGATTTGAGAACATCATTTGTGTAATGGAAGTTTTCGTTCATCTCATTGGTAAGGTTTGTTCATAATGGTTTGTTGCACTAAAGGTCCCACAACAATTCAGAGAGTGACGTCCCAAAAAGAACCCACAAGTTATCAGAAATGAGTGATGGAGGATCCACCGACAGCTCTTGCTGTGATTTTCCAGATGAAATGGATATTTTGCAGGAAATGTTTCCGACAGTGTGTACAATTGAGGTAGGTGGGAAAAATCCTTCATCATACAACGTATATGAAAATGATTGCTTAAGGCAATACATTTGCCTTCACAAACTTTACTGAAACTTCAGTGGGGCATTCATACTACTGGGAAATAACCAGTTGGCAACGAATGGAGTTTTCAATTAATATCAGCATTGTAGCTCTATTGTTGAAAATGCTATTGACAGTATTTGAAAAAACTTCAGTCGTAAGGATCTGATTTCAAACTGGGTAGAATAAAAGTTTCTTGTTGATAATTATAATAATAATAATGAATCTTCCTAATTAATACTGGCGGAGTTTACTTTGTACTTAACAATTTTAAGGAATATCATCATTAAGGCTCTATGGTTGAAATGCTCCTAAAACTCTATTTTCGGACACTTCATTTTAAGAATTTGATTTCAAATTGGGACAGAACAAAAATATCCAATAACAATGTGAGCTGATTTTAATTATCACTCATAATACTGGAAAATAACCAATTGGCAAAAATTCAGTTTTTCACTAAGACTAAAATATTTTGGCATCTTTATAATTTTGTTGGAACGCTAAGTTAAATAGAACTTTTTGTTTCCAGAATAACTTCAACTCATTGGTTCTGTATTATTCTTGGAAGAAATTTTTCACAATTTTTGTTCTATTATATAAATGTTCTTCCATATCTCCCAAGTTTTCAAATGAATCTATGAGTAATGAGATTAAAGCAGTTCATTCAACTATGGTCTATTTGAAAAGTTCTCACATTTCTATTGCATGAAACAATCAATCAGAAATGTTTCAGTTATGTCAAAAACTCTGCTCATCTGTCTGTTCGTCCATTTATAAAAAGTTCTGGACCACTTTGAGGAGCACTATTGCCGATTCCAGGTTATATATTCAGATATCTAAAAGGCAGTTAGGTATGATCATTGATTTCGAATATTTGCTGACTGATCAGGTCACAGATGGGAAAATGCCAGTGGGGTGTTATTTACACTTTCGATTGCAAACTTATATTCATAAAATATTTAAATCCCATTTTTGTAATTTACCCTGAATTCACCCCTCAGTATGAGTATTTATATACGCCACATTCTCCTGCTTGAGTTGAATAACATACCTATATTTTTACCCTGAACCCTATTAATGATTATATATCCTATATATACATACTTGAATATTCTAGTAGAGTTTTCAGGAAAAAAAAACATTCAGATCGCTTGAAGAAAATGTCTTGAAAGGGTGTTTCTACGAAAAACTGATCCAAGAATAAAATAATCAAGGAATAGTGTTTGGCAAATGGAAACAAAATAAAAAATTAAATGAATCATGTAGATGAAAGAATACAGTTTCTTGTAAGAATTCAACATATATTGAAGTTCACAAAACGCGACACTTTTTTTGCTATGCAATATCTTTTTCGAGCCACATTTTGCTGCTTGAAGAGGATTTTCACTACAATATGATTCACATTATTGCAGAAAAAATGGTTCAAGATATTGTAATATGAAAGACATGTAGTGTACTCGTAAACCTCATTGTGGTTTTAGTCAGGGAACTAGTTGTTTTCTGAGAGGTGTTAGTCCATCAACCTACTGTGCAGTTATACTTCAGAAGAGCTTGAACGAATTGTTGTGATTATTTTATTTTTGTGATAACACTGATAACTACCATGGGCTGTTTTCACAGTTAGTTATCACTTATGTCATGATTTTGACACAGCCTTCAGTCTTTGACATTTCATCAATTTGATTCATATTTAATATGTCACTGTCCATTCAGAAAAAAGAAAGTTTCATCACCGAATATCTCTCAAACATTGATGAATTGCTTATAATTTCATCACAACTTCCTCAAGCATGTCCTTGGCGTTGGGCCTTTGCCGAATAACGTGCTTTCGAAAACTGCGATGGAATTACTTTGCTAATTATCATTGTCTTTAAGAAGTGAATATCTATTAAGAAGAATGGCGTTTTACTTTTTGAACCTGTTAATGTATTTTATTTGATACATATATATATATATATATATATATATATATATATATATATATATGAGTGTGTATATATCTCTGTATGAGTGTAATTTTTGACTGAATAGTTGAAGGTTTTCAAACCTTATGTAATTTTTGACTTGTCCAATATGCTTTTGGATACGTTATGTTTTTGTGACATGTGAAAATCTTACATGAACCTGTATTACTAATTAATAGTCTTTATTGTGTCATTCGGTGGATACTATCTTTTGTCGTCGGATAAATTTATAGGTGATAGATAGATGATTAGGAACTTGGGTTGTTTTGTGGAGAAAATGAAGTTTGAGAAATTATTTTTTGGCTTATCCGAATCAAAAAACAGAAATTATAAATTTTATGAATAAAGTAAAATAAAAATAACAAACACTCTCTGAATATCATTCAAAGACGTTTGATTTATTCACAAAAAGGATTTATTCACAATCTAAACAGCCTATGCACGACAGGTACTAAGTTACAAAGAAATCACTTTTTCTTGCTCGATTTGTATATCAAACATATGAAAATTGAATAAAGTAGATATACATAGGAAATATCTACACAAAACAAAATAGACACTTATTTATAGAAAAAAGCATAGACAAGATCTCGTTTCTCTCAGAGAAAATTATATCTCGAATTCTCCAGTGGGAAAATGGAAAAATTACGGAACACATTCACTAGAGACTCCTAACGATTCCAAACTGTTCAACTTGTGTGTATAACCCAGTGCCCGTCGTGTCATATACATTTTGAATAAATGAAGCGTCTTTGAATGATATACACGTACCTATAAACAGAGCAAGGGCGCCGTTTCTTGAGGGCAAGGGGGGCGGGCGCCCCCCTGGATTTCAGATTTTTCAACCCATATCTACGCAAGACACGATATCGACTAAATTTTGCATTTTTTTTCAAACCACACTCTAAAGTATTGTTCAAAAGAATTTTCATTTCAATTTAATGCATTACTTTGATTTAAAAAAAAATCCCCCTCCTAACATTTTTTGTAACGGTGTCCATGATACAGAGAGTGTTTTTTTTATTTTCCTTCTTTCACAGAAGTTTAAATTTCTATTTTTTTGATTCGGAGAAGAAAGCCAAAAAATAATAAGGTGGCGACTGTTCGTTATTGTATTTTAATTGAAGGTTATTTGTAAGAGATAGGCATACACCATCGCGGACTTTTTTGTAGGCTTTTTCAATGTGTACAATACTGTAGTACATTATTTTAATCTATCTCGTAGGGTTCAGCCAGAGTCTGCAATATAAATGCAAAAAAATGTATTTATTTACGAAATCACATTAGAAACCTCCATAATATTCAGTGTTTCTCTACTATATTATGCATGTATCATACATATAAACCTTCCTCATGAGTCTATTAAAAGAAAAGTATCAAAATCCGTTGAACAGTTTTAAAGATCTAAGCATGAGAGCATCTCGTTCTACCCACATTTCGTAACACCCACAGTGCATAACACCCAAAGTGCGTAACATCCAAATGTCATAACACCCAAATTTTGTTATTCCCACACTCTCCGAACATACCCGAATGATGCGCTGTTGTCAAATTCATCCTTCTTTTAGGTTAGGTTAGTTAGGTTAAGTTAGATTGGGTTAACAGGAAATTGCAGAATATCCGGTAAATTTTGCAACAGTGCATCATTCGGGTATGTTCGGAGAGTGTGGGCATAACGAAATTTGAGTGTTATGACATTTGGGTGTTACGCACTTTGGGTGTTATGCACTGTGGGTGTTACGCAGCGCACCCCTAAGCATACATAGGGACGGACAGACAGGCATCAGGAGGCGATTTTGTTTTATACTATGAAGTGTAAAGTACTGACTCTATGCATTTATGCTATCGAAATGTTTATTTTCCTCTATAATATGCGATCGTTTCTCACTGCTGAATATTATTCAACCTAGGTCAAACACTGCCTCACCATAGCAGCTGGGGACATCGAACGTGCCACCCAAATACTCATCGATCGTCAAGAAAGCGGCCAATGCCTGAACCAGAACAACTCTCTCACCATCCAAGTGAGCAAAAAGACCATCGACGACTCCGAACTCAAACACCGCATCATAGAGAGATACTCTTACGTCGACAAAGACGCCTTCAACAAAGAGCATAGACCCGTAGCTCCGAAAGTGGAGCCGAAGAAAATGGTTCGCTATCGAGACAACAAAATTGTTAGCCTCAAAGGGGAGAGGTTCACGGAGGTGAAGAAGGGAGAGGACGTCGACGATATTTCTTTAAAGAAAAACAAGAAAGGACATACTCCGTAACCCAATGGTCAAGAAACACGTAACGACGAGGTATGGTTTCTTGACGGTTTTCAATTTTTTTATTCTTTCGACGACTTAACTTGGTTTTATTTCTACTTTACAATAGTTCCTTTCCTTCGTATATTTTATTTATATTCAATGGTTGTGTTTCCTTTTACAAATTATTTGAAATACTCGAAAGCTGGTTCGTTGAGTATTATTTTTTGTTGGAAAAATGTCGTATCGAATATACGACATTATTTGTTAGATAGGTGTAATGTAGCGTACTCCACAAGCAAGGTGTCGAGTAGTGTTTTAATGTTGAAGTGTAGATCTGCGTTAAAAGTAAATGTAATCCTCACCAGTTTAAACTAGCTATAAGGAGCAAGTGTTAGGTTGGATGACTGGCCTTGAACAACCAAAAAAATAATTTTTGGTTGGTGTTTTACAAACTTCTTGACGTCAATTGTTGCGTTTTGAAAGGCAAGTTGACCAGAATATTTTAACGTTCCAGAATATTCAATGTACCCAGTATCGAAAAGTATCACTCAACTGTGCTATAAGGTAGAAAAGTGTTGACGTAGTTCTCGATGTTCCTTTCTGACTGAAGAAGGGCAGAGTTGGAGTTCGTATTTTTTTCCTTTCTCTACTTTTCCCAATCTGGTAGTTTTCATTTTGCAGAGAGTGCATCCAAACTGATAGAACTTTTCCAGGATTATTTTGCAGAACTATGGATATTGGATTTCTCGTATCACTCACTTCTCAGTTTTTTCTTAGAGTTGAATAGTTTTTTTCTCCATTCCAATGGAATGAAATTAAAGAATCGGATAGCAAGTGAGGATGTGAAGGACAAACCTACTGTAATAAATTAGATGGTAGCAGTGGCGGATCCACGGGAGGGGGGGGTTTCGGGTCCGGATCCCCCCATTGGGAAAATAAGAGATTTTTTTTTAAATTTTTATCGGCTCCTAATTTCCAAATTTCCAAATTTTGTTAGGGAACGAAAAAATGTCACATGAGCAAGACAAAAAAATAAAATAGATTACATTTTTTTGCTTTAAAATTGAAGAACTTCAATAATTATTATTACATTCCATTGAAAACTAAAGAGCAGGCTATATTCTAACATTAGTAATTTTTTTATTTTTTAACAACCAATTTCATCAATTCAATAATCCTCCAATTCCTAATAAAATTATTCTCAAGAATTAAAAATAGTAAAAACAAGATCTGGATTGAATGTTACCTGTTACCCAAACAAACAAATTTCGCTTGAAATTTTTGGACTCACCGATTGTTCTTTCCTTTTTTTTTCTGGTTCAGTCTGTTCAGACGCTGGATCAAGCCGAGTAAAATATGAAAATAGAGTCCTCTTCATGTTGTAGGTTCAAAATGAAATGTTTTTTTTTCAACTATCAAATTGCAATTTTTCTCGATGACACTTTGAAGAAAATTGACACTTGTCAGGCTTATCGAGGAAGAGTTCGAGAAATTTCTGACAGTGCTGCCATTGGATCCTTTTTGGCGCAGTATTTCAAAAATTAGATTTGTTACATTTGTGATGATTATTGTGTATGCCGGTAACGATTTGAATATACTATGTATGAGTAGAATATGCTGTTGATTAGGTTAAATCAACTCGATTCGTTTTAAAAACAGTAAAGTTTCGAACCTACTTTACCTCCTGGCTACACCTTCAAATTTTGCTCATGTCAATCTCTTACCTTTTTTTTGGATCTTGACTAGTTGTTGCTATACGGTAGCTCATAATTTTCTGTTTTATATACTTATATATATATATATATATAGAAGAGGGTAGTCGTTGCTGACTAGTTAGGGATTAAACTAGTGAATAGTGGGGAATGCAGCAATGTCACAAAAGAAAGACTCTTTTAAGTTGATCCAAGCTTTCGGAACTTTGTTTATTCCATCATCAGGGAACTACAATTAGATTACATTTATGTGAAAGATGTTACAATTGGTTGTATTATCATACTTACACTTAGGTGAGGTTATATGACACGATGTTCAAAAGTAATCATTTATGGAGTGCTCATGGAATGAAGTTGTATTATAAAACCGGGTTAGTAAATGATGTACACAGATGCACATTTACGAAATACACGTTAAAATAAATATTAAAACTCGTCACTCTGTGTAGACCATGTGGTCAGTCTTAGAATGTCAGGTTAATGTCTTCATGACAAGAATAAAATATGAAATGTGAAGTTTACAGCGACAGGGATAGTCATCTGTCCTGACATTCTAAGACTGACCACATGGTCTACACAGAGTGACGAGTTTTAATATTAATTTTAACGTGTATTTTGTAAATGTGCATCTGTGTACATCATTTACTAACCCGGTTTTATAATACAACTTCATTCCATGAGCACTCCATCAATGATTACTTTTGAACATCGTGTCATATAACCTCACCTAAGTGTAAGTATGATAATACAACAAATTGTATCATCTTTCACATAAATGTAATCTAATTGTAGTTCCCTGATGATGGAATAAACAAAGTTCCGAAAGCTTGGATCAACTTAAAAGAGTCTTTCTTTTGTGACATTGCTGCATTCCCCACTATGCACTAGTTTAATCCATCCATATATATATATGTATATATATATACAAATATATATATATATATATATATATATATATATATATATATATATGCTTGATATCATGATTATACTCAGTAAATTTCTATGAGCTGGTATATATGTCTCATCTCTGTTTCTGATCAATTTCATTTGAGATTCAGTGTTGAACACAATTCCTCGATATATGGATTGAAAGTTAACTGATCCCCAGGTTTGACAGATTAAAAATTGGTAAAAACTCCACAACTGCTCTTCTGAAGTACTGCCGACTCCAAACATCTAGCTTTTTCCTCTTCAGTGTATTGTGAATCTCCACTATTCATTCACTATTTTTAGATTGAATGTTGTTGATTTGTCTTATTGCTGTTTGTAAAAAAATGTGATAAGTTTGAGGTCTGCACATCTTCACTTGACAACTTGCTCCATTTTTATGTACACCTTCATTAGTATTACTATGTTAAGTATTAAGCTAGTCAAATATTGAAAGGTTTTTCGAGGCATTTATGTCTTGTATCATTATAAGTTTTGAAATAATTGAAAAGAATCAAAGTATTAATCAATTTTGCTTCAGTTTTTTCAATTAGATACCTTGTCTTCTAGAAATTGATAAAGGTTTTTTCTGTAATTATTAACAATCTTATGTTTTTTGGTTTCTAGATATAGAGTGGTCCAAGTTGGACCCTTTTCAGAAAATGAGAAAATAGATTCATGTGCCATTTTTTTCTTCCCACTCGAGTAGGATCAGCTTTCTTTCTCGGGATCGTTTGGGGAAAATGACTTCGATTTGATGACCTTCAATTACTTCAAAGTACTGCCATTTATCAAATATTAATTTAAGGATACCTGTGATTTTTCTCGTTTGAAATTATCGCTTCAATTTAACAAATAGTCAACTCATTGAAGATTTATCAGCTTGCATTCAATGTGGTTGATACAGAACTTTATGAAAAATGTAACTTCTACATTTTATGTGGTTTGAGAATTAGTTGATGTTGAATGCATTATAGTCCAGTAAATGAAGGGACGAACCTGTGAATAAGTCTGAGTTCTTCACTTGTGGCTCAATTTGTAGGTCGTCACAGGTGTTTTCAAAGGACCCAAAACTTAACACGATTGCGTTCATGGCAATGGCCGAAAATGGCCCCCCAAACCCAGAAAAATGTCGAAATGGTGCGAAAAAAAACTTTCACAGCTTATTACATCTTTTTGCCAAATAAGAAAGAACTTCGAAATACATGGAATGATAGCTACGGGTTTCCTCATTATCTTCCCTTTATCTCGAAAACTGTTGAGTTTTCGGAAAAAATTATAAGGGTCATTTTTGTAGATAATGAGACGATCTTTAATTTTTGTATGAACGAATATTCTCTAATTCGTATATTTAGCCAGATATTGGCGGGAAACCCATTTTTCTGGGTTTGGGGGGCCAATTTAGGCCATTGCCATGAAAGCAATCGTGTTAAGTTTTGGGTCCTTTGAAAACATCTGTGACGACCTACAAATTGAGCCACAAGTGAAGAACGCATAGACTTGTTCACAGCTTTCCCTAGTTTCGGATCTTCAGTTACTGGACTATTATGATATTGCCAGTAAGTTAACGACTACCTAACAAAATGATTTCAAATTATTTCGAATAAATAGTTTATATGTGACGTTTGCAAACTGATTTGAAACTGACTGCTGTTGATATTTTGTATTATGATTACCCCTTTGAAAGTAGATATTATCATTTGTTGTATTTTTACTTTGCCAGAGTGAATGAAATATAATTTCCCAATTTGTAATCAATTTTGTGTTTCATTATCATAAAATAATCCAGACAAGAGATTGTGTGGGTATGACATGTGAACAAATTACATAGTTAGAGTTTGGGATATGAGAGTCATTACTCGCACTCTGAATATGAATGATCATTGAACTAAAGAGTAGATCTATTTCTGATTGTTACTTGAAATTATTCATATTATAATTTTTAATATTATTCACTAATGATATAGTTTCACTAGAACGTTCCTTGAAAAATCCTTACCTTTAACAGTGGTCTGGCTAAAAACATACATTACACATTTCCACCATAGGTCCATCGAAAAGTTACATTTGAGGACGCTGTTCCAGTTTTTTGATGTAAGCTTCAACCAAAGTATGTAGGGTCGCCACCCTTGTTCCGCGGCCGCCATCTTGGAAAAATGGCTGCAAATGGTTCTCGCGCTTTATCTACCAAACTATCCTACAAGAACTTTATATTAACATTTTTTGTTGAATACTGAATTCTCTACGACTTTATTATCATTACTTTTTATCTTGAAATCGAAAATAACAAATTTATGAATGAAAATTTATGGACGAATTTTCCTTTCGGCGTAAAAATTTTTTCTCTAGTCATTTTATGATAAAATGAATGAGATTATAAAAATTTGAAGTGAAAATAATTCGTAAAAGCCCCCTTTTAATAAAACATTCCGATGTATTTTTCTTGTAAAATGACAAAAAAAATTACGGCGAAAGAAAAAATTTGTTCCAAAATTTTCAATAATTATCGTTATTTTCGATCTCACGATAAAGGGTAAGGGAAAATCAAAATTGTAGATGATTCAATTCTCAACCGACAAATTCTATGAATTTCCTGAGGGATAAATAGTTTGACCATGGCACCCTTTTTTCCAAGATGGCGGCAGCGGGACAAGAGTGGCGACACCACAAACTTGAATTTGAACTCAGATGGTTCGTAAAATGGGCATAATAAGAAAATCTCCAGAATGCGTCAAGGGAATTGAAGCTGTGTTTCTATGTCCAGCTCATGATCCAGAGATCGTGGGTTCTATTTCCCAACGGGCCAGAGATTTTCTTCTTTTGAGAATGTCTGCTGTATTGGGATGTGATTCTGCCACCTTTCATTGTTGACAGGTCCGTGAATAACCTTGCTGAGCTCCTGAGATATGGCGTAGTAAGTCGGTAACAAGTTCGACTTACTGAAAAACTTCGAGCGAAGTCGTTGGCGTTTGGTAAGAGAAATACCATACAATACATTTATTATCACGACCAGAATGGAAATAGAAACATTTTCTGATTCCACCTCGGGGATTATGCAATTTTCACTTCTGCTGCATTCAGTATTGTCATTTATGTTGAAGGTATATATATATATATATATATATATATATATATATATATATATATATATATATATATATATATATATATATATATATATATATATATATATATATATATATATATAGGACATCCTGATTCCTGAAACTCCATTGGAAATGGATTATGGGCGATTCACATAGGCAATGCTACTTCACTTAGAGTGCCTTGCGGATTGCATAAATTACTCAAACAGAAGTTTGTTGCCGAAATTTCATAGTATCATCATCTAGCGGGAATGTAACGTTTTCAAATATTACCACTCTAATTCAAATAAATCGCTTTGAACTGTAAGTGATTTCTTCAGTAATGAATACATTGTTTTCCTACAATTTGAACAACTTCAGAGAATTGAAACAGGAAGTGAACATTTGAAGGTTGCAATGAAATTCTTGTAATAATGATTTTGCCATCAACATTCACTGTGTTGATGAATACTAATGGTGATTATTTGCAAAGTATATATTGCACAAGTTGTTTTTAGACAATTGAATTTACCCCTATTTATATGTTTAATATGTGATATATGTGAATATAATATCTAGTGTATTTACCAATTGTAATTAATGATGCATCATTATATAACGTCAATTTCGCATTCAAGTAACGCATTCCACATAAACTGTGACAACACTTCTTCATAAGGCTTTCAACTTTCAACGAACCCACCTCTGCTTCATTCGTTAATATCTTTAAAAACTCTAATGGCTTTGTACTTTTTTCTGATGAAGCTTTCGATAAAATTGAGATTCAAGTGCAAAATGTTCAGTTTCAAAATACAAAACTGTAATGGATGATGGTATCAGATATTTCTTGAGCACATAAAGTGGGATCACCAGATGAAAAACAGATCCTTCTTCAAGGAAAATGAGAGAAAAACATTCCAAGACCGTTTCAATCTGCTGACTTGTAATTCCAGACATGACGTACTGATATCTTACCCTTCATTGGAGCCGAATAAGAACAAAGTTGTTGAAATCAAAGTTTTATCAGAATTGCCCAATGGGAATTGTTCCATATCATTAGTAATAGCAAATACCTCTGCCTGTCGTCTTCTTCAAATTCAAGAATTTAAGTCATAATGAATTATGTTTATTGAAATAACCCAATATGGCGACATCGGTTGGAGGATTTTCTGTGATGAAGTCGATCCTTTCCGATAGAAATTCGAATAGTCTGTCGAAAGATTCATTGTAAGGTGATAAATATAGACAACAAATTTAGTTTGTTGACGATTGACAAGCTCAAACCACATCACGTCAAAATCTTTTGGTTCCAGCAGCCCTTCTTCGCGTTGGCACGATAAATCATTCCTAGAGTATAGACAAACACCACCTTTGAAACGGAAGCGAGAATAGAATTCATAACCCGGGCAGAGCATATGAACCTTAGATTCGTATATAAATTGACTTGATTTTCAGTTAGAATAAGAATATCAGGTTTTTCGGTTTGCGCCGATGGTGATGCACGTAGGTAATCGATATTTTTATTCATTCCTCGATTAATCAATTATTTCTATTTTCGAAGTATTCATCAATAAAAAAACTAATTTCATCAATCATTTCTCTTTTCATCACGTTGTTTGTAGATGGTTTCCAACTTGACCTCATAGTTCCACCATATTGAACTTGGGGAGAATGGATCCTACATCTCACGATCCTCAAAACCACACTCGTTTTGATGCTCTTCTACTACTTTTGAAAAATGTTCTTTCATAGTCCTGTTGAACCTCGCGACTATGTCATCAGGCTGTGGGTGGAGGGCAGTTGTTCTGGTCTTGCTAATTCCCATCATCTCACAAACTTTCCTGAATAAATTTCTTTCTTGATCGGAATGTAGCTCCATTAGCACTCCAAACCATGCAAATATGTTGTCCAGACTAACCCATTTACTAAAGTATTCCATGGCAACGAGGATGTATTTGTTTCCATCATTCGTTATCAGAAACGGTTCAGCTATATCGATGGCGACTCGTTCGAAGGGAGCACCAAAATTGTATTGTTTCATCTCGCCCCTTGATGCTTGTTATAGGGCCTACGCTTGCTTCACATTTTGGGCATCTTCGGCAACATCTCTCTACATTTTCTTGACATTGGACCCAGTGAAACCTTTGCCGTATTTTATCCAAGGTCTTGTAACTCCTAGATGTCCACCTGATTTACCACCATGAATCATCATCTATTCTCGACATAGGCACAACCATTTGGAAACTCACTTTCTTGCCATCGGCTGATTCCCAAGCTCTCTTCAGTAGTCCTTTCTCAACAATCGAGGAATCCCATCGCGCCCCCAATGCCTTGAACGTTGTTGATCGATTGGAGATGTCCTTCCAGGTGTCTTTCCGCTCCATTTTCCACTCATTTCAAAAATTCTGCAACGTTTGAATCATTCTCCTGGTTTTGTCTCATTTTTGCTGTGGTCCAATTGTCGTCTATCATTAATCTCACTTGGTCGATTCCTTCGCGACCTTCAATTCGCTTACAGTGCTTACAAGCATTCGAGCAAGGTCTTTTGGACAAGGCATAATCGGTTCTAATGATGAACTCTTTTTCCTGGCCAATTTGCTCTCATGATAGAAAGGCTCCTATACCATTATTACTGGCATCTGTGTCCAAGACGAACAGGTTTTGTTGACGTGGGAAACTCAAAATGAGGCTGGAACACAGCAACTTTCAGTTCCCCAAATGCTCGTTCACTTTCGTTGGACCAAATGAATTTGACTCGGTCTTCTGTCAACTTATGAATGGGTGCCGCAACATATCAGAAAATTCTTCCACGAACCGACGGTAGTAGGTGCAGCGACTTAGGAATCTCCTTACTTCGTGCTTGTCTTTGGGTCTCGACCAGTCTCTTATTGTCTGTAACTCCCTTTCATCTGTTCGTATACCCTCTGATGACACTCTATGTCCCAGAAAATCCACCTCTTTCTAGAACAATGAGCATTTTTGCACATTGAGTTTGAGGTTTGCATTCTTGAATCGTTGAAAGACTTCTCGAAAATTGTGCAGATGTTC
Organism: Zygogramma bicolorata; assembly: GCA_032362365.1. Lineage (NCBI taxonomy): Eukaryota > Metazoa > Arthropoda > Insecta > Coleoptera > Chrysomelidae > Zygogramma > Zygogramma bicolorata. Next base: position 362,409 of record JAVJAQ010004098.1, on the reverse strand, counting down.
TTCGAATGTCTTTTTCATTACCAAAACGTAGTCGAGGTATAAGACAAGTCTTCCAAGTCAGCCCACGCAGAACCAGCTCCATGAGTCTTTAAAATGTTGCTGGAGCATTGCATAATCCAAACGGCATAACTTTAAACTTGTAGAGTCCGCTCCCAGTCGAGAATGCAGTCTTCTTCTTGTCGTTTTCATGTATTCCCACTTGATAATATCCGCTCTTCAGATCTAGATGTCACTTTCACTCCTGATACAATTTTTGGCAGCTCTCAGTTCCTCTCCTGATAGTTGTTCAAGTGATCTCTCGAGAGTTGTCATAAGACTCCTAGAGGCTGCCTTTATTTCCTAGTGAACATTTGAATTGTAGTTCGCTATCCACGTAACTGGTTCACAGGTTCCAATGACATCACCTTTATTAACGGATACACGTTGGCAACTCTTACAGGAATGGTTCGTTTCGTTTTTACTAAGGCTCGTGCGAACACGATTTCTGAGGGATTCGTCACATGGCTGCTGGACTACTCCAACGCAGCGGACAGGTTATTCATCAATTTCAGCGCAAACTCCAGGAATTCCGGGCCGTTTTCATTAAATGCAGTTTCAAAGGCATTGCCCATTCTGCTGGTGTGGTGAGGACAAATTCCTCTCCTTCAAACTTCATAATCTTCTCTTCGTTGTCGAATGAGAACACTGATCAAGTCCATTCTGCTACGTATACTGGAACTCTGATAGTGAGTCGCCCAAGAATCGATGTAATTTCATATTCTCCTCAAATAGGTGCATTTTCACCAGTGACTGTTTGACTTACCAAAGAAACTGCAGCACCGGTGTCTATGGTGCGTGTAACGTCTATTTTATTCAATTTTCCTGCAATAGTTAAGCTATCAGTCAAGAGAACTCGTGACGAGAGCTTGAGACCTCAGCCTGAATAAGTCACATCAACTTTTCGAAAACGGTTCCAAAGTCGGAGCCCAAATGTCGAACACAAAATACGGACCGAACTGAAAGTAAAATTAATTGCAAGCTTCAATAAGTATACATTTATTACAGATATCAAATTTCCTACCCTTCAAACAACTGAATGGCGCCCTGTGCAATGATGTAGTTGTCAACCTATAGATCAGCATCTGCAAAAAAAAATTCTAGACGGTTATCCTGAAATATCATGCATCATATTTGATAACAACCAATCTTGGTTGACATGAAATCGTGTATGGCGCTGCATATTATGCAAGACGTCTGCAACGGAATATTCTCTACGGAGTGACCTATATATCTCCAATTATACCACGTTGTGCATAATGCTTTCTGGTCTGCACGATTTATTCATATCCCCAGAGTCAGTTGCAACCTAAATTTATGATCTAAATTTATCTATCAATTAAGAACGCAATCCGTACCTCAGACTATTTACCGACAGAGGCTTGCCTGATACAAGTTCTTGCGGGTATTAAAAGGAATTTATTCTTAGTACCGAACGTCATCATTTTCTGGTGATAGTTCCGTAGTGTTCTCGTTTCTAACCTACCACAATCTGATAAAATAAGAACTAATATTGGATAGATTCCAATATCAATTTCTATTTTTTCAGTTTGTGGTATGTTAGAAATCGAGAAAACTGCGGAACGAATTATTCTTTAAATTTGGCGTAACTTCACGATTCGAAATTGGTGAGCATACTGGAGAACTACGGATGACTATCAACAAATAAAGGAATCTGAAACACACTCCAAAAGTCTTTGATATCATACCGAGAAAATTAAGGAATCAACAGGGCATCTATACGAAGAAAAAAGAATCCAAATAGAATACAAAATTATAAATAGTTTTTTCTCTTTGATGCTCGAAAACAAAGCGCTGGAAATGTCAAGCTTATCTGTTTTATGTTTCCCAAAAGAATTACAAATTGGGCTGTGTTCGGGAACATTACCTTATTCTCTTTCACTGTTTCATTATTGTAACAGGTTATGGCTACGTTTAAGCATGGTGTAACACATATGCTGCAAAAATTTTCCGTTTTCAAATGTAAAACGGTTAGAGGCATCAAAGTTCTCACTTGATTTTATAAGGCTATCATCAAATACCCATCGAAAACCAACGAGGCAAGCTATCAGTTCGGTATCTCCGGAATATTTCCGGAGATATTTCAGAAGCGAAAATCTAGAAAGTCATATTTGTTTAAAAAGTAGTAAAAGTCAATTTTCCTTCCTCCTTTTCCTTTTCCCTTTCTCTTTCATTTCCTATTTCTCACTTCTGTTTTTTTCTATTTATGTGTAGTAGTTTCATCGCTGTTTCAACATGTGCTAGCTTAGTTTTTTTTCGGCATTGGTGGAAGAACAGGAATAGACTCATTACTGAACCAATTGGAAACATTTTTTCAGTTCCAATCTCTGTATTACGTAATATATGTATCAATATTTTGTTCATGGATAATAAACGTATTATTATTATTATTTTAATTATATTATTATTATATGGTAATAGCGATCCTGCGCACTCACGACGTTGTCCTCATCCTAATCTTATGATGGATTCATGCAGCAATCGTGACTCGGATTTCGCAAGTCGTAAGAAATAAGTCGTTGTAAATTGAGTCAATGACTTTCAATGGGAGCTTTCATGCAATTATCGTTAAGTCTGAATACGTAAGAAAAGTCGGCCAACTTTCAATTCTTACAGTTTGGATTAAATTCTCAAATGACATGTGGCAGTAAGCGATTGACATTTGAAATATCCAAAAAAATCGACCTATCAGGAAAGCTCTTCTCACGATTTGACAGTTCTTAAGATTGCTGCATGATCGGTTTATAATTTGTAACGAATTATGATTTACGATTTGCGAGTCCAGACTGCCGAGCTGCTACGATTGCTGCATGAATCCACCATTAGATATTGAAATTTGGGAGCTCTCAAGGTCACATTTTTCAGGTTTGAGACTTAAAAAAACAGAAATAGTTGTATAAATAATCTTACGGGAACATACATAATCAACTTATTATTGACGTCAAAACTGAGACACATACTAGGACTGGAACAAAGACAGAGATGTATGAATTGGCCCTAGAAATGCTGATGAAACTTTCCATTTATTCGCAGTGTCGAAGGGGAGTACATGGGATCCGAATCGAGGAATGTATACAGTATACATAATATCATCATCTCAATGATTTTGAAGCGTAATGTAAATATTATTAAAATCGATTGTGAAATTGATTCTTTTTTAAAGAGTTCACTATTTGCATTTCGATCCGAGGCAAAGTTTTGTTATCATGTTATCGTCATTTTTTTTATAAATATTTTCACAAGAACTTGTATTCCTATGTTTACCTACCATACAAATGAGAAGGCAAAGCGCCGTGCTTTCCCTTGGGTCAGAAGTTATCGCTTTTCATATATATGTTACTCGTAACATCTACACCTTCCACTTGCTTCGGCAAACCATACTCTTTGATTTGAAAAACGGAATCAAATGAAATGAAGGAATGTATATTCGGTCGGTATTCTAAGGGCTGGCAGGGTCATGGGATGTGTCGCCATTGACGCTACTTATACAGTGTCTATCAGTTTTTCGGTCTCGTCTTTTGTTCTTCATGATAAATAAACGTTATTTGTAATAATTTATTGTCGATTCACTGATGCACCATAATAAATAGTTTTCAATAGATTTTCCCCACCCCAAAAACTGGAATTTAATTTCGCGGTAAAAAAATATATGAAATGCTTTCTTGAGATAGCGATTCTATACTATTTGTTGAGCTTAGAAGCTGCGCCACTGGTACACGCTGCATTGGGTCACGGTTTTTATGCAAGTTGCCTCTGCTATTGTTTGACGCTGCTCATTACCAGTGACATATCTTTTATGTTATGGCTGATGGAATTGAAACAGGATTTACAAGGTTTTCATAATTGTCAACCTTTGGCCTACCCTTCGGGAATTAAATATAGTTCAAAGTTATCAGAGCGAAGAAATAAATGAATTGAAAAAATAGTCGTGAATAAAACATGAATCTTGTTGTTCTGATTCGAAATCAGTAGGATGAATTATTTTATAGCTTAACAAAGCACTCAGGAGTTTCACGAAAACAGGAAAAATATGCAAAGGATAAACCTTTTGTTCTACTTGAGGAAACTATTGTACATAGTGAAACACAGTGTCGCGGTTTTGAAACCGATTGTCATCAGTGAGAATTGCAAAACTATAGTAACTAGAGACAATAACACATATGGATCTTTGGGTTCATTCTCAATGAGCGCAACGCGACAAGAAATACTACTTCGTCTATTGTCTCATCGCCTTTGACAATGTCCACCCCAGTTGTAGATGAATCGTCAGACCCAAAAACTTGCAGACCATAGGCAACAATCCCGAAATCTACTATCAATTCACTGGACAACTGTTAAAGCTCACACTCTTTGATTTTTCACACCTTCCTGAATTTGATAATAATCGAATTGATATAGTGAGACTACCTTGCCCTTACAGCGTTTAAAACCGCTGCAGAAATTTTGACAGTTTTCTATGGTGAAATGTCAAATTTTGTTCAACGGCTTTAAATGCTTTAAGCTCATATAGACGATTGTGAACAACAGTAATCGAAACATCGAGAGTACATTTATCTTATTAATATTTCCGTACATTCTCACTAATTTTGTTTGATTTTAAACTTCGTATTCTTGAATTCATTCAAGAGTAATACTACGAGTCCTTCAAATTGGCAGAAGTATGAAAACAAACCGGTTTGTTTGAATGCTTTAGCCTCGAAATAAAAAAGTTTGCGTGTTCTGAAAATGTATGTCAATTTCAAGAACGTGTTGTATCTGGAGAGATTATTTATTGAACGAACAAATCAAAGGAATAACAATTTAATTGATCAGTATTTTATTAACACATCATAAAACAAATTGAATTTAACAAAAAATCAATCCCACGCCATCTTCATTTGAGTTCAGGAAACTTTTAATATTTGAATCGATCTAAGAGGACGGGTTGTAACACAACAGATTAACTGTGGTTCCAGTGAACCGAGTTCAGTTGTCAAGCAACAAACGATTCTATTTGGCTAATGCTTAGCAACTGACCTCGGTCCGAGCACAGTTAACCTGTCGTGTTACAACCCGCCCTAGAAACGGTTACAATTTCGACTACGACGTAAGTTGTAGTTAAAAATTTGCAATATCTGCCATAAATTCGGTTATATGTTCATGAGCTATTTACATGTGTGAAATTTGAGTGTTTATTGAAATGTGTCTTCTATGTTATTATTATGCCGACGAAGTGAAAAGTAAATGACTAATAATAATTAGATAACTTATTAATTTATATCTTAACCTTGTATATAAGCCAGTTCAATAGAATCGACGCGGTAAACCTTGCAGTTTTGACAGTTCAAAGGTAAACAACGTTTTCTCAAGGACCAGGCAGTTTTATCAGTATAAAACCGAATGACTGGCTATATTAATCCGCTACTATTGCTTGAAATGCCGGAAGCGTCACATTTTGAAGTGAAATATATAATCAGTATTATTTTCGTCTAATTTTTGCTCATTTATATTTCTTATTCTTTCAATTTTCCGAATTTATTTTTTAATCAAAATCCATTAAAATTTTCTTGTTTGGATTAGGGTGTCATATATTATTTTCAATTCAGGGGTTTGACCTGATCATTTGACTAGTTTTTAATCTCATTAATGCTTCAAGAATGACTACTGACTATTCATTTCCGATTTTTTAAAGTTTAATAGTAACTGAATTTCAAATCTGTTGATCCCATTAAATATTTTGGGCAGGTTCCAATAAAGTATACTTTATATATAATGAGAGACTCTCACTAGGTCATTCTATATGAGTATATATTATATAGTATTTTTCACAGTGTATGGTATTGGCTTATTAACCGCAATGAACTACCCGATTCAATCCCATTGTGTAAAAAATCATCTGGTAAAAGATGCAAATGTGCTACAGGATCGAACTTAAGAAATTTGAATTTTGCATAATGTGGGAGATATACAAGTAATTTATTTGAATGTTACAATTCTATCCTATATTTAGTTCAGTGTCGCTATCGCTATCCTCATCTAAATTAATTATAATTGGCGCAATTAATTTTACAGAAAGGTACGATCGAGTTTTCAACATTTATAACATGACTAACAGAACTTTTCCAACTCTCGGTAGGAATGTCATTCATACAGTTCCTAATTAATTCTACCACACTACCACTTAAAGTCGGAGAAGTATTTTTTCCGCGCACGCTCGATTTAAGTTGGAGCTCTATGGGATTGAACGATTGAACACGCAGTAGTAGGGAGGTGGAGGTAGTCGTTACACTGTATGTCCCAATTCTCCTGCAATTGTATCACAAACATACGTTGTTTTAAAGAAAATGACTGCAGCACTTGTAAAAGTTCTTTTTTTGTGTAATTTTCCTCAAAATATATGTCATTTGCAGCCATGAAGTTTTGAATATCCAATTTCGTATACTTTGAGCCAGGAATTTTTTGCAATTGTCGACTATGATAGCTTGCGTTGTCCATTACTATAACGCTGTTTGGCGGAATGTTGGGTAACAGACAATTTTCAAACCAATCTTCAAAAAGCTCTGCTGTCGTATCTTCGTGATAATCAACACAAGAGTCCTTAATATTTTTGGCAGAAAGCCACATAGCGATTGGGATCCAACCATTTTCTGATCCTGCGTGTAATATTGTGATTCTCTTCCCTTTATTTGATGGTGCTTTTTGTTTTACACTCATCAGAGGAATCAGACCACCCTTTGGAAGGGGAATCATGCGTGTCAAACCACGTCTCGTCGAGGTAGAGTATTGGCCGATTTTCAGACCGGTATTTTCTTATTGACGTTATATATTCAGAACGCCAGTTTATTAAACGTGTGGATTCCATTATTACTTGTCTCTTGTCAATTTTGCGATATTTAAAGCCCGTTGAAGACAGAGCTCGCCAAAGAGTAGTGAGGCCACAGTTGATGTGAGTTTCATCATTGATGAGCCGCTGTTTCAGACTTTTGATTGTAGGGACACGCTGCTCATCGTACATAGTGTAGATTTTTCGCCTTATCAAATCTTTTTCCCAGTGACACCGGAATCTTTACGCTTTTTTCTTGATTCCATGGAATTTTCAACAATTCGTCTAACTGAAGTAAGAGGCACCTTCGTCAAATTACTGGTTACTTTTGCTGCAGCACCCGCGTTATATCCTTGCTGAAGTAAGGAACTATACACATTTTTTATAATGATTTTCGCGTCACAAGATAAGTGATTCTTCTTTAACGAACCACTGGAAGAAGCACTATTACTTTTTATCCACGGACGCCACATACTGCCTATTCTGTACGTTGGAGTATAAAATCTTTGCTATTAATGTCTGTAATAACAAATAAATGTTATAAAATTATTGCACGCCGTAACACAAGTGAACACTTCCAATGAAATACAAAGACTAAAATGAACAAGAAGTGTAAGCTGCAATCCTCTACAATACCTCTCTGAGAAACAAAATTACCTGAATCCGGTCCTTTTACATTTATGATTTTCATCTCGGATTTTACAACTTAAGGGTCTTATTGGTTTATTATAATCCTTCAGCCAATACCATATTTATTGTGAAAACTCCTATAACTATATTTACCTATATAGATGAATTTCAGAAACTTTCTGGTTTCACTGTCGAAAACGCAACGTAGAGTTTAGCTAGTCATTATCATCTCTTCTGTATAAGTCATGTACTTTATCAAACTAATCACCGGAGTCAACATGCAGATAAATTGTTCGACCTTGAACTTAACGTTATAAATAAAATCATGTGATTATTTTTAAATCGCAGCAAGGAGTTCCGCGCTAATTATTGGAATCAGCCGATCCTATAGCACATGCATGAGCTCCATGTGGGATGTCTACCACAATCGCAAATCAATTATCAATATCGACCTCTGAATGCTCGTGGCATACAGAGTGATCATGACGGAATCGATTTCCTAGTTTGGGAACTGAATTCGAAATTGAAACAGTTTCTTATCAAACCATAGTTTATGATGAGCAACTTATTATGGCGCACGCATCTATTAAGTGTACTGATTTCAATTATTGGCATAATCTTGGATTTGAAACGAGTCTTAGAGTCTCATCCCAGCCAACACAGTTGAGGAGCTTTTTCATCTACAGCAAAATGCTTGCTGCAAGTGCGCATGCGCAGATCCAGATTTTACTGCTCTTGCGGTAAGAATTTTGCTTCTCATGAAAATGGTATTGCAGCTTCATTTTCTGCCACTTGTCAAATTTGAATTATATTATTGGAGTTACAGATAATCTTGAAGGTTTTTCAGAATGAAATTATGATGAATGCTTAAGGTATTTTCAAAGATGTTCGATGTTTGAGCGATCATCACAGTGTGCTCTGTAGTGTGTACAATACAAATACTACGTTTGCAAGTGATAAGTGTTTATCATGAGAAAATGCAGTTTTATTGACAACAGTTTTCCCCCAAGTCCAAGTGAAAGTTTTGGGAAATGAAGAAAGTAGGTGAGCTCATCCTAATTGCTCAAGAGGGATTACCAGCAGAGCCATATACTCATTCATATATTTATGTTGAAGATTGATTTCTATTGGATGGATGAATACCGAAAAAATCAAGAGCTTGGCCCTTGCTTTCTTCATGAGTATCAGAACTATGAAGTACGACCGTTGATTAAGTACCTTACCAACAACTGTTTCCGAAATTTCTAACATTCTGTGATATACTCTTAATACTGAAGGTCCAAAGATTGATAATATTGATTAACGATAACCGAAACTGAAGAAGAGAACAGCTTGTAATGAAACCTCTTGAACATGAATTCATATAGTTCTTACAAGGAATGAAGTGATAGTGTCTCAGTGATACTAATACTTGAGTAAAACTTTGTATTTTTGTTAAAATGTTAATTTTGTAGAAATGTATTGTTGATTTCTGAAGACTGTTGTTGATTTTATATACATTCTTGCCATTTTTTGTTAATGATGTTTTCATACTGTCTTTTTGAGTTCAGGTATATTCTGTAATAAGAATGCCATTACGATTCGCTTGAACACAAAGTCGTTATACTCATAACTAAAGTTATACTTATATATAGTGAGACAGTTTGTATGACAAGGAAAATAATGTATAATGGGGATTTCATGATTGAAACAAATTTTCAAGACGTTTTACTCGATCTTACCTTTTGTAACGAATATAGCCGCCATTAATCATCATAATTTAAATTTGTTATCTTTCAATCAACCGACAGATACAATAGATATTTTACAACTAGGATAGCATTCAAAAAATATTTATCTAATAAAGAAAACCGGGAAATTGTAAACAATTAACGTCAAAGAAATTCGTCCTTAGCAGTAATCGTTAAAAATAATAACATAACATCCAAATGACAACTGCCAACCAGCGTTTCTGCCGTAAAGTTCATACGTTGAAACTTCATGAATTTTGCGGCAGCAGCGAAATAGCTGCTGCTCGAGCAGCAGTTCCGGCCAATGAAATTGCGGCCTTACATCGCAGGAACGTCGCTGCGATATCAGGACGTGACTGATGATGCCCCAAAACTTGCCGCAGAAAACTTGCATTAACGTCCCTCCCATGTTTTCCTGTAACATTCAGGAGAAGGTCGCCTTTGAGAATGTCTGCCGTAGATGGGCTTGACGTCGTCTTATTGTCTTGATGCCGTATCAAAGCAATCAACAGTTTCACCCAATATTTGATCGCGTTTGAAAAACTTGAAATATTCGTAAACTAGATTTTTCACGGGGTTGCAATAATTGTCAAACTTTCTCGAAATAGTTTGCAGTTTGTTCTTATCTTCACTTGAATAAAAATCAAATGTATTGTAGATGAGTAGAGCCTCATCACCTGATAAGTTCAATAGTATCGCTATTTTAGTTGCGTCGTCTTTACCAGTTTTAACTAACACTCGCTATCAAGGAAAGTTCGTTAATTTTCGTTTCCACAGCTTCCAATTTTTCCCAAAATTATTGTCGAAATTCTTTTTCGCCCTGTATCTTCAAAACAAAGCGCCCTATCAAACATCATCAGAGGACAAAATATCTTTAGAATAGTCGCCTTAAATTTTTGCCGCATGTATATATACGGGGCAAACTTCACACTCTAGGTTTTCATTTGACGTTTCAAACAAGATTACAATATCGTGTGTCACAGACTCATATTACACCCCCGTTTTCTAAACCTGTGGCGATTTTTCTAAGGTATGATTTTTAAGTATGTTCGGAACATTGAGATATGCTCACTAGGGCAGCTTTTCTCGACATATCTGGGACGAAAAAAATTTCAACAATTACAAAATTTTACCGGAAATGACATTCAACGTTTCGATTCTTGAATAGGACACCCTGTATATTGTTACAAGATCGGCTAGGGCTGATCGACTGAGGAACTCTTCCAACGATACCAGGTCGTTGATGATTGCGTTATCTCCCATGACTGCGGAGATATCGCCATTTATTTTATCCATAAGCTCAACGAGTAGGAGTAGAGAAATTTTATTACTTGGCAGGTCAATCCAATTCTCTCTCCCACTCATTGAGCTTATGGATAAAGTAAATGGCGATTTTTACGCAGTCCTCAGAAATAACTCGTCGAAATCTGGTTGTTCGATTCCTCATGATCATCCCTAAACAATCATGTAACACTATCAAACAGGGTGCCATCAGATGGACAAGTTAATACCATTTACGGAAAAATCGGCAGTTAATTTTTTGCTTTCAGCATGTTCAATGAACACCCTAGTGAGCATATACAATGGGGCAAATTTCAGAAATATAGCTAAAGAAGCAAAGGAGAAAACGGGGGTGTACCCAGAGTCTGTGACACACGGTATATGTATTCGGAACTATTTCAATCGTGACTGACGTTACTAGTCATGACCCCTGCTACTGTCAGTGTATTTCATAGATATCATGACCTCTACTAGAAGGGCATAAGTTTGATCATACATTTGGGACCCTTCATTTCCAGGAGAAATGTTATATGTGCTACAGAGGTCATCTAGACCAACCTTTCATTCGATGTACTAATCTATTGATATGTTTACATAACTTTCAACGATTTGGATGAATACAACATTCGAGAGTATCATTTCTGCCTGAAAGAGCTATTGAATAGCAGAACACAATACGCTGTTTTGTAAGCCTCAATGAAAATCTGACAAGAAACTGTATAACAGTATATTTTTTCCATAAAAAATCAAAAACCTTATTCGAGCCGCGGTGCAGAAGACACAATATACTATTGAACAATTTCGAACCGATGTCCTAATCAGCGTACTAATGACCTGATTAATGAATGGTATGATTATTTCACACTCAATAGTTTATCCAATTAACTACGAACCTCTCACGTGCTAATCATGAATTATATGTTTGTGTAGTGTGTGTAAAAAACACCAAAATCTTGTCTAGCGGGGACAACTGATGACTGGATTTCAGTTTGGCGCGTTATTTCACAAATGTAAACAAGGTAACTATTTCAAAATGGTGGATAAAGTTTAACCACCACCAGCGCCCTCATCGGTCGATATTCTTCCCTATTGTCAACGTGGTGTTCACTAGTTGAAGTCTGCGATATTACTTTAAAAATTTTGGAATATTATTGAAATTATTACTAATGTTTATGAAGCACAATTCATGGTTAACGTTCACATAAAAAGTTAAAAAAACACTAATAACTTTAATAGTCGCTCACAAACTTTTACGGGTTGGAATTCAAAAACAACTTCAAAGTCCTAACCTTAATTAGGAATAGTTGTCAACGTGGGTCCCTGATTCTATCCCTCAATATTCACCATCTGCGAAAGGTCGTCAGTCTTTTATAAGTATCCACATGTATTCTGACGATTTCTCCTTCGAAATATATTCGACAGAATATTTATTTAACGTCAATAAACAAGAATTCCCTAAGTTTTTTTGCTTGCGAAGTTCGTAATCAGAACGGAAGCTCTGATCGGCGTCCTCAGTTAGATTGATTTATAATAATATTTCCAATGATTCATTGACGTATTGTAATGAGGTAGTGTTTATATCGACAGTTGCGACGTCACCATTTAAAGAGGAAACTAATGTTAATGCACTAGAGGTCAGATCAAGATGTCGTCAATTTCACGACAATTTTTTAGCTCCTCTTGTGCTAGTTATATGTATTGTGATACTCAATATTTTTTCATGATCGATGGTTGGGGGGCCTATCCCAGCGGCTGCGATTGTTGTCTTGTGGTCAAGACTATGAAATTTACATCTGTGTATTAATCGGTGGCGATATAAGTGGTAGTAATAGTGTAGGGATGTTGAAATAGGAGTAAAACTTTGCAAATCAACCGACATTTCGATTATTTCATAGTATTTAACCATAATCATGTGTGAAAATGAAAGAAATCATGTTATTCGAAACAACTTATGCTTGAAGTTAAATAATACCAAAATGATGTTGGATAATGTTTTTTCTTCATCTACTAAAATGCTTGTACGGTTTTCTAGCTCTGTTCATGAATGAAATAAAATTATTGAGCGTTAGATAGATGTTTACTTAAGTCCCATGATCGAGATAAAAAATGAAAAGTCGATTTGAATTTCAGAACCACCAATAGTTCTTTGGAGTATTCCATTTATTTTTGAAAGATACACTTGTTTTGACTTGGTGGTGACACCTTCTACACTACGCTCGGTATCCTTCACATATCTCCATTTTTAGCTGAGCTTGCTCCAGAATTGTTGCCTTCATTATCCATGAAGAGAAATCAAATGGAAAATCTTGGTTCGGATCATTTTTCTCTTATTATAATTTGAGAATGCTTCAGTGAATTGTACTGAATTTCTGAAATCATGAACAAACGTCTAAAGCCGGATTTATAGATTCAGACGCAACCGTTGCGGCTGCGGTTGCAGTAGACGTACGAAATTGAATGTTGGCCAACTTTTATCATCGTGATTTCATATGAAAATTATCCATGATTTCCTTTCCACATATATTCGATAATTTGAAATTGATAAACTGACTTTTCACTTGTCAAATTCAAATTTTGCTCATGCGCTTCTCGAATTCTACGCCGCCGAGGAAAAACGTATAAAAACATACAATTTCTCAACTGCTTCGGCAACTGCGACCGCAGCGGCAGCAGTTGCTTCTGAATATATAAATCCAGCTTAAGATACACAGGTTTATATCGGCTGTTGTTAAACAGCCCTGTCGAAACCTTGAAATCCCGATGACCAAAAGTGTTCAAATCAAAGTGTTTTGTTAATACAGTGTCCCAAAAAAGAGTAATTATTGGTTTCACTTCAGAACTGCTAGTATATTTTCCTTCAATCAGAACCTTTTATATTCGATATATTCTGCCAGTGAATTTATTTCAAAAATATAAAGGGCCATCTTCAAGATCAATTGAATCCCCTCGAAGAATAATATACATGGTAGAAACGAAGGTAAATAAAAATTGATTCGAAAAGACGTATTTGATTCGCCTCTTCATCTGAATACATTGACCCCAAGAAGTTTCGTTATACGGAAATTTTCAAGTACTTACTATGAACTACAATATAATGGAAATTCAAGTGGATATACTCGTGATGATTTTCGCAAAATCGGCAAATATGCATTTTTCGACGCCCTGTATATAATAATAAATGATCTGTATTCAACATATATACGGGTTGGTAACGAAAAAATTACGTCATACATCATTTCAAGTACTTACGCATACGTATGTTGAAATGGTGGAGATTCAACTTGGATATCCCAAACCGCTTAATAGGGAAGATCGGTACTAACAGTGATTTTTCATTCGTATCACCTGAACTACAAAAATATCAAAAACAAAAAATATTATTATTTGAAATGTCAAAGTACCAAATTTGTACCCATTCAAATAGTCAATGTTTCTATTATAAATTGACCCAACTCCAAGCAGGAGCAACGAATTGTCCAGAATTGTTTTCGTTTTTCGAAAGTTCGGTGAAGTTTGCCTGTCAATTTTACACACGTAATGAGTACGCCATTAATCACTGAATACCTCGAATGCACACTGTGAAGAATTTATAATCATTGTCAATAAAATTATCGAAACGATTATCTTATAGAACCTAGAGCATACTGCCAGAGTACCTCGAAAATTTTCGTCAATCTTGCGATAGAAATTAAAGGGCGTGCTGTAGAAATGAATTCAAGGCAGCTTGTAAAAATTTGTTCGTTGGAATCTTCAAACGCAGATTCTGGTTTGTACATTTTTTTAAGCTTCAAGTATTTCTTCTCTCGAAGAATCACTCTAGAAAATTGGTCGAAAAAGTCTGTCGATGCCGCTCTGTCAAGAAGATACGTTAAACTATTTGAGTTTCTTTCTCCAAATCGATGGAAACAAACTATAAAAAAGGGACATCAAAATATTATATGTTGGTATGAGATATGTGACTTACATCAAAATCCAGTGAATAGTATGATCTCTCGACCGACAACCATCTGGATAACTGTTCTCTTGAGCTAAATGCTTGACCATGTGACCATATTTTCTTGAATACTTGTCAATCTCTAAACCCATGGTTTGCGTATAACCATGAGGTGGCAAGATATTGTAAAAATGACCCTAAGAGAAAAAGGTTCTGGTGAGCTGTGTGTTGAATAACATAAAAGTCACTTCTTTTACTCGATTTATATTCCAAGCGCAGGCGAGTTGAATCGAATAGATGATACATAAAGGTAAATATGTTTGTGAAGAATTGATGATTCAGTTCATTCGTAAAATCCAGACAATAAGCTGCTTGTTCCGCTCAGAAATAACATCCAGATAGTCAGGAAAGTGGTTGTGTTCGATACGGTTTTTTCCTTCCCATTCAGGCATCCTCTTGATGAACAAAGAACAGAATGTTGATAAGACCATGTTTGATGCTTCAAAAAGGTGTTGAAGACCGAAGGTGTATTTTCAAAACTTCAGAAATTGAAACAATTATAAAAAAAATGAATGGAGCAGTAAAAGTATAATGTATACCGAGGTGAAAAGTTAATCATTTTCTGAGAGAAAAATATTGCTTATCAAGGCAGAAAATAGCTATTTGTATAAAAGTGCTACTTCTCCTCCCAAGGATGAAGTTAACTGCCCTCCGCTACGCGTAATCATTCAAGGGAGGAAAAGGCACTTTACCCCCATGTTATAGATATAATTTTTTCGCCTCCTTCAAGTAACAAGTCATTTGTAATAATTTATGTATGAAACTAACAAATAAAATGTTTTAAAGAACTAAAACTAAGAAATAGGTGCAGTATAGCATACTCTAGGAATTTCGGAAAAAAACCCACAAAAAAAAAAGAATACGCAAGGTCACTCAGTCTTGAAAATGGCTCCGAAATGGGAGCCGAAACGTAGACAAGAAAATCATTGCAGACGCAGATCAATATATATATATATATATATATATATATATATATATTAATGAATGAAAGTATGACACAGAATTTTTCCTTACTTACATTGTTAGTGAGGATGGTCGCATGAGATGGTTAGAATAGTCAGATGACACATAGTATTTTTTTTTTAAAAACATTGATACGTATCAGTACAACACATAAACACGATAAAAACTATTATCTTCCTTTTTAATGAAAAGATGTAGTGACCAAAACCATGTGGAAAAGATAAAAGGCTTGAAATTTTGTGGTTATGAAGGCGCCAAAAGTCATTTGTCGAAAATGTCAAATGTCACTGAAAAATTCCTGTTGAGACACAATTTGGCCTAAGCCGCTGAGACCTCAATACCAGGGGGGGGGGGGTTCCTGTCTGTCCGAACTCAGAGTCACAGTCATTGAAGGAAACAGAAACCTCATTTGACTGGGATAATTTTGGAACTTTATCTTTAATATTAGAACAGAGGGAATTAATCGTGAGAACCGTTTCATTGGCTATTTCAATATTATCTATGTTACTAAAAATTCTGGCAAGTCCAGGTGTGATCTCAGTAATGTATGGTAGACTAATGTATGAAAAATTACTATGTGGTTGATAAGGATTTTGACTAATAGATGTGAGTTCTGAAATTGAATTATTATTATGATTTTGAGGAAAAGTTAATGTCGACGTGCCAAATAAGATCTTATTCAAAAGTGAAGAAGGATAAGAATTATTAAGGAATAATTGTTTCAACATATGGAGATTCTTCTGTGTCATACTTTCATTCATTAACATTATTTTGTAACTCCCTGATGATGACAACAACCGATTGTCGAAATATTGAAAATATATTGTTATAAGGAGTACACTTTAGCTTTTGCTGCTGTCCCAAATATAATTCCCGAGTTATATATATATATATATATATATATATATATATATATATATATATATATATATATATATATATATATATATATATGAAAATACTTATCGTTAACGTTTCGGAAACTAAATGCGTTTCCGTTCTCAAAACTTGTACGCAAATTCCTGTTCAAATGCAAATATCTCTTGTTGGCAATCTTCGTAATTGACATTTGTCAAATATTTCAAAGCTGACATAAAATTTTGTCCTTCAGGAGGGACAGCCATCCGCGATCCATATCAAGCGAACCAATAGATATGCATTCTTCATCAGACAGCATGATGAAAGCAGATTCCTTTAATTTTCGTTTCCTGCCATTGCTCACTTTCGGGAACATCTTGTAAACTTGAAAATAACTCAACGTCTTTACTGATGTCCTCTATTTGCAAAATAGTATTTGCTTGAAAAACCTAGGAAAACCTATTCACCTTGATGAGTGACGTATGCTGTACTCTGGCTAATAAAGTGGTAACATGTAACATGCCATTCTCGGAAATTGATTGAAGCTTCAGTGATCGAGGGGAATTGAGGTTTTGAGGAAAAACTTACCCATACATTTCATGTACATTTCGATACTGAGATGACAGAGTTAGCTAGAGACCTAGGTAATTCATTGATTGCGATGAGCCGAATGGCGAATATATGAATAAGAAAAGAGCGGAAAATGTCACCTCGGTCATTTTCCGTAAGCAATAGGAACATTTTTCATACGGTGTTCGGCCCTGACGGTATTCATTGAAGCAAATCAAGTTTTTCGCACTCTCGGCTGTACCATTTATAGCCAAAACAACACTATTTATTATTCATAAACCTTTCCTACGCAAATTGATTACTCGAGTCGACATGATTTATCAACACCTATCCATCACTGTTCTTTATAATTCCCCAATGGAAAATTAAAACATGTCAACAAAGGTCACACGTTTCCCGAGATCGTAAATAAACAATAGTTCATTAGTCAAGAACGGAGATTGTTATGTATCATCTGGTTGAATTATCTCAGTTTGAGACGGACATCGTGGACGAATGTTTTCCTCGTTATTTTCTCAATTTGAGAAAAATAATTGTTAGATGGCTAACACGTGTGTGCCGAAGTAAACACTGATGATATCTTGAATTGAATTCGTCTGCATGTTGGACACGTGTGATTTTACGTGGGCATTCTCACAATCAATTTCAATGAAAGAAAGCGTCTCAGCATTTTTTGCTTTCATTAGTTGAATTTTCTACCCTCAACTAAAGCATCTTCATCTTGCCACAGAACAAAATTGATTGGTGGTTTTTGGTACAAAAAAAGATACTGAGAAAAAGTTGAGTGAGACAAACATTTTTTCTTCTTTTCTTTTTCAAATGAATATAGAGAAGAAAAACGAACCGAAGAAAAAGTTAGAGAAATGATTGTTATTGTGGGAATACAAAATAGTTTGTTTATTTCTTACGAATCAACAAAAAAAGATCAAAACCTCCAATAGAGAAGTAAAAGACATGAATATTGACAAACCCTGAATGAATAAATAAATATTTGCGTGTGTAATTGTTTATTTTTTTCGATTTACGTTTGCTTTCACTATCTTCTCAAATTTGTATCCTTTGTTGAAAACATCTTCTCACTATTGCACCTATTCTAATTATTGTTTCATTGTTCATTTCAATTTCCTTATGGCAATGGTTGGAGCTTAAATTGTCTGAAACGTGTTAGGTCAACAAGCATCTTCATCTTGCCACAGAACAAAATTGATTGGTGGTTTTTGGTACAAATCATATGCCAAAATAGATACTGAGAAAAAGTTGAGTGAGACAAACATTTTTTCTTATTTTCTTTCTCAAATGAATATAGAGAAGAAAAACGAACCGAAGAAAAAGTTAGAGGAATGATTGTTATTGTGGGAATACAAAATAGTTTGTTTATTTCTTACGAATCAACAAAAAAAGATCAAAACATTCAATAGAGAAGTAAAAGACATGAATATTGACAAACCCTGAATGACTAAATAAATATTTGCGTGTGCAATTGTTTATTTTTTTCGATTTACGTTTGCTTTCACTATCTTCTCAAATTTGTATCCTTTGTTTAACATCTTCTCACTATTGCACCCTATTATAATTATTCTTTCATTGTTCATTTCAATTTCCTTATGGCAATGGTTGGAGCTCGAATTGTCTGAAACGTGTTAGGTCAACAAGCATTTTCATCTTGCCACAGAACAAAATTGATTGGTGGTTTTTGGTACAAATCATATGCCAAAATAGATACTGAGAAAAAGTTAAGAGAGACAAACATTTTTTTCTTTTTTTCTTTTTCAAATGAATATAGAGAAGAAAAACGAACCGAAGAAAAAGTTAGAGAAATGATTGTTATTGTGGGAATACAAAACAGTTTGTTTATTTCTTACGAATCAACAAAAAAATATCAAAACCTTCAATAGAGAAGTAAAAGCTATGAATATTGACAAACCCTGAATGAATAAATAAATATTTGCGTGTGTGATTGTTTATTTTTTTCGATTTACGTTTGCTTTCACTATCTTCTCAAATTTGTATCCTTTGTTTAACATCTTCTCACTATTGCACCCTATTCTAATTATTCTTTCATTGTTCATTTCAATTTCCTTATGGCAATGGTTGGAGCTTGAATTGTCTGAAACGTGTTATGTCAACAAGATGATGGAAATAAACGAATGAGTTCAACTGACTCATATTATAATGATATAGAATGATGCGGTGAATTATTAAAAAAAAAAGATTCTATTGAATGGATAAAGCATCGACTTCAATGGAAAACTTCTTAAAGAAATCAATTACTCTTAACACCAAACTGATACTTTATATTATGCATTAGACACACGTTTCGTTAACAAGGTTAGTTCTTTGGTAGAAGGGTGTTACTTTTTTTCTCAAAATGCGATTCGAGTGCAAATAGTTTAGTTTTTGGTGTTAGGTTGATTGATATTCCAGAAAGTTTCAACTTTCACACTGAAGGTTCCAATTAATTTGTTTATCAATGAATTTGATAAAATAGTTGATTTTAAACGAAATGAAGTTATGAAATAATCAGGAATTCGAATAATTAACAAATATGGAGAAGTGACTTAAAAAAATCTTAATGAACAAAAATAACAAAACGGAATATCAATCAAAATATATATCAAATCGAATGTAAACAAGAAATCAGATAAAAATATATATTATGAAGCTAAAATAGTTTCGAGTTAAGTGTACTTATGACGTTCATATGATGACTTTGTGATTTGATGAAAAAAATCAGTAGAAAGTAGATACTTCAATATTTCTATCTATACTTCAGTAGGAATATATTGTCTATATCATTGTCTATTGAAAATACTTATTGGGTCTGAAAACAAAAACGACAGTACCTAATCAGCCTGAAAAAAAAATTGATCAAAATTCAAAAGTAGACAAGAAAATTTATTTGTTATACTTCAAATTCAATATGAATATTGAATTCACTGTCGATTTGTTCTGAGGACAAACCGGCAACTATTCAAATTTGGTGTATTGCATATTTCATTATTGAAGACCGAACCCATTATGTATTTTGTACCGGTTGCGCAATAATAATTCGCTTTGCTTCCGGAAGAATAACGTAATATAACTTCCGTTTTCTATATAAACCATAGTTTGATGCGGGCTCCGAATGTTTTATTCCATGAAAATGAATGTCCCGATTAACAGGAACCTCTTTTCAATTTCGTATAGTTTTTTTTAACACTGTTCCGAATGCGCCTAGAAGGCTGAGTCTTGTGCATACAAGGGACACCTACTGTTTTTTAGTGCCTTATAGCTCTAAGACGAATTACATAATTGTCCATATATCCTTAGGCGTTATGGACAAAATTTGGTATTTTTGTGGATGACAACTCTTTAAAGAACCCACTCAGTTTTTTTTTAATTTTGAGTTCGTATTTTAATCTTATCCATGTGAAATATCAATTGAAAATCGATTTATCAATATAAGCAATGAAAACAAGTCGTAACATAGCATATTCTTTTTCTCGAAAACCTCAAAAGCATGCTTTATCTACAGGAACACGAAATTGTTTAAGAAATGCTAGCCCATTCGATTGTAATGAATGTGATGGAAAACGATATAATAAGTATACTCTTTGGAGTACTCAACTGTCTTCATTAAAACTTCTGACTAATGTCTTTTTTATAAACATTTTGTATACATTGCAATATGAGTGCGCAACCTCATCCTCCTCCTTTTTAGAATTGTAAGTCAAACAAATTTCTAAATTGTCAAAACAAATAACCAGAGACATTACAACTAATGGACTGGCCTCTATGACAGTTTTCTATATTACACGATGCGGAATACAATAGAGAGAGAAGGAATATGCACATTGAAGTGATATTGTGAAGGACAGAATGATAATTCTCCACTTGAATAACTCTTTTCTTCTGAACCTCTCTCCATCTGTTCTTTTCTTCTGTGATATTTCTAGTGGATGAATTATCTGTAGAGGTCGAAGGATAATTCCCCGTTTTATTTTCACTCGAGCTACTCTTCCTACTCCATCCTTGCCAGGAATAACTTCCAAAACTCTTCCCAGAGGCCAGTTAAGGCTTTTCTGGTTATGAGATGCAACATACACGACGTCGTCAATCTTCAACATCTTAGTTTTCTTGTGGCCATTTTGTAATTATGTCGAAATCATAGAAGTTTCGTTATTTGGCAGATCTAGTACAAATAATTTAAGTGGTATCAAGTCGTCTCCCTACGAAACGTGAGTTAAAGAGCGCGAGTTGATCACAACTTCACAGTCGCACGAAATGGTTATCATTTATTCAAAATAAAAAAAATAAAATAAAAGTCCATTTTATCTTTTCTACCGAGTAGAATTCACTTATTAATCTGAGAATGAACGGAAGTAAAAAAAATAAACTTGTTTTAACCATGCTTGAAACATTCTTCTGGTTATTCATAGTCCCACCCAACTTTTAATAGCCACGACTGTTATAGAAATAGTTTTGAAATTAAAAATGAGCAAGTTAAGCCTATAGCATCATATGAGCTGTGGACTATAAACCACGTCTTGTTGTGGCTGTGTGTGATTAAGTGAGTGCATACAATTCACACAAAATAACATCATCTTTTATATTCCAGAGCATACCCACTATGGATATGCGCCAGTTTTTCAGTTCCTCAGAGCTAGCAATGCACGAATTATCTAAGTTGGACGATTCTCTCTCTGTTTGTTTGAAATTATTCGGAACATGTTGGAGATGATAATTGAATATGGCAGAAAGCAGAAATGGACTGGGCTACACCCCGATAACAACCCAACAATGCATGTAAATTTTCTTTTTGTTTTGGCAGTGATCTAGCCCGCAGAATAATCCTAAGCAATCCCTATCGTGAGGAGAAATGCTAATCTGTGAAACGGCTTTTTCGATATCTGGTGTAACGCCTACAATGCCTTATTTGAATTTCAGTGAAAGGGAGGAAATGAGTTCAATCAAGTTGGCCCCCCTTTTCAGGCAACTGAACGCCTTTATAACTGCGTGGTGTGGTAAGTAGTGAAGATATTTTCTACCGAAGTCGTCTTCTTCACTATTTTTTTCGATGATACCAAGACGGTCCCAAACATCTGATACCTTCTCATATTCGTCAAATTTTCCAGGCCAAGTATTTTATTTGTAGTGGGCTGTATACGTACTCATCTTAGGTGCTCGTTGCTAGATTGTTTCAATCGACCCTCAATCCATGGAAGATAAATTTCATATATTTTCTGCTCGTCTGATGGTGTCTTCTTCATGACTCTCTTTGATGCTTGAGACGTCCAAATTCCATAAATTCGCCAAGGAGCAATTTTTGACACCCGAAAAATACGTGTAACTTTGATAAATCGTTTGCTCCCCCTAACAATCGAGTTCATTTTCCTGAATCTGGATTTTTTTTCCCATCAGTAATCGGTATGGCTAGGTGGTTTGAAGCGCCGTCCTTATATTCATATTGGCACAATCCGTTGTCTGTACAGTATTCTTCTGGCCGGCTTGGTGCGATTGGCAATTGTTAGTAGATATCAATCCTGTTAGGTGGGATATCTGGATTGAATACATTAACCGACCCGGTATTATTGTGGGGTTTTCTGGGCTTCCCTATAGTTGAGATAGCAAATGCGCCACCGTAATCAGTAAGATGCCCCAGAGCACTTCGGCACCCAAAACAATTCGCGACCCTTGCCCGCAAGGTTCCGCCTTCTGATCGAAAGAGTGTTTGATAAAGGGAAAATATATAAAAAGGAATCTGTCAAAAAACTCATCATCTAAAACTAACTCGATATCACGTGGTGCGTTTTTTACATTAACTTCATTAGGGATTATATTTTTCCGTTTCAAGTATTCTACGTACTTCGGATCTTGGAATCGAATTACAAATTTGGTTTTGTTCAATACTTTGGATTAGTTATTATCTATGAGACTGGCTAGAACCTTTGACAGAAAAATTTCGTTGCAGGTTTAGATTATGTGAGTGGTGAATCTGCGCACGTGATTGGAAAATGCTTCTTTCTTATACTTGAATTAGACATTCAAGTTCATTAACAACTTTTGCTTTTCTTTCTTCTAACATAAGACTCTACTTTGAAACAATCTTCGCTGGCATGTGATCTGTTGCAAAATATACAAATTGAAACAGTCTGAAATCTCTTCTCTGTTGGAAGAATAAAAAAGGGATGCTGGGAACATTTCCTGTTTATTTTGTAATTTTAGTTTTTTAGTATGTACTTTGTGCTTTTCCACTGCAACTATTTCGTGTCAGATTGATTCGCTCTGCCACCTCTTTTCTCAAATCTAGTGAAGAAGATGAGTAGTACTTTTAAAATTTTCCACGATCACTTCACTAGCATTGGGTATATTTGTACCTCGACGCCCCTCCCAGATTTTCACCTCCAGTAAAGCTAACTCGACTACGGGATAGAGCATCGCTGCGTATTCATCAGTAGTCTTCCCTAGTATTTCTTAGGCTCTGAGTTGGTTTTCCAATTTGTCGTATAAGTTATCCGAGGTTATACTTGTTTTCGTTTTTGTTGCCTGTTTGAGAGCAAGATCCAATATTTCCCTTGCGTGCCTTCATCCGGTCAAAAGCCTTTTGGTGATTCCATTCGGAAGGTGGAAAACTCTCAATCATATTTCTGGCCACGGAACCTGATTCAGTAGCTTGAAGCAAATAGGAATTTTTCTTCCAATTCTATATCATCATCTTCTTGGATCCAATTCTTCAAGTTGGCATCGACTCACTCAATATCGGCTTTTAGAAGTCATGACTTTCATCTATTCTTGTCCTCAGCGGTGCCTTGTGTCTGGCTCATCTGTTCGTCTTGTCTGTAGACCTTCTGTATTCTGTAAATTCAATTTGATAAATTTCTTGCTTCGAATCGTTAAACAATTGCTTTGTTCCTTTTTTGTAGACTTTTCTTGCAAATCTGAACTTTGGTATCCGGAGTTATTCCCTTTCCTCCTTCAGGTTTTCCATCGGTGCTGTCACGGTTACCACCAATGTAATGAATGAAATGAAAAACGAAATGAGAAATAGTTTTTGACCTACTGAACTGACTGCATTTTGTATACATGGCAATATGAATATGCTGAACCTCAAACTCCTCACACACGTGTCATTCTCAACACAGATGCTAAATCTTACTGTGATGTGTATTCATTAATATTATCTTTCGCTCTTAAGAGAATAAACTCTCTAGTTGAATCTCATATTGAATCGATGTTTTTTTCGAAAATACTGTTTTCGATTTTTGATAATTTGAGAGATGAGGGAGTCAGTGGAAATTTCTCACTTACAGATGGCACAATACATTCAATCAGATTATTCTGCAGATGCCACTTTTCACATTATGTTCGAAACAAAATGTTCAATACTGACAACATCAGCAAAACCAGGTTTATCAAAATATTTACCTGAGTTATGTTTTAATTTTGTATTCACAATCCTCGACACTGTTTACACTTGGAGAAACAATAGGTAATTCCCCAAATAGTGAATTGCGTAAGCAAAACAAATACGCATCCTGGACTTTGATCAATGTAGTAGGTACATTTCAAATTATTCGTGAATCGTGACAACATGAAACATTTCATTAGTGAGGATTAATGTTCATTTACGGAATCGCTCAACATAATTATAACGTTAAATGCTGGATGAGTGATAACTATAGGGAAAATACAATTTCAACTTGTAGTGGAAAATAACAATTGACGATCGCGTACACTCTCGCCTTTCGAAGCTACGAGGAGAAATCAAATTCGATTTTATTGCCTCTTGAAACTGAAGATAGGAATAAAAAAAACATATGGCTTAATTTTTCATTCATGCTTGTTTCACTACTTCCAATGTTTCTTCCGAGTAATTTTTCAGTGGTTTAGTCACTGTACTAAGATATTATAGATAATAATGGACTTCATAATGATCTGTTGGTACATGTACTATTTTCAGTTTCTAATTCCATAATTCTCCATGGATTACATATCTGACCGCTTTGGAGGAAGTAATCTTGACATATAAGTAATAATATTACTGAGGTAACGCAACGTTTATCGCGGCTAGGATCTGAATGGGTTATCTATACCCGCTCATGCTAGGAATCGCACGTGAAGAGGTTAGACCTGAATCCCCAGCTCTTTCTTCCTGAGGGTTGCCGTTCGTAAGGGCACATCAGCTGGTTGGCAGGAAACCACGTCAGTCGTACAAAACTCAAACTTCTTCAGTAGAAGTCTTCAATAGAATTTTCTGGTCGATATATAGAGCCAAATTTCCATACCTTCGGATAACAGTTCCGATTGGGAATGTGGAAAAAAGATATTTTTATTATTACCGTATGCAAAAAAAAACTGTTTTTTTTATAATATTTTTGACATATATTCCTTCCCATTCCTTCATTGTCATAATTGCAATTCACTGTCGTTTTGTCAGAGCTCTACCATTTCATCGCGATTTTTATTCCAACAAGTTTCTCGGGAGTTGAGTAATTTAGACAACGGAAATTCGAACTAAGTACTATAACTAACTCAACGGGAGAGTTGAAACTTCTGTAGAAATCAGTTACTCTAAAACCAAACTGATATTATAGTCTAAGAGTTGGTGAACGATTTTGTGTAGGTTTTTGAGGCACTCCACAAATTTGTGTAATTGTCCTTGAAAGATCCCCAAATGGAATAGTCGAGGTCTGGCTGAAGGGTAGCGGCCACCTGCCAACCCTTGATTTTTTTATAAGGGAAATTTTTAACTGAAAAATGTATTCGAGGCATTTCGAAACTTTTGTATCTTCGAAGTCGAATATTTGAGGAATTGAAAAATGAAGAAGTCATACCGATTAGTTGCGTCTAAATGTAAGCCAGACTAGTGAAAAATGATTTTTGAATAATCGAAAAAAAATGTTCTTGAGGCACGCTGGCATTTTAGGAGAATAATATAGATACTTGGAGACAAATAATCCGAAAAAGTCATATCAATTTAATGCAAATTTTGCCTGCTAGACCGTCAAGAATGTTTCCTATATGTGCGAATGAAGCACTATGTGAAGCTTGCGGTGCCAGAGAGAGCCTATATCGGCGGTACCTCTCGCTCAAAGTTTCTGCGACACTAATGGCTCATAGGAATACCAATTATCTTAGTATGAGTTTACCATTTCTTCACCCATAAGTAAATCAAACCATTTCTTCTGTAGCCCAATGATCTATCAAAAACGAACAAAATTCCTGTTTGAATTTTATATTTTTTCATTCTTTCATTGAATCTAGAGGCTGAGACATCAAAAATTTCCTCAGAAATGTTATATGGAAGATCGTGTAGTGTGTGTAACAAACAAAACCCATCAACTATGGCAATATTGAAGTTGTTTAATGCATTTTCAAATTGTTATTTCTTTTCAAATTGTCTTACAATTGCAGATTTTACAGTTTGATGTATACTTCCATCAAATCGACCGAGTTATTGGATATCATGGAATCTTTTCAATGTCGCAAAAGTTCCATCGAATTGATATGGCTTTTTGAGATTATTACTCTCCCAAAGTGCCAGCGTGCCTCGAGAACATTTTTTTCTTTTAACAAAAAATCATTTTTCACCAGTCTGGCTAACATTTAGATCCGACTAATCGCATGGCTTTTTAATTCCTCGATTCCTTGAAGATACAACTTTGAAGATATAAACATTTCGAAATGCTTCAAATACATCTTTCGGTTGAAGATTTTTCCTTATAAACAAAAATCAAGAGTTGGTAGGGGGCCGTCACCCTCCAGCCAGACCTCGATTATTCCATTTGGAGATCTTTCAAGGACAATTAAAATTATTAAATTATTTAATTAAAAAAATTTTTGTAGTGCCTCAAGAACCTACTCAAAATTGAATTTTATTCACCAGCTCTCCTACTATTATTAGCCATCGACTCGCGAATCTTCTGAAGATAATAATATTAGTTCGGGACTAGAGTAATTGTTATCTAAAAAATTTTCTTTATCAACCATATTCAAATAATCCAACCATGTACCGAATGTGTTGCAAGATTGCCGATAACTGAATAAGCAGATTTCAATCAGGTTAGTCATACAAAATGACCTAGTTCGGGGGATAAGGAACATATGTATATCCAGCTGAATCGAAAGATTTTTCATATTTAAAATGACTTTAAAAACCCACTTTTTCCATATACCTACGAATAAATTATTTACCTTTCATATAGTAAAGTCATCAAGATATATCAAAAATCATTATTTGTAATTTTTATGTCCTTCTCTTGGACGATAACTTCCTTGAACTCGCATATGTCATTATGTCTACAGGGTGTCTGAATTCATCTAAATTGAGAAGCTTCACTAAACTGATGTCAATCTTCTCTCCTTTTTATGCATTAGTGAGTCATCGCTTGGATAAATGTTTTGAAAACATTGAAGCTTGAAATGATTCCAAGGTGTATTTTAATGAATTCAGTAACGTGAACAAAACATACTTTCAGTAAGGAAATGACTTTCTGTCGACATTTGACAACATAATCGACAAGGACAGTATTCCTTTCGGTGAACATATCACAAATATTTTTGGCAAGTGTTCAATTTGAACACTCATGCCTACCAATATTTGGCTATTTTTAATTGAACTGAAGATAATCAACAGTTAATGTGTCTGATACGTGACAGAAATCACCATTCCTTGATAGTTTTGTTGAGTTCAAGTTACATCAAATACTCCACACCGTTTATACGAGGCAATACGTTTTCATTATGTTCAGAAATAAACTCAATTCCTCAACTGAAATTATTGAACTGAAAGAGCATGTGCATATTATCTTCTCAGTGGACAAGTACATGGAATATGAATGATGATATTTTAACACGACTAAAGACTGTGCTAATAAGAACATTGGTATCTCCCCCAATATGTGGCAGATGGAAAAACCCACAATCACTTTTCTGATATGTCTGCAATCGTCTTCTCGTGACAAATTATTCTGAAAGCTTCTTTCGCCGAATCCGCAATAGTTCATGTGTTTTACTTCGTCCTCTTCGTAAATACGTACATTGTGTTTAAGAATTTAGTAAACGGATTCTTACGGCGGGTACCTCTTGCATGATGATGCAAATGATATGTCCTGAATTCTAGTAGTACCAGAATTTGACAAATTCGGTATTTGTCGTCCAGTTACGGAGGCAAAGTCGGATTCCACTTCATGATCTGTAGGTCCCGGGTATCTCATGCTTTTAAACGAACTTCAGAGGTGTTTTCAATAATCATGTGATATCCGTTAAAAAACTTTAAGAGAATAAATTGGGTCATTTTCGATTATATGCTTTATAAGTTCAAATTAGGAATATGCTTGATCAACAAGTTGAGCTATTGAGTCAGAGAATTAGCTTATTCTTCATTTTGTGGATGAATGAAATATCTATGACTTATATACATATATCTCTCAATGTCATTATTTCACTTCTTTTATAGAAGTTCCTCGAATGGAAGTCTATTCTAATGTTGAATTCACGTTAAGAATTCTTATGGCCCTTCGAGGAATTATTCATATACCTACTTTATTCTGTCGAGCCAGCTCAATTCGGACAGCATCTTGAAGTGCAGGATTAATCAGCAAATATTTTGATATCGGCAATGAACAATAAGAATTTTATGTTTGATGCTTTCATTGTGCCTCGCGTAATAACCCTTATACGCTGATCAAACACTAAAAAGGTTCAAAGTAAGTGGGTCTATCGACCAGTAGAGGAAGGAGTCTTTCGAAAGGACAAAAACTGGAAGAATAGAGATGGAACAGGTGTGCTGATTTCGGAAAAACGAATTGGCTCTATCCAAAGTACGGGGGGCGACGTGGGGTGAATTTTAAGGGGTATAACGATTACTAGATTACTGAAAACAGCTAAATATAGAAAGTATCGATAATAATACGATACTTACCATGAAAAAATTACGATTTGTTTCTTCACATAATCTGGTCGAAATTCAACTCATTATGATTTCAATATGTTCTATTCCTTCCATCAAAATTATTATGTGGAAAAAAATCTCATCAACTTGAAACTGCCCACCATGAACAATCTGTTTTTATTTCGAAATGCTAGCGGTTTTTATCGGTGTTGAAAGTTGGATTTTTATATTGTGAGATAACAAATTCACATTTCTG
Source organism: Zygogramma bicolorata (assembly GCA_032362365.1). Taxonomy (NCBI): domain Eukaryota; kingdom Metazoa; phylum Arthropoda; class Insecta; order Coleoptera; family Chrysomelidae; genus Zygogramma; species Zygogramma bicolorata. Next base: position 333,396 of record JAVJAQ010004098.1, on the reverse strand, counting down.
TGGAGGAAATTACCACAAATGACAAAAATCAAAAGAATTCCATTGAAAAAATAATTTTGAAATGTAATAATATTGATGATTGAGTTTTCCGAATGTACAGAATAGGTTTAAGGTGGTTCCAGAGCGAAAAAAAAATGTAATCAATGAGATATTCTTGACTATCAAGGTATCACTGTTTATTATGATATTTCATAAAATATATAAAATCAACAATAATAGCGAATAACTATAAAAAATTATTGAAGTCCATCAAAAAAATATCAACGTTTAACTTGGCGGTATCCTGTTCATTGAAAAAAAACTTATGCTTTGTTACTAATAAGAGATTTAGAAGATATTGAAGACACGTGGGAATCGTTGAACTCATGCCATGTTTTCGTAGAAAAGGTATTCAAAGAATGAAAAGGTTTATAATTGTAAATTCAGCTACAGTACAGGGTATTCATCTTAAATTTTCTGAAACAACGTCTATGAATGTATACCATGCAGAACTCTTCTAATGAAACTTCGAAAGATTAAATACTCCAGAAAATTTTCAACTACCGTCCTTAAAATATGAATTATAATATTCATAGAAATAAGAATCGATTATAAATCAATCTTGGTAAAGAAAACGGTCATGGTCGCCTAACATTGCATAGGTCATTGAATCAAGCAAAATATTTTTTCATCGAAATGAGTTATAATGTTTTCTCAACTGATTTCAATACTGTTATTTTTTTTTTTTCGAATTTTATTTTCATCGGACCTCTATCTATCACCAGTGTTTGAAACATTGGTACATCTATTTAATAATTTATACTCCTCGATCAACACATTCCCACGGGCCGTCTTATCCTTTACTGATAAGCTATTATACCTCGCACACTGATTAATACAAATATAATTTCGGGGTATGTTCAATTACAGCTTCATTCTATTTCAACTTCATGCTGACACCAAAATGAGTTCTGGAGTTCACTCCACCCTGGCTGAGCCCTTGATTCATCGAACTCTCATCATCGCGAATTCATGCACCAGAAACTCCTCCTCAGTGCGGACCTATATCTCCAACGTTCTTGCACGCAATCCATCGAACATAGACCACCCTGTACTTGCAAGCTACCTCTACTTCTTTCGTGCAGCAGAAGGTGGAATGTATACAAGCACAGTTTATATATTCGCCGAGTTCACTTCGATCATCCAGTTGGCTGAAGTAGTGTTGGAATGCTGCAGGCATTCCAAACAGACTCCCATTGCCATTGATGACGGAAAATAGAAGAAAATCGCCGCGAGTGTACACTCATTCGAAGTGGATCGTACAAAAATTCTTTAGTTGAAACATCTGTGCATCGAAAGTGTTGAAGTGGATGTTATCCGTCTCTGGTTACTGACTGAAGCAGCAGAGATAGAGCTACAGTTTGATGACATCAGATAGTCCAGCTCCAGTTTTTCTTCAATCAGGGAGTCGGCATTGCACGATAGAAAGTAAGGCTATTATATAAGTAACCTCAAAATGAATTGCAGAATTCGTCACATGCGAATTAAAATGGAAAATAAACACTAACCTCAATACCGATACAATTAAAAGAACAAAAGACGAGCACAGCCTTTATGCAACACGGTTTATTTAGAAACACAATCACGATCGATTCACTGGACAGTTTGAAAAGTTTTGTTTGCACAAAGGGTACTAGATAGTCCATGTCATTGAGCTAGCCATTGATAGTTATAATAAAAAAGGCCTAAGTAGTCTCGAAAATAGAATAATTGCAGTTCTGAGAACACTCTGGAGTCTATCGAAGCTGACAACTAATTAAAAAACACCATGAAGCAAATGTTTGCATCTTCAACTTAATTACGGTCTATATCGAGTTGTATGTTCTAAATTCCATTCTGATGTGAATCACTTAGGTAATACAATTATCACGACGAAGTTCTGCTCGAACAAACAGTATTCTGTGAAAGTGCAGCCGAAGTTGTTGTGAAATCAGGAACAGTATCGATATCGGTATCACGGTGAAATAGAAGAAAGGTTGGAAGGTAGGTACGTAATTTTCTGTTATGGCATGGTGACCTATATGTAGAGTGACCATAATTTTTGAACAAAAAAAAAGTACACTTAGGATTTGTAAAATAATGGTTCATTTTTTCTTGTACCTATACAAGTATACAGATGCAGCAAGAAAACAAAGTAATTTCGAAAAATACATTCCTATAAAATGTATTATACAAATGCAAAAATTGAATTTTCCTTCGAAGTACCAGCTTGACTATCTGGATCATTTTGGTACCAATCGTATTTTTAGGAACTAATTATGGCCTTCAAAATTTGTGGTTGACCCTTCAAGAACTGGAACATTTCACTACAAGAAGTTTGTGTGGACTTGCATGATGGATTCCAGAGTAGATAACTTCATCTGCGATTTTTCGGAACTCCAATAGTTATTTATATTTGAGAACAACCGTTCAAGCGACGCACTGGTCCCAGGCAGACAAAAAAGAAACTCGCATAAAATCATAAAATTTTTTACCCGTTTTCTATTTGCAATGGTTCGAGCCATCGATCTTCAGCACAAATATTTCTAGAATTCCAGTCAGCAATTTTATATTGTGTAACGTTGGTTCGTACCAGACTAATTTCATCGAACATTTCGTCCTGATTCAGTATCGGACCTATGTAATCCTTGAAAGCTTTACATGAAGCTAAAATTTCATGCCAAGAAACTTGGCTTCTCAAGTTAACTCATCCAAAAAGTTTTAATTCACTCAAATTTGTATTCCAGTTCTGTAAATAAGTTACACAATTTGAATAGAATTGCTTGACATGCGTGATAAAATTATCTCGATAGTTTACACTGATGTCCATATCCATAATTTCAAGTTTCAAAAGTGACTCCACTTTAAGCGGCAAAAATAACTCCAAGCGATTTCGAAGCTTAGTTATTAGTTCAAAATACTCCAAAGCGGCTTCTGTTGCGCATATTTTGTCACCTTCCACATCTAAAATCACAAATAAGTAGGACATACTTTTTTGCATCTCTAAAAAAAGTACATTTAGGCGTACTTCACAAACCTTCGAAGACAGTAGGACAGTGTCTGAAAAGAAAGTACTGTCCTAATAAAAAAAGTACATATGGTCACCCTACCTATATGTCTAGCAAACGACAAATATATCATCAATGACATGAATTATGAGGATTCGATTACAGAGTTCGATAACAACCGGTGAATATTCGGAAAATAAAAGAATGGATCGATTATTTGCCTAGTTTTCGACTGAATAAATACGCTTATACAAAAAAACATTAAATCATGTCTTGAAAGAACAGAGTTTGCAAGCGAAGAGAAAAACTTTATGTGACACGTGTGGTTTGGTATGTTTGTTGGTATTGGATTATTTTGAAAAACAATCTCTAGTCGATATTTGGCAATGATATAAAGTTCTGAAATAAATAAATAATACATTTTTGGTTCTCTGATCCAGCGCATTTGCTTCAATCCTCGATTTTTAAATGGTCAAGTTGACTTTCAACTCTACTGATAAATACAAAATAACAGCAGCAGTTTCATCTCGTGAATGTGTAGGAAAAAATATGTTTCGTCTTTTGCTTGTTCGTGTAGACATTAAACGTTTTGATACATGTGTTGCTTGCATGATCGTATTAGGCAAATGTTTTCTCCCGTTGCTCTCTCTTATCTCCATGAAACGTGTTTCTTTCTCAAAAAACCTTCAACTTCACTTTAACGCTTCAGTTCAAACCTAATTCGAAACTTATCATCAACTCATGATATTGAATGGGTTCAAACTAGGTTTTCTTCAAGGTCTTTTTGTTGATCATCTAATGACACCCTACGAATGTCAACCCTCAGAAGTCGAAACTTGTGCGAGCTAAAGATGAACGAGCTTTCATTTTTTTTGACGTGTGAATTCTAGCGTGAGCAAGGGTAAAAAATGAATGTCTATCCAAGAAACTGGTCACACATCCAGAACATAGCCACAGTGAATGTTGCTTGACCTCAGATATCTTGGCTTTCTGCATCGCCAATGTTCAAAATGTTTACCATTTTGATGATGAGGTCAGTATCATTCAAAAAATCTCAAATTTATGGAAAACATTCTATAAAAAAAATTAAACAAAAATATCCGATTTGCAAATGCTTTAGAGTCCCCAAACTTTCTCTTTCAATTCTTCAACGAAATGTATCCAAAAAAATGGATTAATATATTTTTAGAGTCGGTATTCAGTTGATATTCAACCCAGAGTGAACCATTTTATGACGTACCATTTCCGACTATGAAACACAAGTAGTTTACATAAAATGTCGACATCATTTTGTAATGCAATTGCCAAAACTCGTCGGAATACAGGTCACCATTTCCCAACTGATAATCCATGCAACACGTATACGGGGTCAAAAAACATGCTTCCATTGAATCAACTCCACTTCCCGTCCAAAATATGAAGGTCTTGCATTATTATTCTCGAAACGATATAACAGTTTTCGAATGAAACCATGAGATAATATAAATATACGAAATATTTGTTACTCATTCTCTATTCAACGTCGCTCGGTTCTGTTTGTTTTGTCGCATTTGAAATTTAATTCTCGATGCTTTCCAGTATTTTACATTTGGCGGGAACGAGAATCTGGCGAAGTCCTCTGGAACAAATAATAGGGATAACTAACAATTTGTGTAGTCTATACTGAGAATTATTATTATTACAAGAGAAGGGCGAAGGTAGATACTTATACCCAATATTACATTTTGTACATCGATTGAAAACAAAAATATCACAATTTATCACTGACGATGGGTTTACATTTCAAATGATCACAAAACAGCGGTTTTGTAAACCCATTGTTAGTGAAATTCGTACAGAAAACTGTGATATTTATGTAAATATGGATTTTCATCAGGTATCGGCCCGTTTAATCCAATAATAAATCGACAATGTGCCTGAAAGAATTTATTTTCGATTAGGATATTATAATAGGGGAGCCCAAGCGGGGATTTCGGGATTCATTAAAGCGCGACAGATTAATATACAGGGGGATACCTTGTACCACGTTATGTACTTCCACCATATATGAGCCCTATATATATATGGCCGCCCTTCAAGGATAAAGGATCATATTAGTAAAAAAAATTGATCATCTGAAATTCTCGAGCGCGTCAGATTAAGGTAGGGTGAGTTACTTACATCCTGAAACGTGTATATTCCACTAATCTGACAATTCGAGAGTGAAAAAAAACGTCATCTCGACATTCTCGAGCGTGGCTAATTTTATTTTTTTTTTGAAAGGAATAATTCAAGAATCGCAAAAAATATATAATCTGACGATTTCCACAAGCCGAAATAATAAAAATTCATCTATAAAGTTTAATGCGAACAGCTACGTGATGCCTATATTCCCCTCTCCACGTTTCCATTTATCTCTCACTCTTTCTCTATCTATTGCTCTCTCACTTCCCCACTCTGGTTTCTGTTGCCATCATGCCATGACAGTTGATCACACAGACTCTTTGGTGGCATGATATTGTTTAAAACGAACATACACTTTTTTATCTGCATGCTTTTTTCTGAGATTTTCAATTACCCGAGTTCAATGTTTTAAAAAAATTAAAAAAAATTCAAATTGACAGCATAGGCGAATCCCTCCAGATAATCGTCAGATTATGAGACTGCAATGTCTAGGGCGTAAGGGTGAACCATATATATCTTAATCTGACGCGCTTGTGAGCTTGTGTATTTCAAAATGACGATTTTTTTTTCACATTCTAATAACGGCCGCGAGTCTGTGTCACATCCAAACCGTCAGATTATTATATAAGAGCTTTTTTCAGGTTCACTTAACATCCCCTCAGAAAATCTGACGCGCTCGAGAATTTTTTTTTTCATTTTCAACCCTTTCGTACGACCACCCCCACCATGGAAATAATCAGATTAACATACGTACAATTTTAAAAATATGTAGGACATAGATGATATTAATATCTGACGCGCGCGAGTATGTCCATGCAACAGTTTTTTTCACATTTTTGAAAGTCTATAGCCGCTCCCCCACCGATGAAAAGGTATACATTATATAACATTTTTTCTTTTTATCATCTAAGCTTCGCAACCCAATAGGCCTCACTATTACGCTGGAGTAAATCCCGATTTAGCATCGTGGGCTCTCCTACTGTTATATCGCCATAAGTACAGCTTATCGAATCCATCTCGGCACAGAACTAATAACGTTTATGCCCAGCAATCTCTTAGAAATACTAAGATAAAAACACCTATTTTATGTGTTCACTGTATTGGAGTTTATTCCTAGAAGGTGTTTTTTTCCTCATGGGCTACATGTGTGCAACTGGAAAAGTATCTGAGGTTGTGCCAATATGGATTGGATAAGCTGTACGCTATCAATAAAAGGGGTCTTAACTTCCTTGGGATGTCATATTCGTGTATAAATTTATGAAATGAAAACCAAAAAAATTTCAATTCATCCACGTCATTACCAACAATGAATGTACAATTCTCTCTGAAAATAAAAAATAAATAAATACCTATGAGAAATAAGGGAAAATGAATAATCAACACGTATAATTATTTTGTCCTGTCGAATCAGTCCATCGAGTTCTGGCTGTTGATGATGAAACTGTGAAAATGTTGATTGGCAGTGCTGTAACAACATCGGTTAGAGGTTCCCAGGAGTGAAATTTTCTATTGGAAAAAAAGTGAGTGATTAAAAATCGTTTCTCTGTGAAGTCGGTTTACTGACGATAGTCGAACGTGACAACGTCATAAGATAATACTGATGGAATGGTTGCATTTGTCAAAAGAGAGATTTTGTATGGTTATAGAGAAGGAGGTAAATGGAAATCACAATGGAATTGATCATGTTACATTTATTTGTACGCATAAATACAATTATGTCATTACCACATTCACTTTTCACTGCACTTCATACTTGACGAAAACATGTAAAAGCTGTCCACGCGGACTCATCGCTCATTCAAGTAGGAGAGAGACAGATGAAGGCTGCCGAACGCGGAGGACGATTGTGCCTCTTTGTCGCTCGTTCCGCGCTCTCGCTTGCACTTCAAGCCTCAAGTGGAACGCCTCAGAGCGGTAACGCCGCATGGGCATGAGTCATGTTTTTTGGTGCGTACAGCCGGCTTCATCGAATTATAAGACGTTGTCACGTCAAAAAACTAAGTTGAGACTGACTGTCTCTGCCTCAGGTCTTCATTGATGAGAAATAGATGACTGAGATCTGTGAAAAATATTGTGAGGATGTTGTGCTATTGGATGACGCGTCATCCCTCTTTCTTCTTTCCCTCAAATAGGATAGGGCGAGGATTGACAGACATTCTTGATATTGGCAGTGGTACAGCTGGTATCACAACTTTGGGTCGGGTTCGAGAGCCGTCGTTTTTGAAATTTATTGCTGACGTTTCGCTGGCGCGAGTGGCTAGCTTCTTCAGAGGCTCATACATCTTGATAGACTCCGATGACTTCAAACCCGAACCAAAGTAGTGATACTGAAAACCTCGGCCGCAAAGCCTTAACCATTTTGTGGTACAGCTGATAACAACATTTCTTGAAACACCTTTGCAAGCCTGGTCAAGTAGGGAATAATCAGGGCTATTCACTAAGCAGAGTTGTTATGGATAGCGACTAAAAATTGTCGTTATGTCCAAGGTCAGTTGCTAATCGCGAAATTGGTATTCACTTTTCAAGTTTAGTTGCTACTATAATGACCAGTTGCTGTGAGTAGTGGTTCACAGGCAGCTGCTTTAGATATCTTAAAGTAAAAACAGCTTACCACCGTCATTATGGCAAGTTATTATCAGAGTTGCTACGACGGTTAGCAACTGCGATAACCACTTTACTTAATGAATAGTCCTGAACATTTCATGTGAGTTGGTGGGAAGCAAATATCATGTTTTTTCGAAGTGGTTTAACAAAGTTCAAATAGTTGACGAAGGAGTTGTGAGTGAGGTTATTGACAAGACTTACCCAGTATGAAACTTGTGTGATTTCCTTTTTTTACGATGTTTTGTATATGCTCAGATCAGCTCAGATTCTGTGTTATTATGATAGCCAGGTTTATTTATGCGTAAATCATCCAGGAAGTATGTATAGAATCTGGGGGTTGTTGCACCCAATATAAAGGAAATTGTTGGGAGATAACATCGAAACTTTTTTCTCCAACAAGTTTCTACTAGAGAATCCCATTTAATTACTAGATGCAGAAATTATGGTCATGAAAAGTTTATATATTATATCGATAAAATTAAAAAAATGAAATATTCTAAAACAATATGAAAATATGTATATCTTTGTGTTTTTTTAGTACAATATTCTCAATGATGAGGAACTATGAGGAAACTATATAGTGAGCTCGTCAGTGGTCATATGAATTATGGAACACTACTAGATATACCAAACATTACCGAAAAAACAATGTTTGGCTAGTCTGCCAACGATTGATTGACATGTCAGTAATATTCATTCGCATGAGAACCAAACACATTTTAGATATAAATGTATCACGATACCTACAACAATATTATTCTTTCTCAATAATAAGTTATCAATAATAGGCACAGAAAGATACATATTTTTCTATGCATAATTGAATGCAGGAATAAATCTAAAATTTTCTTCATGTGATGGCCAAGCAAAATCCTTCATTTCGAAAAATCAAGATAAATCGCATTCAATAGCCGTTATCGTCATGCTTCATCTGTCATTGACAAGGACGAGAGTATCCTGTATTACAATTTATATACCGCAGTTTGTTCCAATTGAATACCAACAGAAAGCGGATGACGATCATCTATTCAAAAAAATCTGTACAAAAAATCAATAGTGAATTCAGTCGACCAGGATGGTATTGAAAACTGAGGTCAAATGTCGATCAATAGAAGGATATCAACAAAAGTCAATCAAAAATCATTCATTGAAAAAAGACCAACTATATACAGTATACAGGGCTACTAACTCTTAACATTTGCACGAAAGTGGGTTATTTTGGATAAAAAGTGTTTATTCCCCACATGTACGATACGATGTATATCGGAAATAGTTAGTCAATATACAGCGTGGCCAGTGAAGTCTGCGTCATATGTAATTTTTTAATAACAGGTTCATCTGGAACTTAATGGACATTGATTTCTGCCTCAGTTAGGAGATAATGAAAAAATGTATCGTCATGTGATTGAAATTATCTGAAAAATTTTAATGAATTGGTGCTTTTCCTGTATCGAGAAAAGATATCGGAAATAGTTTTTCTTCAATGCACTTTTCAGTTCAAATTTCACAGTTACATGAGATGATTTTGTTGGCTTCTGTCGACCTTTCGGAATCAAATTATTTCTCAATATTATTAGGTATAAGCCTACCACAATCTGAAAAAAATCACATCTGCCCTGAAAAATGGCTGCGTTAGTTCCTCTTGAATAAAATACGTCCAGTTGGTTAACAATTCTTCGTATAACTCCAGTTTGACTAAAGAATACAACAATATATATATTTCATCCCTTGACTGGGTTGAAAAAACGTTTAAATTTGAAAAATCCTCATGAAATGAAAATTGATTTTGGGGTTTCCGTCATATATTGAATTTGGCCTGATTTAGTAGAACTTTTTATTGGATTAGCTTTCGGAAATCTTCATTTTCTTCTTCAAGACATCTGAAAACAATGATTGGTGTTTTAAGTAACACTGAAATTGACGTGTTGAAATTGACTCAAGTGAAATGTGTAAAAATAGCACAGAAAATATCCTTGTCCATCACAAACAGAAAAAACATTTCTTATCCGAAACTTTTACAGGTACTGAATACATATTTCAAAAATATCACTAGGAACAAATGGATTCATTTATTCCTACAAAATTGAAGTGCGCAAATTTGTACATGTGCAGATGATTTATCTATTATATAACATAATAATAACTTTATTCACACAATTCATAATAGATAGACAATACACAGGACATACATAGTATAGTATGTTAATAAAAGTAATACAGGAATAAAGTCCAAAGCGATATGTGCTATTGCACTTGTTTCGCCATTAAAAAAGTCAAAAAATACAGTATCATAATGGACATAATAAGAAAAACTTAAATGAAATGATTAAAAATGTTTCATACAACATCATCAAATATGACATTAAATATACGTCTTATTGGTAAAATATATATTGATAGATAGATTCTATTCGATTAGGTTGATGATGAGTAATCTTTGGTTCATTAAAATAAATGATTTCAATTTCCTTTTGAATGAGGCAACTGAAGTGATATTTTTAATTTCATTGGGAAGTATGTTATAAAATTTAATCTGAGTGTACGAGAATACTTTTTGTGAAATAGATTTTTTTAATATAATGGGATATCTAATTTTTTCACAGTTTCTCGTGTAGTAGCAATGTGATAGGCGGATTTTATTTTTTTTGAGAGTATATTTGGTGGTTACATTATAAAAATACAATTGTCTGAGGTCCATTATCTGAAATTCTTTTTACAGTTCGTCTGAGGGAAAGCGGTAGTTTTCAAACATTATTATTTTCAGGATCTTTTTCTGCAGATTTTCTAAGGGGTTGAGATGAGTACGCAATGCTGCACCCCATGCTATATACTAAATTTGAGAAGAGTTTCGACTAGTGCATGGTAGAGATTTTTGAGTTCATTACGTTGTAGATATTTCATTGTTCCAGGTGTGTTCAGTTTGAATAATTCATTTATATAAAGATTGAATAAGATAGGTCCCAATACTGTGCCTTGAGGGACACCACATTCCACTTTTCTTGGTTCACTCAGTATACCTTCGATTTTGACCAATTTTCCAGAGCCTCATAAATCTTTTCAGTTAATTTCAATAATGCATCGTCAGTTGAGGTGTTTTGTTTGAAGCCAAATTGTCTTTCTGAGATTAGTTGATATTCCTTTATATATGAAGTAAGTCTATTTTTTTAGCAATCTCTCAAAAACTTTAGACAGATGCGTGATCAGGGAAATCGGTCTGTAGTTATCTACCACGGTTTTGTCACCATTCTTGAAAATTGGGGTTATAATGGATTTTTTGAAAGCATTCGGCCAAACACCTTGGGATATACATTCATTCACAGTAAATTTCAACCGTTCAATGATGAATTGGGAAATTGATTTCATTTCTTCCGATTTTATTTCGTCATATCCCACTGATTTATTACTCTTTAGTTCGTTTATCAAAATATTCAGCTCGTCAGAGTCGGTATGAGTTAAGACAAATGAGTTCGAAAGAGTATATTGTTGGCTCGATTGTTGGTTGTTGGGTAATATAGTTTTGGTTCGTTTTTATTTTTTGTACTAGACTACTGGCCATTCGAGTGAATTTCTTATTGAATTCGTTTGCTATTTCCCTGAAGTCGGTCAAAACCTCATATTATCGAGTCGATTCTTTTTGCTTTAGATGATGTACCAGTTAGCCAGTTAGCTCACAACGTTTCGGCAAAGTCTCATTTGCCATCTTCTAGGTGATGACCTCCGAATCGGAGGTCGAAACTCAATCATCACCTAGAAGATGGCAAATGAGACTTTGCCGAAACGTTGTGACAATTATCCTTCAGAGGATCAAAAACACAGAACACTGAATGAAACCCGAAAACACAATTCATCATATATATATATATATATATATATATATATATATATATATATATATATATATATATATATATATATATACGGTATGGACAGTATACGGTATGGAAAGATATTATAAATATGATTTTTTTTTATCTTGCTTGAAGAAGCTATTGTAATAGCGAAACACGTGTCGCGGTTTTGTAAACCCATTGTAAGTGAAAATCATACAGGAAACTGTAATATATTTTTGTTAATATGGATTTTCATCAAGTATCGGCCAGTTCAATTCAATTTTTGAAAAATATTGGTGGTAAGTTATCTTCTCATGATTCAATTGTGATCACATTTATATTTTGTTGAAAAAAATTATTATTATTCCCTTCCACATGATGGATAATTTTTGCTTACTACTGAGTCAATTCCTTCTATTGTTTTGAGTGCACGTCCTGCGGAAAATATCGTGTTGGTGAATTTCCATATAACCTTAGAAAAAAAGCCAATACCCTACGTGCTAGTTCATTCGAACGTGACTTGAAAGTACAAATTCTCACGATTCGAAATTAACATGCCTGAATTTATTTTTAAAGAATTCTATAACATGCTAGGGTCAAATGCAGGTTAAGATAATCGATTCGTGGGGAAGACGACGGGATTTTCGTATGGGAATAAAGAACCGTCAATTGTAAGACTCTGTCATCACGAGTATAGCCCTCTATAGTTTCGTCTTCTGAGTGAGAGATTATTCATTATCATGCACGCTGGAGTCAATCAAAGTTGGAAAGATCTGTAATTCCTGAAGTGTGTGTTCAATTTTCAATTCGCCAGAATTTATAGTGAATACAATTCAAAAACTGTACCACGTCATCGATGACGACATAAAATCAACACGGTGGTACCAATCCATTGATGGAAATGCATGGAATTGTTTGCATTCAAATTCATGTTTGACGCTTGTTGTTCTTAGGAATTTAGTTGGCAGCACTTTCGATGTTCCGCACTTCATTTGAAATTCGAGATTAATCATTAATCGATTGATAATTGTTGTTTAAAAGTGACAGTTCTGTGTTTACGTCTTTCAGGTATTTCAAATTGGATATAATAAATGAAAAATCTATTTCGATCATCACATAGTGTGTATCAGTACCGAGCTATTCGTGGAAATGCTTTAATGTAAATGAGTGCTGCGAAGAGTTGGTGGCATCTTTCATTGGTTATTTTGAAAGAGAACGAGAAAATAGTGACCTGTTGCTTCAACTTCTGTTAATGAGGCAAATCTAGCGTGTAGCAGCTGACTTCAAGTCAGTATATACAATCAATATACCGAAGCTCTTGAATCTTCTCGAATGCGTGCAACCAAGAGGCTCACAAATGCTGCAGTACTGGGTACAAGTGTTATCCGTAGCAAAATTCATAGCATGTATGAACGCAGTGAGTATTTGGTTTTTGAAAACAGGAAAATCTCGATTTTTCGGAATTGGCTGTATTAAAAGAACTACTTACATGAGAAAGAACTATTTCATGAATGAAGTTTCATATTTTATTGAATAATACACACGTAGTTGGTATTTTTTTGATTTTACATCCCTTCGGAATGAATAAATCACTATTATTATCTGATACTCCATAATTATATGACAATCTGGCTATCAAAATTTGGCTTTCAATTTGTTCACTCCTAGTTTCTTCATTTCATGTCAAATGTCATATTGTCAATTGGGTCTCAAAAATTATCATAATTTTCAACGAAATATTTCATAATTCAAGCACATGTTCAGGTGATTCCTTTTTTTTTTTCAAATTCCTATCGAATACCATAGTGAAGTCTCAGAAAAAGCATAATATTCTACTAGCAAGTAATGCTCATTACTTGCTCATTGCTCATATGATTTGATGCTCACTTCAGCACTTTGGCTCGCATTGACAAACTCAGGATTCATGGCGACATTTCTTGCTAGTTGATTATTACATGGGATGTATTCATGTATTAGATGCTTCAACAAAGGTTTGGGACCAACAATCACACCTCTCAGTCGTTAGGGGCTGGAAGGGAGCTGGCGTCGAAGAGTAAATTGAAACAATTGGGATATTCATTCGGAATAAGTGCCAGTGATATAGAGTTACAACCCCTCAAGTACTACCCCCTGCGAGTATTCCAACAATTTTTCAGCTTCTTTCTATCATACCCTGGTGTCAGGGGTCACATAATTATTTTTATAACCATTCTTTTTTGAGTTTGAGGATTCCGAAAAGGAAATGATAAACATTATATTCGAACTTTGTGTTTTATTTGAAAAATCTCTATATTCATATTGGTTTTCACATGCAAATTATATTTTTCTGTAAAAATGTCTCATTGACATATTGTAGGAGAAATAAGTGAAATAATATTGCAATATTTTTAATTTTCCAGTGACTTAGGTGCTATTTTCATTGACTTTTTTTTTTCATAACATCCAGGAGTATATGAAATAGTTTTCAGATTATTCGATGGAATTTTCTAAAAAGGGTTTTCAGAACTGATGAATTTGAATATGAAAACTTTTTTTGACCTGATTGACCCCCTATTTAATTTAGGAACTGCAACTTTTACAGGTATAAGAAAAAATTATTCTATTTTATCGTTTTCAGGTATCTATTTTCCATGTAGACATCTAGGTAGGTACCTTGATAAGGTGTACGCCACAGTTCTGCCAATTCTCAAAGTTAATGTGTCTTCTTTCTGATAATTAGGCATATAGTTCGTTATTTTGATGTCTACCCTATTATGATATCTACTGAATTTTCTCGACTGGTATACATTTTCATTTTCCTGAGTAATTACACGGCCATTTGAATGGGTCAGACAGACTGTCATATTCATATCGCCATGTGAGAGATAATAGATATCGCAATGTCGCCAGAAATGCCGAGGAAGCTCCGACAGAGATGATTTATTCAAATGTAACGTTTGTTCTGAGAGGAAGTCAAGTTCTGCCAATAAAACTTCGAGGCACCAAGATTTACCAGGGTCTGATACGGATCATTTCATTATGTGACGACTCGAATGGGACATTGCTTGGTTGAATTTTGGTATTATCAGTAGTAATACCACTAGAGTCCACGAGTTCAGAAATAAAAGTCGTACATAAGATAGATAAATTCATTCACTAGTGGTATTTTTTAGACTATTTCACGAACAAAGTGATAGGTCAAAAATTCAGCGAAATGAGAGGAACGCATTGGAACGATTAAAGTGATTCAATATTTTCACCTTTTCAGTGTCTAATCCTATCTTTTCTGCAGACAGTTTTTTCCATTTGGATATTGTATGAATACCGATAGGACAATTCTTGTAACAATTACTATTATTATATTTATTCCACTTGTCATTGACAGTCAGAAAAAGTATATCATTGGTAATAATTCCCCTTTTCGATATAAGTTTTCGGTATATTCTCAAACTACACATTTCAGGATTCTTCAAATTCTGAGTAAGCCATTTATTATCTGCACAGTTTTCATCACCACCTTGACGGGTTTTGGGGAATATCGGGTTATATGCAATTCTGTTTGTTGAACAGCCTTTATTGTTAGTCTCTTCCTTGAAACCTCTCCAAGCTAATTCTACGGCAGCTATATGGAAATATTTCTTTGGAAGTCCCTCTGGCGTGACTTCGTCTCATTGCAAGCAAATATTTTTATATTCGGAAAAATTCCGTTAATCGGGCTCCTCCTCGAAAATAAAAAGTTTTTGGCGGAACTTACGTATTTTGGCCTCCCTAACAAAAAATTCAAATGAAATTTTTGGGGCTCGCAACTCGTTTCGGAGATTCGGCCCCCAAAGACAGGAAATCGGAGTTTTACGCCTGTTTGTTTCTCAGCCAATTCCGCTCGAAATTCCTCCTTTCTATCAGCACAATATACACATTATATACCACCTTCTTCATCACTTCATAACCGAATTATAAGCATTTTTCACTACCAAACTCTGAAATGTAAATCGTCATAGGAATTCGAGGTTAGCATCGCGCGTTCTACTGTTTTCCTAAATATTTTTTATTTTCGAGGCGGAGCCCGTTTAACGGAATTTCACCTCGAATTCACCTGAAGTCATAGCGACAGAACTCTTTTTGGAAAAGTTTCAGAATCCTGGATTGCGTCTAATTTCCACAAAAATTTTGGAGAACGTTTAAAAAGGCTCAAGATGAATAAAAAATAGAAAATTTGGCGCGGAAACCATGAAAAAGTCATTTTTTCGAAAAGAAAATGTTTATAAGCACTCAATCCAGATTCCGAAATTCTACTCTGAACTGTTATTTTGTCAGTGTACATACCCGATTTTCCAATAGAACATTATTCACACACACCATTCTTTGAATTTATTGAGAAAATGTTCCCATATATCCTCCAAGTGAAGATTTTTATTTTATTTTAAGATGGTGAGAAACAGACAAAGCAATATAGTTTATAGTTTGTACCGTCATTTTGACAGCTCTAGACTGTTTCGAATCTCGAACAACGTTGCCTAATTGAAAAATCAAGTACTTATATCTAATGTAGCCAAACCTAAGATGTCAGAAACCCTGGTGTGGGGATTTATACCTGGGAAAGTTTGGGGTCTAAGTGGCGACACATGCCTACTATGATAATAAGCATCATGACTTTTCGACATCAAATCAGCTCAGATGGCGTTTGCAACGAAAAGAGTTACAAATTTCCTGGGAAATGTATAAACGGCCGACCTGACGGCTGGCTATACTTTTACCTTTGTTTTTTATGAGTATGACATTATATTTTGCTCATTTTGTTGACTGCTCGAATCAAAGAATATAGTTTGTCAATCGATCGGTTGACTATGCACTTTCAATTCCAATTAGCGTCAACTAGCGATGAAATTGAGAAACATACACGATACGTAAAAATGACACTAATGACAGAAAAGTGTCGTTATAAAATTCTAAACAATATCGCATCAGTCCCAGTACCATCCTTCTAGACATCTTAGCCAAACCTACTATACTCGCGTAAAACGTAATACTTTTATTAAATCTATCCCAACCAAACCTAACAAAGTTTGCGAAAAACAAATGTTTTTATTAAATCGATCTCAACCAAACCTAACTAACCTGACTTTACCTAACACATTCATTGTGGACCTATCAACAAGAAGGATGGATTTTGCGAAAGTTGAATCATTCGGGTATGTTCGGAGACTGTGGGTAAAACGAAATGTGGGTGCAACGACATGCTCAAAACCAAACCTAACTAACCTGACCCAACCTAACACATTCATCGTGGACCTATCGACAAGAAGGATGAATTTTATAAAAGTTGAATCATTCGGGTATGTTCGGAGACTGTGGGTAGAACGAGATGCTCCCATCTGAAACAATTTATCAATCACTGAAGTATTGACTATATCAATAATGAAGTATTGATTATATGATTAATGAAGTCAAAAACTATTTGAAATATAAAAAAAGCTTTTATTATATAACCAATCATTCAAATACGAAATTGTTGAATATAATCAAAGATTTACGTATAACGAACAAGAAGCGACACTTGCCGCTACCCAGCCGCTATTCCTGTGGTCCCCACCACTACCATATTTCATGACCTCCAAATTATTTTTGTTACGACTACGCATGACTGCCAGCAAAAAACAGTAATCCAGTAAACTAATTGACAAGAAACACCAGTACTTGTTTGTTGATATGACTGACCGACTGCAAAATGCTGACACTGCTGGTAGACATGCGCACTCAGGGTGTATTTGTCGATTTGTCAGATGCGCTTCTTGTTCGTGTATACGTAAATATTCTACTTCTTCAGAGATTCTTCTTTATACTGTTCGGTGTATGATGGAGACTTGAATGTCTGATCAATCAGAGTTTTGAATATCCAACTCTTCGTTGGTTGTTGGCGATTGACTTCTGATTTAGGTATTTTCTAGTAACTACAAGCTGGTTTTCTGTAGTCAAATATATTCATTCAATTCACTTCAATCACTTCCACTTCAAGGAACGGCAATTCGTTCGTAGCATGACTTGCTTCAAGGACATTCGTTGTTAGATTTATTTTAAACTCATTTCTACCGCATATCTGTCAGAGAAAAAACTATTCTGAAACTCTTCCGGTGCTCAGCGTGATGGCTGAGAATACAAATTTCAATTACTTTTACAATACTCCGGTCCAAGGAAAATGCAAGTGAGTTATTGATTTCTCGGCAGACAGAATTCAAATCAAGTTTTCAAATATGGTTGTGATTTTGTGCCAACAAGAAGCGGAGATTGAGTTCTTCAACGGAAATTTTATGTAATTAAGAACAAAAACAAAACAGCATCTGTGTCGATTCCGACACAACAAAAAAAGTTTTTTGTCAAAATAAGAAACTGATATGTATGAATATGTAAAGTAATGTTAGTCATGAGAGCGAATAGGATTTCAAAGTTATTAAAATAACAGTTTTTTCAGAAGGCATATCGCTGAGATAATGTGTGCATAAACATTCGAAGTTTTGTTTTGTTATATCATACTCATGTCTACGGTGCATTGCATCGAGTGTAAGCGCGGGTTGCGCGAGCGAGATAGCAAGGATCCCCTTCCCCTTTCAGTCATTGTTAGTTCAAAATTTGGTATACGTCGCATGTGGCTTCATAATAACCTTATATTATAAAGGTTACAAGATCATGTATTGTGTAGCTGGCTTAATTGTGACCACCTTTTCTTTTTTCAATAAATACATCGCCTGTTTTGAATTATGTTTTTTAATGAGACCTAAATTTTTTTTCGCGTCCCGCTTATCAAGACCGAAACGTGTTTGTGTCCCCATTAAAAAAAGGTTGACCATGGCTGCTCTAAAGCGTAGCTGTGATATCAGGATGGAATTGGAATCCAGTTTTGGAAAACAGTTTTCGTCCCGGTTCTTGGTGTTTCGCACGGATGCTGGTATATAGAAAATAGTCCTTAACTGTCGAAGTTAATGTTGTAGTTTGGCTGGTCAATTCGTAAGAGGTTTGATCAGCTCGAAGCAGATGGGACCACCAGAAAAATCACCTGTCGAGATTTATACTTCAAAAAAATCCTCAAAAGTGCTTCAACAGAAAACCGACAAAATTTCGCCAGAGACAGAATGACTCAGAATGTTCAAAATGATCTAAGCTATCATTTTTTTCAATATTTGGATCTGGTTCTCTGTTTTGTGCTATTCTATTAAGAATTCTTCTAGAGGGAAAATCTCACGAAACTTGCCAGATATCAGTACACCTGCAGAATAGCCAGTCGTTCAAACTTTTATTGCCTACCTTTACATTCCACAGAATTCTTTTTTGAGTCATAACATCCAAAAATCATCCGTACTAGACCCTTGTTTCGTCAGTCAAGTTGGTTTGTTCCAAATATCCCTAATATTACAAATAGAATAAACCATCTCATTTGAACCCATCTATCTTATGCAGGGGTGGATGTGAAGGTGCTATGTACACACAATAATTAAATTAGGTGCAATATGAAAGCAACTTCATTCTCTGAATGAAAAAAAAAAGAGAATAACGAAAGATCTAACCCAGCTTAAAGCTCTACAAAAAAAACACCCCAAGTTCTTGAAACAACATTTCATATGTATTCCTTTCACCCATATTATACCATCCGTACCATGGAAATAAGAATAAAAAAAATCAAATTGTGGAAGGTCAAGCTATTTTGTATCTGGAGGAGGAGCCGGGTTTCATAACGTCTATCGGTACCCTGCTTGTATGGGGCTGATTTGGAAAAAGAAGTCAAAGGTTTTCTGGAAACTTAGTGTTCTGTGTTGAACACCTTACGTCAGCTACTTTTTCCACTGTTTTGTGGAATAATATCTTAATATAATAATCACTCACTCGCCTTACCTCACCAGTAATTAAGACGTGCCCACTCAGCTGTTTCGTCATTTGTTATTCTTTTGACTCACGGTATGGTATCAAACAACGAAAGCGATGACTTGGTAAAATATATGCGACGATGTTCTTCCTTATTGCATTCGAAAAACTACAATAGGCAATTAGGTAATAAAGGAACGAAGTGCTGAAATACGTCTAGCCACAAGGTCACCCCGTTTTTATCGGCAGCAAGTGAAATATCGATTCAACAATAAACTCTTCCTCGATATTTGAAAAGCGCCTCGACCTCATGAATTGTTACGTAATAGGAAGTTCAATTGAAGGAAAAGATAACGCGGTACCTGTACTGAAATGATTGTTTCCGAAAACCTTCGATAATCGTTCACTGAAACGTACCTGATACCTAACACCTGAAATCCAAGAAGCAATTTGTCGCTAGAATTCGGAAGCAGATTTCCACAGCAATTGGAATAAGGATAAAATAAGAAACTAATTAAAATACATTAAGAATAAGGGCAGAAAACATGTGTTTATACAGATGACTGAAATAGAATAAGAAATAATAATGAATCATTACCATTCAAAACATGTGTTATTTTGATGCGAAAAGTTGCAACAACGGAAGCAGATTTCTACAGCAATTGGAATAAGGATAAAATAAGAAACTAATTAAAATACATTAAGAATAAGGGCAGAAAACATGTGTTTATACAGATGACTGAAATAGAATAAGAAATAATAATGAACCATTACCATTCAAAACATGTGTTATTTTGATGCGAAAAGTTGCAACAAGGGAAACAGATTTCTACAGCAATTGGAATAAGGATAAAATAAGAAACTAATTGAAATACATTAAGAATAAGGGCAGAAAACATGTGTTTATACAAATGACTGAAATAGAATAAGAAATAATAATGAACCATTACCATTCAAAACATGTGTTATTTTGATGCGAAAAGTTGCAACAACGGAAGCAGATTTCTACAGCAATTGGAATAAGGATAAAATAAAAAACTAATTGAAATACATTAAGAATAAGGGCATATGTTTATAGAGATAACTGAAATAGAATAAGAAATAAAAAGAAACCAATCAAGTTGCACCTTTTTTGACAATGACTTTTCTGTTCTGTGAATATCACATTTTCGTTTTTACAGTTGCTACAGTAACTAACCTCCTAATTGTTGAGTTTTTGATATTCTGAATTTTGATTCCATTACATTTAACAAAGATAGTAAGTGAATGATATTTTAAGGTTATTATTGTGAGGTTGAATAATTCGAAACTCGGAACGTCAAGAACAGGAAATATTTCGATCATGCGCATTATCAGTTTCCAAACAAAATAGTGTATCTTTTTTTGTTATTCTTATTTCTTATTTCATATTATTCCTTGTATGAACGCTATCGTAAAGGTCTATATGTTTAACTTTCTTGTTTTGTTGTAGTTTGCTCCTTATTTTATTGTATTTGCTGTTCAAACTCTCCTTAGTTAATTATGTTGTAAATTTTTTGCCACAAACTTGAATTGTGTGGTGGTACTATTGCACTTTCAGAAATGGAACATCGTTATATTTGAAAAATTTTTGGAAACTGGAGATATTCAAAATATTATGGCGATAAAATTGCAATAGCATGAATTAAAAATGAATGAGAGCTTATGTTAGTTGTGAAAATCGATATGTGTTTGTCTTGGTAACATTCAGTGCTATTTTCAATGTTGGCAACTCAATAAAATTCCCGAAAATACAGCAATCAGAGATATGCAAGTGATTGCAGCAACAAATTCTATCGTTGGATATAAGTGTATTCTTCAGGAGATATTTTCGAAAATTACAAAAATACTGATGATGGCCTTGATACCTGGAGTTTTTGTTCCAGACGATGTGGAGGTGAAAAGGTTGGTTGATGCGGGGCTTTCAACTCGGGCTCAAAATATTAGATTGTGCCCCACTTGTTCCCTATATCAAATGTAGGATTCGTTTATCCACAGTTACCACATATAGTTTAATTCATTTTTTGCTTTATCTTCTGACTACCAACTAATTCTTCGGTTTTTGTTAGTTAATAGTTAGTAATTCTCTCTATTGCTAGTTGGGCCGAATGCACCAGAGATATTGTTACGATCTATCCCTGGGTTCGTTTGTTAAAACTCCAAACAACACTTCACTACTTTCATTACAACTCCTTATCACAATACAATACAATGATTCAAACCGCTCCGCTAACTTTCCAACGCTCTACACTAAAACTCTCTCTACTAGAAACTCCCTACTTCGACTTCTGCACTTAGCAATACCAAAGCTCTGTCCTATAAAACTGTAAAACTCTCCGCCTCTCCACCAAGCTAGAAATCTGATAACTATCTGCCGTGGCGATGAATCGCTTCCGTACATATACTTGCTCACGCCTGCGCCTATGGAAAATCTTCCAGTCAAATCTCGAAAATCGAATTCTCCACGCGAATCAAGAGTTCCTGGGAAAATGACTCTCTCTCTTCGACCCCTCATATTATTTTGCGTTTACGAGTGACAGGGTCTGCGCTAGGAGATTTCGTAACAAAATTCTTTGTATGAATTGGGCACACGAATTTTGTATCGATGGAGATATTTCATTATTCAGTTTGCGGTGGTAACGCCACAATCAAGTGAAGATACAATAAACCGATCTGTGAAAACTGCTCAAGAAACATTGGAGGATAAGACTTAGTTGAACAGGTGTCGGCAACAAATGGTTCCATTGTGAGTGCAGTGGTTCAACTGGGACTCAAATTTTCGAACTGTCAGAGAAGGAATTCTTGTTTTTATGTGAAGAGTGTTGAAGCAGCTTCATCGTAAAGGCTACGGACAAAGACGATGCGGCAATTTATGATGCCGTTGAAAATATTACAAATAATCAGATATTCACATAATCAAACGGAAAGACATCATCATCAATGAATCGGAAAAAAGAATATTGACTTTTTGAGTTCATCGAATGCTGAAAATTTAAGTATTCGGGACAAAAAAATCCTATCAATAGCTAAAATATAAATAATTTGAGTGAGGCACGATACAATAACAAGAAGCAATGAGGAATGTCAATGAATCATGAAGAAAGGGAAGAAGAAAAGAGTAGATGTAGGCCAATCAGAAGATGATATGGAGCTTTTCAAGGGAGCCGAACGTGAGGTCTGGTTATATCTACAAAACACTGCCAGCAGTCACAGAAGAAGATGTAAAGTCATTATTGGAGAAAAATTTAATCATTTGTTGGAGGGAACTTCAAGCACAAGGAAAATCTTCATAAGCCCCGATTATGGCCAATAGGTATATTTTTAGAATATTCGACTTCAATCTACATTATGAAAAATATAAAACTAGAAAACTAATTGGCGATTTGAAATTGAGAGTACCAAATTTTATTTTAGAGAAATGTTGTGATACCTTTCAAAATAAAATAAATCAGTGAGGAGTAACTAATATATCATGAATTTCTATGTACACAAATTTAAGATATTTCAAAATTACTTCCAGACCAATCTTCAAGTAGATGTACCTTGTCCCACGGAACATTGGCTGAATAACTATGAGGTTGAAGAATTACTTATCAGAAATTACTCACTGCTCAGTACATTTTCAAAAATATATTACAGTTTCCTGTATGATTTTCACTCACAATGGGTTTACAAAACCGCGACACGTGTTTCGCTATTACAATAGCTTCTTCAAGCAAGATAAATAAATTACTATTCTATAATACGCTATTTATATACAGTAGGTCGAACGTCTCTTACAATAAAGGTCCGACTTAGGTCCGATATTCGACCCATAATTTGTCCAAATACTAATTAGTTACCTACGAAGATTATTCCTAGAAATAGAATTATTGGCCGGGAACATATTCAACAATGGGGAGTTATTTAATTCAACCTGATCATTCAATAAATATTCTGAATTTTTCCCTCTATTGATTTCCAAGCTTTCTAGAAGGTTAAGTTTCCAACCTTTCTGCTCAAAATGCCTTATTTTGAACTCGTGGTTGAACTCATGACCTTCCAGAATGAGGTGACTTGCATAAGTAGAATTTGTTTTTCCATTCAAAAAACTAGCTCTGTGTTCTCCTAGGCGAGTGTTGAAAGATCTTCCCGTTTGGCCTACGTAGTACATCGGACATGACCCACATGTTAATTCATAAACTCCTGATCTTTGTGACGATTCATTTTTGTCTTTATTATTTTTGATATATATCCCCAATTTATTATTAGTACGAAAAGCTGTATTAATATCATTATTTTTCAAGAATCTAGAAATATTTACGCTTGGTTGGCCTAAATAAGTTATGGTTCTGTAAGTATCCGGCTCGGTATTGACTACTGGATACACCAACTTGAGGGCTTGACTATGTAATTTCTTCCTCACAAGTGAGTCTATTAACTGACCCTCATATCCATTGTTAATCGCAATCTGTTTTATTATATTAAGTTCATTAACATAATTCACATCAGATAAAGGGACATTCAACAGTCTATGAATCATACTATTGAATGCGGCCACCTTATGCTGATATGGATGACACGAAGTATTATGAATAACAATGTCCGTGTGGGACGGTTTACGGTAAACCGAAAAATCATGTTTGTGATTTATTCTTGTGATAGTCAAATCCAAATAGTTAATTGCACTATTTTCTTCCATCTCCATCGTAAAAACAATGGAAGAGTGAAGACCATTCATGAATTCGAGAAACTTGGTTAGCTGTCTGTTTGTACCTTTGAAACATACCAAAATGTCATCAACATACCTATACCAATAAACAAAATTTCCTATCAACGGATTACAGTGAATTTTACGCTCCAACGTATCCATGAAAATCTCTGCTAATAGGGGACTTAGAGGGTTCCCCATTATCAGGCCATTACAGGATGAGTAGTACGTGTCATTGAATTGGAAGTAATTCTGTGACAAACACACTGTAAGTAGTTCTGTAGTAGTTGTGCAGAATCTATTTCCGAGTATCCCGCCAATTGATACGATCAACTTGGTCGAGACATTGCTCGAAAGAAACAATACCAACCCAATAGTAAAACAGGAAATTCTGGAACTACTTACAGTGTGTTTGTCACAGAATTACTTTCAATTCAATGACACGTACTACTCATCCTGTAATGGCCTGATAATGGGGAACCCTCTAAGTCCCCTATTAGCAGAGATTTTCATGGATACGTTGGAGCGTAAAATTCACTGTAATCCGTTGATAGGAAATTTTGTTTATTGGTATAGGTATGTTGATGACATTTTGGTATGTTTCAAAGGTACAAACAGACAGCTAACCAAGTTTCTCGAATTCATGAATAGTCTTCACTCTTCCATTGTTTTTACGATGGAGATGGAAGAAAATAGTGCAATTAACTATTTGGATTTGACTATCACAAGAATAAATCACAAACATGATTTTTCGGTTTACCGTAAACCGTCCCACACGGACATTGTTATTCATAATACTTCGTGTCATCCATATCAGCATAAGGTGGCCGCATTCAATAGTATGATTCATAGACTGTTGAATGTCCCTTTATCTGATGTGAATTATGTTAATGAACTTAATATAATAAAACAGATTGCGATTAACAATGGATATGAGGGTCAGTTAATAGACTCACTTGTGAGGAAGAAATTACATAGTCAAGCCCTCAAGTTGGTGTATCCAGTAGTCAATACCGAGCCGGATACTTACAGAACCATAACTTATTTAGGCCAACCAAGCGTAAATATTTCTAGATTCTTGAAAAATAATGATATTAATACAGCTTTTCGTACTAATAATAAATTGGGGATATATATCAAAAATAATAAAGACAAAAATGAATCGTCACAAAGATCAGGAGTTTATGAATTAACATGTGGGTCATGTCCGATGTACTACGTAGGCCAAACGGGAAGATCTTTCAACACTCGCCTAAGAGAACACAGAGCTAGTTTTTTGAATGGAAAAACAAATTCTACTTATGCAAGTCACCTCATTCTGGAAGGTCATGAGTTCAACCACGAGTTCAAAATAAGGCATTTTGAGCAGAAAGGTTGGAAACTTAACCTTCTAGAAAGCTTGGAAATCAATAGAGGGAAAAATTCAGAATATTTATTGAATGATCAGGTTGAATTAAATAACTCCCCATTGTTGAATATGTTCCCGGCCAATAATTCTATTTCTAGGAATAATCTTCGTATGTAACTAATTAGTATTTGGACAAATTATGGGTCGAATATCGGACCTAAGTCGGACCTTTATTGTAAGAGACGTTCGACCTACTGTATATAAATAGCGTATTATAGAATAGTGATTTATTTATCTTGCTTGAAGAAGCTATTGTAATAGCGAAACACGTGTCGCGGTTTTGTAAACCCATTGTGAGTGAAAATCATACAGGAAACTGTAATATATTTTTGTTAATATGGATTTTCATCAAGTATCGGCCAGTTCAATTCAATCAGTACATTTTGTTTATTTGGATATAAACGTGGGGGTACAATAGCAAAGAATCACCTAGATATAGAGTCATTCATCGTCTCTCAACATATAGACACAGAATTTGAAACTACTGCAGCTGCAATGCAAATGTCAAATATATTATGAAAACAAAACAGCTTTACTGAGTAAAATTTTCGATCCTTATTGCTGTTTCACTATTCGTGCATTCAATCTCTGAACCAACTCGTATCACAGGCACATCAAGCAACCTCATCGACGTTATTTTCAAAAATTTTAATGCAAATCACACAATTATAAGGGTACACACTTATCAGATCATGCCTTTCAAGTGTGTCTCCCGCAAGTAGAGCTAGAAATAAAAGAATTGTGGTGTGAGGATTCGTCTGACAGAGATGTCAATACAATCTCTTTAAAGAACCAGATCGAAAGATATGCTCCCCGTTTCATTGGGTTTGTACAGCAAAATGCCCGAGAATTTTTGAGATACTTTTTGGAGATTCTACATGAAGATGCTAACCAATTTACCGAAAACGCTAAGTTGATATTGCCGGAAATCGATGAGAAATTCAGTGATAACAAAAAAGCTCAGGAGTCTTGGTCGAGTTACTTGAGTATGAATGATTCTAAGATAGTAGATAAATTTGTCGGCCAATTGAAATCACCGATAGAATGTACTCATTGCAGCAACTGTTCTGTTCTATTCTTTCTGGGACCTCTATCTGCCTGTTCCACAAATGGCTGGAAAAATTAGTTTATCCCGTTGCTTAGATTCACACAAGAAGAAATTTTGAAAGGAGATGAGAAACCAACTTGCACTATTTGTAAGTAGCGACTGAAATGCACAAAATCTTTATCCAATCAGAGATTTCTCAAAATACTGGTGATCCATCTCAAACGATTTTCTCAAAGTGAAGGAATAGAAGGAAAATTAGATGTCACCGTGGTTTATCCACTTGCATTTTTGAGTAACCTGCTGCTTCCGTACCAGTTGTTTTCTGAGAGGTGCCAGCTAAAACCCAAGGTAGATTTCAGACAGGCTAGAACGAATTGTTCGAAAAATGATTTGATTCACAGCAAGTCTTCAAGTATGCCCATCGATTATGTCGAATGTTTAAGCTATTCGAAACGATTGGTTCATATCTAAGTGGAAGGAAGCAAGTGGTTAATATTGACAATGTTAGATCTATCCTGGGACCCCTGCTCTTCATACTATTTGTGAACTATATAAATAGTAAACCACCCTTTGAGAATGGTTTACGCGGACGATACTGATATCTCCTTGCTCTAATTGTCCTTTTCCAGACTTGGAATAGGACAGAACTCACACACCTACCTACCAGCAGGTGGAATTTTATGTTGAATTTTCATATTATTTTGATTATATAGAAAATGGATTTAAATTCGAGAGGACATTAAGGGAATATATATTACAAATGGTTTTTTACTCTAACGAGGAATTTTTGAACCTGTGGATGCATTTTAATTGTGATGTGATCATTTTAGCCTAAACCGATATATATATATATATATCTTTCATATCTTTGTATGAGTGTAATTTCAGATTGAATAGAGTAAGGATTTCAAACCTTATAGGTACGTCGTATTTTTGTGACAAGTACTATAGTTTCAGATGCTGAATAAGCACCAGAAACAAAAATACAGAGTATTATCAATCAAGTCGATAAAATTAACGATGACTTGGCGAAAATAATAGAATGGGGCAACATCAAATTGATGGAACTTAACGCTGGGAAAAGACAGGCATGTCTCTTCTCAACGAACGCCAATTTATCTTTATCTAATATTCAGATGGCATGAGTAACTATTCCCACGAAGCTAAGTATCTCCATGCTAGGAACTACGATCAGTAATAATCCTTCTCGGGGAAACCACGTGAGATCGATCGCTAAAGGTGAAAAATATCATAGTATGATATGTGTTCAGGTTTATCTGTTTTATGTATAATCGATCCCAGATAAGCCCTATATATCCTAATAATTATATGTTTTGGGATATTTCAACTAATGGTAAAAATGGTGAAAACAACCCTTCGATAAAGTAGCTTGGGGTAGGTACTGAGCGATAGACCCCATACTCTATTCGATTGTGCAAAGAAATCGCAATTTGCTTCGATAACTCAAGATTATGTAGATTTGATTGAACTGGTGATACTTGATGAAAATCCAAATTTAAAAAAAAACGTTGTTTCCTGTACGATCCTCATCAACAATGGGTCTCTAAAACCGCGACACATGTCTCGCTATACAATAGTTCCATGAAGCGGATAAAAGGCAGATATATCCACTATTGAAATTACACCTTCATACCAGACAAAGAGCAATACATATTCAAGTTTGTTTGGTCTTCCTGCAAACAATACTTTAACTTTGAGAGAGAAATAATTTTTCTCATTGTATGCCATTCGTGTGAGATCGAAAAAATCCAGAATGTTTCGTGCTTGTATCTACTGAGAAGTTTTTTCTTATAAAAAATAAGTCATCCAGTTTGCCAACCCCGTTAGGATGAAACTGTCTTCTGAAAAACTAGAACTATCGCATCGATTAAATAATTATAATTCTATCTTGAGACAGTTTTAAAAAATTGGATATATCCAGTTTCCCAAATCGATATCAAATTTTTTCACGCCTACGCTATCCCATTCATTCACTTTGATGCGATGAACATGGCAAGGAACGGAATGTCATTACTGCAAAATACTGCAGAGGCCAATGAAAGTGCATGAAGCTTTATAGGTAACAATGGCATCTGCTGGCAAGTAACAGATATCCGCATTGTTTTGTTGATCTCTCTTACTTTTATTTCTAGCTCCAGGCAATGAATGTATTTTTAGTCTTGAACGATTGAATTCTCACCTAGAAAAGAAATGACCTTTATTATATCATAATTGGTGAGCGATAGTTTTTGAGCCGTCGTCGATATAATTGATCCTGATCATTGTATTAGTGACTGGAATTTTAATTGGGAATTGTTGGCTTGTGGTATGAAAACTGTCGAATGGGAATTGCCAGTTAAGGACCTAATTACTGGGTTCATTTTAATTCATCATTTTGTTAAAGTAGGTTTTTAGTCCTTGCGTATGTCCACTTTTTAATGTTTTCTGTTCTGCATTCTGAATCACTTTTGAATCCTAGATGATAATTTTTGCTTCATGATTTATTGATATAGTTTCAAATGACAAGTTTCATGAATGATAATGCCCATCCTATATACTATAACTATTTTTCATTATTATGAGAAAATCCTTGAAGATGAAACATTATTCAAGTTGATAAGAACTACTATAATAATGGTTCGAATTTTTAGTGAATAATTTGAATTACCTAGTCATTCTATTGAAACAAATACTGCGAAAACGTTTCACAATGAGTTTCGAAAACGAAAAATTTTTTACCAAACCTCTAACACATACATTATTCCAATGTCTTTGAAATATGAAGGAAAATATGTTATAATTCATTTGGCATAAATCTCGAATAATTGAGACCTTTTGTAGAGATCAGTTACCCTAACACAAAACTAATATTATTGGCAATGAATCAACTTTTTCACCAACAGTTCCAATCGCATCGTTTATTACATAAGTAAGAAGTTATT
The DNA here is from genome assembly GCA_032362365.1 of Zygogramma bicolorata. Taxonomy (NCBI): domain Eukaryota; kingdom Metazoa; phylum Arthropoda; class Insecta; order Coleoptera; family Chrysomelidae; genus Zygogramma; species Zygogramma bicolorata. The sequence continues at coordinate 303,837 of JAVJAQ010004098.1, read as the reverse complement.
GATTAAACAATTATATTTTTGTCTAGTAACCCATTGATTAATGAGTTACTAGAGTGAGTAGAACGCCAGCATTCATTTTTTACGATCCCATTTTTACATTATAATTAATACTTTTTCTACTTAGGTACTCTTATAGTATGTGTATAGGACATAATGTTATTAATTCAACCTGACTGAATCGGACTCTTTTGGCATTTTTCCTGTCCAAGTTCTCAGAAACTGAAAGTTGTCACTTGTAATACCACTAGTGCTTGATTTTTTTACGGGAACTTTTTCTAGCTCACGACTATTCTGAGAATTATCTCGAGTCAAAGGCTTTGGAATACTTCACAGATTGAACAATTGTTTCGAAATTGCTTTGTTCTGTCACATTCAATTTAGGTCATTGTTAAAGCTTCAACAAATTTGCGTTCCTTTTTGTTTACCCGTGCTCAAAGTGGGTGAATGACCTGTTATGTCAAACAAAATATGCTTATGTCAAAAAATTTCCACTATATTTTGCTGTGGTTTACCCACGCGAGAAAAAATTTCCGATAAAATTCTCAACAATACCTGAGTTGTCATGGTTACGCGAAACAAAATAAGCATTTTATTGGTCACTGTTGGTGTGAAATTTTCTATGAAAAAACACAAAGTGAGAGTATGGATTTTCATTTCTATTCATTTCTACCCAGAAATGAAAAAAGATGCAAATTATGTAGTGCGACGACTTGCTAATTAATTTTGTGTTCTAGCTTATTCAGAAAAAGGATTACTTCTCGAGGTGGCCCCTGTAAAAATCTAAAGAATAAAATTCATATCCTACAGAAAATGGCTCCCAAGCTGTACTCAAGGGATAACAGAACAGCCAGAGTCTCCTCGGTTGGGAAGCTATATTTTTATTTATCTATGACAAAGAACGCATTTTCTGGATGGTTAGTCTTCTTCCTTTTATGTTAGGTTTCTACTGTACAGTTCATCCAATCCATCCTGGCCTAACTCAGCTACTTTTCCAGTTGTCACAAAAATATCTGTCAATACCATCCCGATCAATTACTTCCCTTACAAAATAGCCAACCAAAGCAAAAGCATTGTCTTCAATTGTATTTGCGTTCAGGCACAAAACTTCCTTCTCTCCACAACAATAATCATGTTCCTAGGTGGATAGTGTTATATATATATATATATATATATATATATATATATATATATAATATATATATATATATATATATATATATATATATATATATATATTTAAAAAGTCAGTGAATCAGCTGAAAGTATGAAAAAACGTATGAAAATTGTCAGGCAGAATAGTTATGGAACGCCGAGCACATAGCAATTTTATCACGAGATTGAGGTAAGTTTGATATAACTGAACATTTGTGTATGGCCTATTTATCATAGAAATTGTGCATTTCAGTTTAAACGAGCACCCCTTAATTGAAATTCGTTTGCAAACAAAATTTACAGTTAAAATATAATTGTCAGGTGGACACTTCTATATAAAACTGAATTGTGTCAGCCATTTCATTTTTCGGAAAAAAAACTCAAATTCATGACGAAACACCTTCTTCTCATATTTGTACGTACCGAAATAGATTATTATTCTTCAAAAGCAGTCACGAAACATGTGCATCGTTAAATAAATCATGACTCCAAAATTTTATCAGGTTTCGGTAGCCACCAGGAAGTGCCTTCATATTGTTTTTCAGAATGAGGAAGAAAATGCGATGAGTGAACTAATAACTTTCGATCACTTTGGGTCATAGAATTTTTTCATTAGATATTCAGCCAATAATCTGCGCTATCAAGGCTGAATGTAAATAGACTTTTCGATTATTCAACACTGACCTCATCAATCTTCACCTGACCGAGTTCGATAAAAAAATAACAATACCTGTCATCGCTTGGGTAATTATTCTTTAATAATGATGAAACATTTTTCGAACCCTGGACAGATGTAAGTTCGAATTTTGCAGCATCGTTAAACGCATGAAAAGAGATTTGATTTTATTTTTGAAATTTCAATGTCGTCACCTTTCGTCTTAATTATGTTTGCTTTTCTGCTAGCTAATATATAGATAATTGTATGAATCCAAGTCTTTATAAACCGGGCAGTAGTGACAGATATTTTGAACCATGCTTTACAGACTCCTTGAAAGAAGAAATACGTATTGTTATCTGCAAAAATATTTACGGGCTACGGGGGGTACCTCATGTGGAGTCTAAAATCTGCGTTTGTTTGGTTAACAATAATTTTAATGTACGACAGTTTTCAATCGAATAACACGAATCAAACTGGTCCAGATGATGCAAGGAGACTTACAACTAGCAAGAACGGGTTGAAAAAATGCAATAAAAATTGATTGTGAGCCCAACACAACTTGAAATAGTTTCATCGTGATTAAGAGGAGGAGTATGCAGTGTAAATTCTGGGTTTTACACGAAGTAATACGCATCACAATTTGTGAGTATTTTATTTTTCGAAGGTAGACGAAAAACTTGCCACTGTCGCTCGGTCTATGAAATGTATTTTGGACGGAAAATGATGCTAACCATGACGATGATTTATGAAACGGTTGATCATACTTTTTCGAAGCATCAATCATCATCAGATCGCAGAAGGATATTTATCCATCAGAAACTGGAAAAAATTAATGATGATGAATCGATGGACGTAGCCTATGTGGTGAGAGACCATCATGAAAAATGAGAAATGAAACTTCCTATCTCTTCGTTGTCTTCTTGGGTAAGTAGCTTTCCACAAACTGAAAAAATAAAGAATTAATATCGAAATCTATACAACTGTACATGGGCAGTTCCTTCTGAATGAAACATTTTCTATTGGTCATCAACTTCTCGCATTGCCTATAACAAAATTACAAAAAATGATATACTATGCATTCCTATTATCTCAGAAAATCTCAGAAACTTGGAATAATGAAATCGATGAATAAATACTGAATTTTGGAGTAAAACTGAGGTATGAAAATGTCAGGATGGCGACTGTTTCATAAATTTAGGAGCTCAATATCAATGTATATGTGATTCTTTTTTCACATAACGAAGCCAATCGATGAGATTTTCCTTCCGTATGAACTTTTCAACTAGATTCTTAGGTAATTTGAACTCCTCCCTCACTCCTTTTATTTTTCTAAATAGTCGACTCAAAAACAAAAATATAATGAAAAAATCAAGATGACGACTGGGAGCCATCTGGAAGAAGAATCAAATGAAACGGGGTGTCTTGTAATACATCATTTTGAAGCTCCTGAAGGATACTTTACAACTGAATGAGAATATTTGACCAGAACAATGATGTTCTTTGTCGCGCTGATATATTTTATGAAGGAAAAATAGCCTATCAATTCTCATCGGGTTGTTGGGATTGCCATATTACAGAGAAAAACGAATATTCCTAGAAATATCGATACTTCGTATTCTAGGGTTGTAAAGTACTTATCAGTCAAGAGCTTCAGCTGTATCACAAGACTCCCCTCTCCATTTAATTTTTTTTTCAGATGGCGCCCAGTCGTGATCTTGAATTTTTCATCTGTCAATTTCACTCCAAAATATAAACCGTTCAAAATATAGAAGTGGGGGGGGAGAGGAGAAAAGCATTGTATATAAAATACTTATATAGCTTCGTTGACGTTTCGGAAGACAAATCTGTTTTCGCTTTCAAAACTTATAGCAAATACCTCTCTTCTATGGAGTGTTTTGGGATATTTTCGAAAATTTGGGGTTCGACATGGCCTTATTTGATTGACATCCATTCCAAAAAACGACGGCCTGAAAACCTCCTCAAAAGCCTTAACCATTTTTCAAGAAGAAAACGTTTATCCACTACCAAGTAATGGCTTTCGAACAGTAACTTGTGCTTTCATATCACTTCTATTTGTAACAAACGTTACTGAAGATTTTTCTATTCGGTTTTCAAATCTGCGTACGCCCACTGTTATACTCAAATATAACTCGGAGAATAAAGTCAATAAGGACCATTAGTTACAACCGACAGTGATGAAATAGGGTTGAAGGAGTTATAATAGCACACTGTAATGTATCCCTACCATATATGAATCCTTAAGTGGGGTGCCTTGAGGGCAGTCCGTCAAATTAGTTAAAAAAAAATCGATCCTCAGAAAAACTCGAGAGCGTCAGACTATAGCGGAAACCATCGCTGAAGAATGGCATACAGATGCTGAGAATTGTGTATTTCCCACAAGGTGCCTCTTCGCAAGATGGTGAATTATAATAACCACTATTTCTTACAGAAACACGAGATAACAAGGGGGTTGAAAATGTGGAAACCAACCTCGAAGGCGAATCCAGTGGGGATGAAGATTCAAATATTTTTTCAATAATATTTTTTATCTACACCCGTACTCTAATAATACATTTAGGGGGGGGGGGAGGGGGGGGGGGGCGCCGGACAAGGAGGGGGAGAAAAAAAAAAAGAAAAAAAAAGGGGAAAAGGCCAAGGGGAACCGCCAGGGGGAGGGGGGGGAGGGGGAGGGAGGAAGGGAGGGGGGTGGCGGGGGGGGAGAAGAAGAGGAGGGAAAGAAATAACAACAAGAAGAGGGGGGGGGAGAAAAAAGAAAGAGAAGGGAGAGAAAAAAGAAAAAAAAAAAAAAAAGAGAAGGGGGAAAAAAAAATTAAACAAAAAAATTGTCCCCCAAAAAAGAGAGAAAAAAAAATTCCCCTCAAAAAAAAAAAAAAAAAAAAAAGGGGGTAGAAAACAGGCACCCCCAAAAGTTTTTTGAAGGGGTTGTTTTCTAAAAAGAAGTGGTGGAAAAAAGAAAAAAAAAAAAAAACGTTTTTTTTTCCCCCAAAGTCCCCTCAAAACATATTTGGTTAAAAAAATAAAAAAAAAAAAATTTTTTTTTTTTCTTTAACCCCTTGAAAGTGTCTGCCTCATTCATACCCATCGAAATAGCTCAATTCACATAAAGATGTTGGCTTCTGAAAAACACTATTTGGGCCATATTTTTTCCACCTTTCCCTGGAGACTGGTGTCCAAAGATTGGTCTAGCCAACACACACTCACCTCACAACACCCAAGAGAGATATAACAAAATTAAGGTGATAAAACACTATGAAACGGATCAGAGTCCCGACTTATGCCCACCACCCGTTTTATAATGAAATCCATTACGATACAGATTTTCATTACGATACAGATTTTCAACCAATAGAAACCCATTATTTTTCAATCAAGCATGATGTGTAAGCTTTGCATTTTGACATTTATTTGTCAAGTCAAAATCAGTAGGTATTGAATTTTTGAAGAATTCAGTCAATTTTCGATAATCGAATGAAAATGTCCTATAGCAGTGATATAGAAGAATTACCAGCGACTCCTCCACAGATGTCTTAGACAAGAAAAAAATACAATCGAAAGGATTTTATTTTTCATTTGACAAATGCAACAGATATGTTGTTATTTTCGTTCAAGACAAATGTGTTTCATGGCCGAATGGTCAGCGGCGCAGGCAGTGATCACAAACGTCCTGGGTTCAATTCCAGACCTCGGCAAAGACTTTTTTTCTTTTTTTTTTCTGCTCATTGTTTTATTTTCGGTGGTTATATCATTAATTATAATTCTGTAGAATTTTTCAAAGAAATACGATTGATTACCCACTATTATTGTGTTCAATATAAATACCTAATATTATAATATTTTTAATTCTTCATTATTTATTGGGTGTAGATAAAATAGCGTATGCAACTCTCATGTAATGGTTATTAATACACTCGCATAAACCATACGAAACTCACCTTCGGCTCGTTTCGTATCCCGGTTTATGCTCATATATTAATAACCATCATTACACGATCGTTGCATAATATACTATTAACTACTTCTGTATTTATCAACAAGTCGATCCGAACGTTCGACGTTAATTATTTGTGATACAATTATATTGTGTGGTTCCATCGTCTTCCATCAATTCTGTTAAATACAAAACTCGAAGTAGATTGGACCAAGGAAACACGTTGTCCCTTGTAGAGTTTGTCCCCGTTTTCCACCCCCTTAGAGGTGTAATTTTGCAACCCCCTTTCCTATCGGATGCCTGCGTCATTCAGATCGAAGTTTCAGATCTCTACGAACCGCGGTTCAGTCTGTGCGTTGACTCACCCACAAAACAACTTTTTACCCCTTTTCAACCCCGTTCGACGATCAATTTCGATAAAATACGGAACACCTCTTCCATCAATTATTGCGTTGAAGAATGTTCATGCAAAATTAGAATCAGATTGGACCAAGGCATTACGTTGTCCCGTACAAACTTTCCCTCTGTTTTTGACAAAATAGTTGAGGCTTTCGCGGCCGAGGTTTTCAGTATCACTACTTTTATTGGGGTTTGAAGGCCGTCGTTTTTTGGAATTTCTTCCTGACGTTTCGCTGGCTCGAGTGGCTAGCTTCTTCAGAGGTTCATTCATCTTGGAATTCACTCCGATGACTGGAGATTGTTTCTTCGCAAGTTGTATTTATGCCGATTCAGGTAGTTTGCGGTGCTAATCATTCCATTCGGATTCGGGGAATTGTCATTAATATTGATTACCTTGTTTACCTCATGTGGGTTCGGAGAATAATCATCATTATTATCTGAAGAACTACCTGCAGTTATTATCGATTTTCTTAAAATGGGATTCCATATTCGGTTGAGGTTGACAGCTTCTTCTTTTCTGTTGAAATTATCCGTGTGTTTGTGGATTTCTATTGCCTCCCGTACCAGTCGGCTATGGTATTCCTGGTTGGGTGCAATCAGTTTTGCATTTTCAAACAGAATCCTGTGATTTCCCTCATTAAGTGCGTGTTCCGCCACAGCCGACTTGCCAAAACTCCTGAGTAAATACAACATAAAAACTGTATTTAAACCCACAAAGAAGATTCAACAGAGCCTCAGATCGGCTAAAGACAAAAGAGATCCACTGTCTGCAGCAGGGGTTTATCGCATACCGTGCACCTGTGGGAAGGTATACATCGGTACCACCAAAAGATCCATGGGAACTAGGCTAAAGGAACATGAGAGAAACTGCAGACTAGGGCAAATTGACAAGTCGGCTGTGGCGGAACACGCACTTAGTGAGGGCCACAGGATTCTGTTTGAAAATGCAAAACTGATTGCACCCAACCAGGGATACCATAGCCGACTGGTACGGGAGGCAATAGAAATCCACAAACACACGGATAATTTCAACAGAAAAGAAGAAGCTGTCAACCTCAACCGAATATGGAATCCCATTTTAAAAAAATCGATAATAACTGCAGGTAGTTCTTCAGATATTAATGATGATTATTCTCCGAACCCACAGGAAGTAAACAAGGTAATCAATATTAATGACAATTCCCCGTTTCCGAATGGAATAATTAGCACCGCAAACTACCTGAATCGGCATAAATACAACTTGCGAAGAAACAATCTCCAGTCATCGGAGTGAATTCCAAGATGAATGAACCTCTGAAGAAGCTAGCCACTCGAGCCAGCGAAACGTCAGGAAGAAATTCCAAAAAACGACGGCCTTCAAACCCGAATAAAAGTAGTGATACTGTTTCCCTCTGTTTTTCACCCCCTTAAGAGTGGAATTTCGGAAAACCCGTCCGTATTGAATGCCTACGCCATACAAAGAAACACCCTCCAAGTTTCAGGTCTCTACGATCAACGTTAAGGCTGTCCGTTGATCCGTCAGTCAGTTAGTTATTCAAGACAAAATATTTATATGAATTGATAAATAAAAATATGTTTGTATTGATACAAATATAAGAGCTAGCTATATAGTACCTGAGACCATTTTGTAGAACTAATAGAGACCAACAATTTCAGTGAACATTATGTTCGTCTATACCGAACCGTTTAGTCAGCGCACACCGATAAAACATCACATCTCGCCCACTTTTCTCCGACTTGATTCACAATTTTCATAATCAGATCAGTATTTCCGAGGATTACCCCCTACAAACAAACACAGTCAGGAACGATCCTCTTTATAATATTATATAGATTATAGATGATAGAATTTTCTATAAACACATACATATATTTTTCATCATATACAGTAATAAACACGAGAAAAAATCATTTAAAAATTGTCCCATTAACAACTTTTCAAATTGTCAGTTTTCCAATATCCCTTCATATAATTGTCAGTTTATCATTTAGGGCGACTTGCCATCAAGTTGAACCCTCTGTGATTAAATCTGACGCGCTCCAGCATTTCAAGGTTTCTTTTTTTAAAGCATGTTTCGACCCTTTTTTACAGCCACCCCACACTTGTTTATCGCCTGAATAATATCTATCGGTTATCGGGAAGACAAAGCGCCTATACACTACTAATGTCTGACGCATCTCGAATATTGACTGTTTTTTACAAAAAAAATAAACGCTCTTTCCCCCCCCCTAAATTGAAAAATTGAACACAAACTTTTTTCATTTCGGAACCTAATCTTCACGATCCAATATGTACCCATGAAGCTTTAGTAACTGCAAATGTAGCATCCCTAGCTCCCCTCCTATAAGGGTATTCATTGCACAATAGGTCAGTTCATAGTATTCGTTTGATATTGTCCGTATAAGACAAAAGTGTAGTAACGTTGGTTGAAAATATAAGTGGCATAAAAAGATTGAAAGTTTCATTTCTCAGTTTTCAAAATTGATAACAAAAAAGTTTCCTTTGTTGTCCGATATTTTTGCAGGAGTCCTTCAATGACAGCCCCATTCAAATTCTCGTGACGGTAGGAGTTGGGTAGATCAAATTTGGAGTCTCATCGATTGATCTATATAAAAAAGACTCGTTTGATTTCAGATACACACGAATTTTATTGTATTCTAACAAATTTTTGAAGTATCTTCCAAATCCACAGAATCATTGAGAATTCACTGATTCTTAGTTGCATGCACATTCAATAGCTATTAAAATATGTCCTCAGAACTGCTATATAAGGTATTGTCTGATTTGAATAACCTTCACATGTGTGAATTGAATCATTAATCTTTTTAATTGCATTTTTCGAGTTCTGATTACACAGTTGTTTTGAAAAGCAAGATAATCAATATCAACGTTTCTCTGCATGGTGGAGTTCGCGTTAAAAAGCTTAATGAGTGTTTGAATGATATTTGGAGCAGATAGGAAGTTCTTTCGGAGAAAAAGTACTCGTCTTTATTTCAACTAAATATCGAATAGAATCATCAATATATTACATCGGCATCAAATAGCATAAGAACAAACGAAAAATTTTGAGTTATTTTTTATTAGCTGTATGACTATGTTATCGAATTTCGATTTCTGCAGTAACTCAATGGAAACAGAATGAGGATTTTTACCCAACCTCGCATGCAGATATTCGATGGCACAATTCGAAAATTCCTGTCTCCAATATTTGGCATTGTTTCATTATTTTTAGCGTTCAAATTGGTTCTTTGAGTACTGATACAAAAAAAATATCAGATTTTTTCGATAATATCGAAACTGGTTACTCATCGCGAATACCGCATTTCACACTATAGCCAATAAATCAGAATTTGGACTCAATTTCGATTAGATTTCACAAATCATTTTATAAGGTCAGTTTTCTGCCACACAAGACAAATTTGAAATGAAAATAAAGACGATAACTCTAAATATTTAGTTGAGAAGAAAATGTTCATAATGTTTCATTTACGACTAATACATAATGTAAGTATTATACTTATGTTTTCTGCTGTGTAATACCATATATTATTTCCTTGGGGAATAGTGGCGAGGGATTAATAGTCTCTGCCTTCATTTTCCCTCTTGTAGTCTTATCACAAAATTTCTCGAATTGAACATTACCATGGAAACGATATACCTAACCAAACTCCAAAGTGTCAGTGTCAAAAGCGTAGATAGTGTTTGTGTATTTGAATTGAGTTGAATGAAATTGGAGAATCATTTATTCATGATAAATAAATTAGTCGTAATTGAAGTTCAGAGTATATTTCTCAATATGACTATTATTATGATCTGAAAGTTGAGACGCGCGTCTTGCGCAAGTAGTATTAGTTTGGTGTTAGGGTGATTGTTCTCTTGGTAATCTTTGTCTATATGAGGTTCGCCGAGCGTGGAAATATACCTACATAAACCACTTTTTTCTATCAACCAAATGGAATCAAAAATTGAATTCGTGGAATTTTTCAACATAACTTATAGGGAAGTAGATAGTTATATTCCGAAGTATCACTCACCCATATTTATAAGTAGAAAATTTTGTTGAGATTGCGAACTAAAAGTGAGAGAGCTCTGTGAGTGAAACTTCAATATAAATGGCCTTCTTTACTTGAAGAGAGGTTCCTACTGAGGCTTACAAACTTCAAAAATTCAAAGTTAATGTTAATTCGTATCCCCTGTCCTTCGATTCACGTGGAGTTCTGAGAATATATTACAAGGGATTTCCTTTAATATGAATCCATATATATAAAGAGAAGACTCATCCTGAGGACGCTATTCCATAAAATGAAGAGTTTTTGGTGTAGGAGAATAATTGACACTAAGTTTTTCAACGCTCGGCGAGCTATATATTCACAGAGATAGTAGCTTAATATATGTATATATATATATATATATATAGGGTGTTAATTGAGTATGTACCATAAATTCAACAGACGATTCTTTAGGCAATTTCAAGACGAAATGTTCATATAAACATGGGCTTATCCTTCGTTCTCAAGATACAGGGTGTTAAAATAAAAAAATTAAAGTCATTCGTAAATATCTTAAATATCCGTCACTAAATTCTGTTGCAATTTGGCAATGATTTTCATAATATCGAGGAGCTAATTCAGCCCGAACGTGATTCAATTTATTAAGTCCTGGGATTTGACCGAATATTTTTGACTTAAAAATGTACGCCACTGACTTTTGTGCAATTTTGATTATTTTTTTAAATTGATCAATTAGAAATGAAACTTTTTTGTGTCTTGAATTTTTTTTCGTAATTCGCTTAGTTTTTAAGAAAAAAAAGTCGACCTAATTGCATATTAATAATATTAATTATTAATTTTTCATTACTTATTATGTAAGAATAACAACAAATATCAATTGACATTAACATCTAGACTAACGAATTGCTCTAAATTAAGTGTTGGAATTTGCCTCCTTCAAGAGAAAAAAGAAATAATAGAAATTGTACAAAAGTCAGTAGCGTACATTTTCATTTTCAAAAATATTCGTTCAAATCCCGCTCGAGACGCCACTAGACTCAATATATAAATATTTCCTCTTCTTTTTCGTGTATGAATCAGCCGATGAGATTGAAATCTCTGGTGTGGAAGTTGGAATTTTTTGTAGAGATCAATTATCCTAATACCAAACTAATATTACTAGCAGTCGACTCGATTTTATTCAACAAGAAAGGGAGCAGTAAAATGCTCATAGTTATTCCATATGAGTTTCATAACACTGGGGGGGACTCGATCATATATTCGATAAAATAAATATGAAAGTTGCATTACAACAAATGCTTGGTATTTTCAGAAATGAATTATAACGATCTGTCAGGGATATACGAAATCAGTTGTTGACCTTGCAATAATGAATACATTGGCCAGCGTCGACAGTCTATCAAAAGCCACTTTGAAGAACACTATGCATATTGAAGATATGGAAGGATAGAAAATTCTAGCGTCGCAGAGCACGCTCTAGGCAATGATCATGAAATTAGTAAAAGTAATCTGTGAATGGTGACAAAGGACCTATCACTTCCAGCCCGCTATTCTGTTTATTGTTGATAAATTGATTGCAATATTAGATAATTTATTGCCTATCATACCAATAAAATCGTTCGCAGGCAGTTCTCATCTGCACTACCTTAAATTGTGAAATATTCAAATATCTAACCATACTCTTCACATTAAGTACCGATTTTATTTCCAGAAATGCTTACTTTGTTAGCGAAACTCGCGTCAGGTGCTGGTGGTACCAGTTTGAATTCAGGGTATTTGATCTCTACAGAATGTTTCATGAATTAAACTCAGAAGGCGATGAACACATAGCGTGTTTTTAATACTTTTACTTCTTTTGTAGAAGTTTTTTCCGTTCAATTCTCGTAATTCTTCCAAGAATATTTTGATTACATGAAAAAAACTCGTTTGCAAAAACGATTTCGATACGTCAATAAGTTTCCAAGATATGGATATCTGAACATATGGGCACGACGCGAGTTTCCTCCGGCCGGCGCCGGTTGCAAATTACGTCATAAGTCAACACTCGGGCAGTACGTTGCACGCTCGCTTATGATTCACCAAGAGATTGCACGAATATTTCTTTAAATGTCTGATCCAAATACAAGAAAGCCATGTGTTGTGTCACAATGTGAAAAGTTGTTTTTTCTGGTTCCAATGAGTGTCCAAATGCGAAAAAAATTAATAAAAGCTGTGAAGAGGTTGGAACAATTTGGAGCTGGAAACTCAAACTCACTCTATTTGTGAATTTATTTAATAATATTTATTGAGGAGAGTGAATAGGTGAATTAAAACATCACTATTTATCTATCAAACGGAACTCAAAAGGTTTGGTAAGCTTGCACTGCAACGTTGAGATACGTAGGAGAGTATTGAGTATAAAAAATGATGAGATCAATTACATTCGATTTTCGAAATAGTTTTCAGGCGGGAAATAGGTAACTCAACTACCACTCTTTCATTTTCTCTCGTTGCATTAGTAAAATAGTGAGCAACCACGAGTCCTTCTATTTTAGATCTGATTGCTCTTTTGCAAATGTTTTTTTTATTTGATTGTCCTTTTTCAAATCCTTCATCCATGCCGTTGAATATACAATATAAAAGTAAGAGTAGTATCACGCAGATACGGAACAAAACAAAATACAGTTCACTAATGCATCCACTAGCACAAAGTACATTATCACGACTGCAGACGGATAGGTTACCTAGTATAAGCGGGCGGACACAGTGTTGACCTATGACGTAGCACAGAGACTAAGCGTTCGCGCGGGCGATTGAATGCTTTCTAGAGTTTAAGATGTTTGTAAAATTTCAACTGTTTTCGAATTAAACAAAGACTAGTTTATTTGTATACATATAAACTCTAACGTTACAAAGTTTTTAGCGATTTTGCAAACCTATTGGCATTCTTTCATTCTGAATCTAGAAATTAAGTTGTTAAAATCATATTTATTTTCTGTTTACTTCTATACCAAAATGGGGTCTATTACTCAACACGCCAGAGTGAAATTATTAAGTGAGTAGTAAAAAGATCATAATAATGAATAAACGAAAAGAATACAAGGATCAATATTCAAAAAAATATCGAAATGAAAACAAGTTGAATGTACCCACTACTTTTTGATTACCAGTATCTTCAGTGATGCTGATTCTGGCAATCGAAACTTGAAAATTGGTACCATTTTTTTTATTGGTTTTTTCATAATTTTTATATTCCTCTCATTTTCTGTTCATTTATAAATTTTTTATACCAAAATATGTCTATTTATAGCGAAACACGGACCGCAGTTTTGTAAACCGATTGTTAGTGGAAATCGTACAGGAAAACAGGCCATTTTTTGCACAATATCGTGTTAAATTGCATTTCATCAGCTATTTAACTTTTTGTGTTCGGATGAATAACTTTCGTTAGATATAAATTACCTTAAAAACAATCTGAGAGCACCCGCACTAGACGTGCATTTCCCAAAACCAAGTAAGCATCTTCAGAAAAAGAAATTCTCTTTAATTTATTCCCGTGAAAATAATTACTCGGTTAGCAAAACAAGCATCATTTCTGAGAGTATTCGTTTGGTGTAATCGATAAATTAACAAACTTTTCACTTTTGTACCAAAGGATGTGTTCTGGGAGGGGGGGCGTAATTATCACCACTACCCCCTTTTGTATACGCTTCTGGATTTGCACATTATTTGTTTAACATGGATTTTCATAAAGTAATGGCCACTTCCATTCAATAAAGGTTTCTCTTCGGTATCATCATCATTCAGAGCTGGTTAGATATAGGAATGAAACTCTGGATTTGCACATTTTTTCTAAGAACGTTGTCGAATTGGCATTTTTTGGTGTCTCTAGTGTGATGTGCTGGTTTGCCATTTTTTGAAGCAGTTTCATTACAGAAATTGATACTTGTTGAATTGCACCATTCCATCATATTCTTCAGTTGTCAACAAAGGATTCGCATTCCAAATCAGCATATTGTGGTCATGGGGTATGTATAGGAGAAATACCTATGGTGAGATTCAGAATAAATGATGACTTATCATTCTAGAACGACTCATTTCCTCAATAACGGGTAAGTCATTGAGGTGTTTTCTGTATTTAGGACGGAAAACGCATATCATGACGACGACGGAAAAACAATAATATCTGACCGTGCAATAAAAATAGCGCATCTGTTTTACACTCTTACTAAGTGGGTTTATGAAACAATTTCATAAATAAAGACATTAACACAAGGTTCGCGATGTTCTAGAAATTCTACGGAATTACGTCAAAGGATATTTGTTACTGGGAATGAGTGATTCATATAAATCAAACGGATTGCTATGCAAGAACAGGATGAATGATAATATGAAAATGTGTCTGCACATATTGACTTTCCCTTCACCGAAATTGATGATAATTCTTCGCGATACACATTCAAATAGTCAAGTCCTTATTATCACGATATATTGAAATCGAAACTTGACCTCCTAGAGGTAATAGAAATGATAATTTCAAGTAACCTTGATTGTAACTGCTAGAAACCTGGGTAACTACTGATAGTCTTGGACATACTTTCACTCCCTATTTTTCTAATGAATCGCACAATGAAAAGTAGGATATCGTTATTCTTCAACTCACACAACTTTGACTTCGTTTCTGAGGAGACAACAATCTTTTAAAAAACTTCTGCTTGAATGTGGTTGACAATGTTCCTTGCTGAATGGTAAAGGTTCGGACTTCCATTGTCTATATTTTTAACTCTATTGAAACCTGTTGCTAAGAACGGAAGGATGAAAATACAAATCAAGTAAGAAAATCAAATCCCAAACGAGAGGTTGAAATGGATTTTTGGGTCAGTGATGAAATTTAGGATTGATTGACCAAAGAAAATAATATTGTTACAAGAAATCGAGATATCGAATATGAGATATTAAGGGGCCGTTCATAAAATACGTCACACTGAAATCAGCTTTTTTGACCCCCCCCCCATTGTCACGCTGTGTCACACTTTTTGTGACCCCCCCCCCTAGAAATATTTCGTCACAAAAACTAAGACCCCCCCCCTGCTGAGTATGATAAATTCTAAATGATAGTACACAAATTCTGAAAATAAAAAATATTTATTTAGTTATTATAATGAAATTCAAATAAATTAATAAATATCTTTCATAACGAACATATAAATAATAAATAATATTTCCACTATTCAGAAGTCCAAGGATTTTCTAATTACATAATCAGAAGATTCAATGCTCAGTAACACAATAAAACAGTAAAAAATCGCTTTATTTTGTTTCATTTGTATAGTGAAATACAGTGTACTGTAACAAGATTAATTCGCATTCTCAATTGAAAATTCATTCGCAAAGATGGAGTCACTATAGATTTGATTAAAAAATCTGACGAGTTTAGGAATTCGTTAGAAGATGTCGCACATGTAGATTTCTACCAAAATCTACTGATTTCAAAAAACGGCGAACGTCACGTTGCCATATACCCCCCGTCCCCCCTTGTCACATCTTGTCACACTCAGCCAGACCGCTCCCCCTCTTGTATGCGAACGTATTTTATGAACGGCCCCTTAGTCGAAAATCTTTCAAATAAATAAATGAAATAATATTGTGACAATAAAATTGAAGTATGGAATGTGAAATACTAGGCGAAAAATGTGAATGAAGAAACATACCCTAACAACACATGGATATACTGGGTAAGTCCTTTTTATGTACCGCGGTACAAAGACGTGAACGGGACTTCCATGGGATATCCCATCCAGGATGTCCCATGAGGTATATTCATAATCCCTCCCGCACAGGATGCCCAATGGATGTCCCATTAAGTAAATCCATAAGCTGTCCCATTCATGTCCCAGTTATTTCTTTTATAAAAAACATGAATATCAATTAAAATGATTAGTTTAGTTCGAAAATTGCTATATCTATGGTACAACTTTTTCTCTAGATATTTTTATCATTGAATGACAAAATCTTGCATCTTATATTTGAGTTGCTTATATAATTACATGCGTGTTTACACTGATCCGCTTCAGTAATTTGACCAAAGTTGGAAGACGAAATAGTTGGAAACGAGCCAACCGCGCCAATGAGGCATTTTTTCGCATGTCGACTCATAGATGGCAACAAAATTGATGAAAATAATGACAATTGATACTCCTCAACATTTTCTTTTGAATCATTTGTATCTTTTCTTATTCGAAAAATGAGCTTATCGGAAATTGACAACGTAACATAGGGCATATGTCGGACTTTCGTATCAACTAAGATATTGATATGCCTAGAAGTGTCCTCAGTTTCCTACCCAATGCTCACGTCAACAAGCCAACAGCCTTGGCTGCGAGCCACTTCTTTGAAAAATCATACATTATTGTATTTCCTAAAACAAAAGCAGAAATGAGAAAAGTATTCCACAACCAATCAAATTGACCGGTCCTCCATTTATTATGGCAACAGTGTGATATTACTGAAGTGATATGTCAACATAGTTCTACCAATCGGGTTGTTTCGTATATCGTTTCAGTTGACCGGAACGTTCTCTCTATGACATTGGCCTGGTCCATTCAAGCGAGCCAGAGAGGGAGAACCGCTCTGGGTAACCGAAATGACGAAACATGTCTTTAACCTCATTTTCCCAATGCTTCGCGGGGTGTTTCGTTCGATTCGGTGTTGTGTTGATTAAGCTGTGGTATATTGCAGCGTGGTTGAACATTTTGAATTTTATATAATAGTGAGAATAAGTAGTATTGTGAGTGATCTAGAGTTATTCAGACATTAAAAAGTAAGTGGTTATTCGTAGTAGTAGTATATGGATAGAAGTTGTACATCACAGGTGGAAACCTCAGTGGAGAGTGATATCTGTCACATATCAATAATACCTTCTGCTTCAAGAAGCATCAGTAAAGATGACATTCACTCCACATTTCCTACAACGAGTACAATGTCCACGACAAATGCTGACCTATCTGTTGATAATGAATGCATTTCAAGTTCCTAGGAGTTTTCTGATGTTTCTTCTATTGAAGAGTCCTTTTTCTGCAGAGGACCTTATTCAAAATGAACCTAGCTTGAATAACAATAGAAATTTGAATAACGACTCTGTAAATATTAGATCTAAGTTAACTGAATAGGCTCTGAACTATAACATAACACATACAGCAATATCAGATTTATTACAAATATTAAAAATTAAAATGTACATTCCCTAGTTTACCTGCATCTGCCAGAACTCTATTGCACACTCCTAGACAATTAACTATTCATAAGATTGAACCAGGAAGATATTATCATTTTGGATTCAGAGAATGTCTGATGAAATTATTGAGCCGTCATGAAGGAATCTTCCTGATTTCAAAAATAGAAGTATTCATTAACATTGATGGATTTCCATTATCAAAGAGTTCTGGTAGTCAGCTCATTTAGAAAAATATAAAATATTTTATGCACTCACTCGAACTCATTTTCAGTACTTAGTATACTATATATAACACCAAAAATATCTGTTACAGGATCTTCTGAAGCTTTTGGTAACAGGAAACAAATTGAAGAGGCCCTTCAGAAGTTTTTCAGAAGGGCAAAATAGAGGAGCCATTCCGAAATAGTTAGTGTTTGAATCAAGTTTTTTATTTTGTGTATTTTTTCATGCCCTATTTTTGTTTCATATATAGATCCTATTATTCCTGTTTCAAGAATGTATATTTTATTTTCACCCCATTTTTAGACCAAAGTAATGTGATGTATCCAGATCCTATTATTCTTGTTTTAAGAATATATTTTAGTTTCACGTCACTTGTAGATCAAAGTAATGTGAATATATAGACCAGAGTAATAGTATTTTAGTTTTTATATATTTGAGAGTTTACAAATTTTTATTATATTCATTTATTTCATATAGTTTGAATATATTTTTCATTTTATGTTTATGTTTCATTAGTATTTGTTTCCTTCTGAAAGTGAATTTGAAGGATGTTTCTGGAACCAGAAGGATGTCCTTTTCGTTGGATATCTGATGTCCCAGTTGCATCCCTAGTACGTACCATGTCCCTATATTGGATGTCCCAAGAATGCCCAGTGGATTCACTTTTAGTCATAATAGTACAGCCTAGGGACGGTTTCGGGACATACTTATGAGGATATGGTATTTCCCTAGGACCTACCAGAGGGATGGCCCTGGGATGTCCTTTTTGTCGGAAAGCAGATGTCCCAGGGACGTCCCTCGTATGTACCATGTTCCGGGAACAGCTGTACTAGGGACATCCCCAAAACAAATGAGAGATGTCCCAGGGACGTCCATAGGGTGTACTTGTGTTGTTAGGGTATAAAATATTATGGATAAATGTTGAAACCAAGTTTCAAGTTGAGTGTGCTCACGTTTCGATTGCTGCTATCCGCGATCGTCTTCGGGTGGTGACTTTGTTTAGAAATTTTTTTGACTAATATTTAATATTCGATAGCTCGATTTTTTGTAACAACATTATTTTTTTTTTGATCAATCAATCCTTGATTTTATTATTGACCAAAAAATCCGTTCCAGCCTTTCGTTTGGAGTTTGATTTTCTCACTTATTTAAATTTTTATTTTTATTTTTTGATTTTCTCATTTATTCATTTATTTTTATTCTTTCGTTCTCATTAACAGGTATCGATAGAGTTAATAATATAGACAGACAATGGAAGTCCGAACCATTACCGTTCAGTTAAAAAACTTATTGAACAAAATAGTAGTTTGAACAATAAGAGTGGATATGGACAATATCCATCCGAGTTGTAAAGTTGATTTTCTTCAACCAAGGAAATATTTCAGAACTCTCTTTTGAGTTTTATTTTGATAATCAGTTCTAGATATGGAGTATTCTTTTGATATTTATGAAAAACTCAAAGAAAAGCAACTTTATCCGATTCAGTATTGAACGATACAAATTGAATCAGAAATTTCAAATAAAAAAAAAGGGCGAAAAAGTCGAACCTAATCGTAACAGAGGGCTAACACTCTAACAAACAGGCCACTTGGACCGTATAATTTCAGTCAATTATTGGTATGAAGAGTAGATATGAGTCCTTCAATTCCACGAAAAGAACATCGATTGTGACAATTCAATTGATTCAATATTGACTCGATAAACTAGAAAATATTTCGGATATTGGTACATTTATTCATGCTTGAATAAAACAACTTGGATTTCGGAATTGTAGGTAAACAGATCATATTTGTGACGTTTCTATAAGGTTGTCCCTCGTAACCAAGTACTTTTTTCTCTGTGATTGGTGGAATTCATATCCTACCGTGTGTGGATATTATATCATATCCATTCAGTTGATTGGAATCGCCTACTTATCCGTTTAGTAAACCTTGGAGGAATCAGCATATTTTGGGATTAGAAAGAATGTTTTTCAGCCTCCCTCTATCCAAAGTATACATTTCCTGGCCTCACGAGGGCAGTAAACTTCATCTGGAAACGAAGCACTCTGCTCCCTTGTTATACCAATAGCTCTTATTGGCGTCTAAGGATTTGAATTTGATCTACCAAGATTCAAGTGCCTATCAATTCTTGGTGACCGACCATTCAGCCTTCCCATTCAAAGCAGCATGCATTTGTTATGTGGGGCAAGTTCTATAATCCCTAATCGAGGGGCAACCAGTTGACAACTGTTTTGACGTTTTACAATCTTTTCAACTTGGATTAAAAGTCGAAATGGATTGTGCTATGGTAGTTGATTTGGGAAATAACAGGTCGGCGAACTTTTTTCGACTACCTACTGTCGTTGTTCAAAGATTGTTGCTGACTTTGTATTTATATAAGATGATGAGGGAGATTTTTTAATTGTTCTTGTTATCAAATATATTCAAGTGACTCATGCTCGACAGGCAATTGTAAAACCAACATTCAATTCGAAGTTAACTTTGTATGGGGAGGGTTAAACCGACCCTTATTCTTCACACTCAAGTCAAATCTTCGAAGCCGTAATTTCAACGTTTCATATGTATTAAGTAATAGCGCATATTTTGCAAGCAGTATGAGAGCTTGGGATTCTCTGTGGCACAGCACAAGTCCTACGTTCACGGTCCAGATGTAGCGCAACATCTTAGAAGAGAAATACTATTACTACGTTGTACAGGAAGATTCTCGGTGTGAGCTCGTATGTATCTTGGTACAATCTCATTATAACTTTCAGCATAAAAATTTCGGTACTCACCGAAAGGTGTTGCATTCATTTGCCTCATACGCTCATTTTTTGATAAAAAATTTGTTTTTGTGCTCCTAGTCTAGATCAACAGCAAAAATTGCGATGGTTTTGAAATGACTCAAATTCCGAAATGGTGTAGTGTCGAAGGTGTTCATGAGTCAGCAGCTACTTGCAAGCCTGGTGGCAGCACATACGTTCACACTTCGTGCGACTGTTCACGGTTTGTCTCTAGCGCTAGAATTTGCCTAATTCTTTCCCCACATCGAATATTCATGTGGTACAGGAATTTTCAGTTATTCTTACTGACCTCAACTATCGCCACAAATCATGTGACGTGCTAACTTGCCGTGTTTCATAACTGTGTTTATCAAGTCCTTTGATGTTAAAAGCAAAGTTTCGCCAGTTCACAAATGACTCTAAACAGTTGTACAAGTATAAACAGTGCGGTCCATATGTATGGAATTAATTCATTTTTAGCGTTATTATGTACATGTGACATAAACCTGAAACAGGTCGATTTTTATTCTCAAATTGACGATTTACAGTATGAAAATATTATCCCCCTCCAGCACCCCTTCTGAATTATAAGTACCCCCTCGAAAAACTTGAATTGCAAAGGGGGTCGTGTGGCACCTTGTTGAAGAGGGATTTCAGTCCTCTGTTCGGCAGTATAAAGTTTTTTAAGTTTGGTGCAATCATAACAAAGAAAATAGATTTTTGGGTTGTAAAATTTTTATAATGTCTCTAGGTATCACAAAACTTCACGTAGAATGAAGATAATAATGCCACATAATATTTAGAATGTATATTTCAATGTACTTTACAATTAAATTAAATGTTCAAAATTACCACCATTAACTTCTTGACAATAACCAAGGCGATTTTGGAATTCTAGTACAACATTTTGTATGACCTCGGGGGTTATTTTGTTAATTTCTTAGTTATCCTTACTTTTTAATCAGCAATATTGTTTGGTCTATTAAAATATACTCTAGATTTCAAATAACCCCATAAGAAGTAATCGAGAAAAGTCAAATCGGGAGATCTAGCCGCCCATTCGATCGTTCCACGTCTTCCAATCCAACTATTGGGAAAAACCTCGTTTAAATAATTTCTAACTGCACATGCAAAATGCTAATAATTATAAATAAGGGCTAATAATTTTATTTTTAATGATACCAGCCCAAACGTTAACTTTAACTCTACAGTTCTGTCTGTTAATTGTTCCGTATAAATGAAACGTCACTTCATCAGAAAATACTATTTTGTTTACGAACTGCAAATCTGCGTTCATTCTGTTCATCATCAATTCACAGAATTCTTGCCTTCTATCAGGATCGTCTTCATTTAACTCCTGAACCAACTGAACTTTGTAAGGGTAGTATTTTTCTTTATGTAAAACTCTCAAAATAGATCATTTACTTACATCCTTGTCGGAGGGCAGTTCTCGAGTTGTCTTATGCGGATTTTCCTCAATCTGTAGAAGTACATCTAACTTTTTTTCATCAGTAAATTGAACATTTCTACCTGGTTTTCCAATATTTTTTACATGTCCAGTTTCACGAAACTTTTTTTCAATTTTGCTTACTGTAGACTGCGACACGTATTGACCAGGGTATTTATTATTAAACATTTCACAAACCTCCTTTTGAGTTCTTGTTTTATTACCACAACCAATCATAATTAAAATGTCTATTCTTTGAGTCTCGAACAAATGAGCCATAATTAAATTTAATGCGCCCATAAATATTATAATGACGTTTTAGTTTTAGTAACTTTAAATATCTAAGTGACAGCAGCCCACTAGATTCATATCAATTGTTCATTTGTCTTTTTGTCTTATATTTTAGTATCTTCAAAGATTTTTTCCAGGATTCGAGGTTAGTAAGGAGCGTGTTACAGGGATGGTCTGTTTAATAGATCAGGTTATGGTCAAGAAGTGAAAAATGGTGGTCATTTTGAACATTTAATTTAACTGTAAAAATCAATTCTCTTAGTTATGATTGCACCAAACTTAAAAAAATTATATTGTTGAATAGAGGACTCAAATCCCCTTCCAACAAGGTGCCACACGACCCCCTTTGCTATTTAAAATATGGAGGGGGATAATATTTTCTTACTGTAAGTCGTCCATTCAAGAATGAAAATCGACTGTTTCAGGTTTTTTTAACATAGTACATAATAACGCTGAAAATGAATTTATTCCATACATATGGACCGCACTGTATAATGATTATACATTATCCAAATTGTTCTGCTACCAGGTGTTCCACGATCTGGCCTGGCAAATGAGTGCTGACTAATGGATGCCCGCAGTACAATATCGTTTTGTAATCCATTATAAACAAGACTATTGCAGTTTTTCATTTGGAGGTATGAAATCTGATTCCAGAGCTAATAATTTCCATACATTCATCTTCATCATTGAATATTGCCCCCACAGGTAATAAAAATTCTCTAAATCGAACATACGATTGGATAAACTGATTTCAATGACGACCCAACGATCAATTATTACTTCGATAAAAATGAGAATGACCGTAAACAGTAAACAACACAGTTTAGATATTGAAATAGGGGAATCTTTTGTAGCAATTCAATTTGTGTCAACAAGAATGTTTTTAGTAGATAAAAGTAATCGTCAATGTACTTTTTTGAAATGATTGAGTCGTTTGACATTTTTTTCCGCAAAATATATAATAATTATTGTACTGGACCGGAAAATAGTCTAGGACAATTAGGAGACCGAAACCATTCAAAAATGGCTGTAACATGACTTAGCAATGTAATTAATTAGTACGATTAATACGTGAATATTGTATCCAATGGAAATATCGCCTTCACAATCGAAAAAAAATGATACCTGCAGTATTGATAACAAACATGGTGACTTGGTTCAACCAACTCAATCTCTTCTTCAATTCAAGCAAAACCAATATTTTGAAATTCCATCCGTATCAAAACAACGTCGCTAGTATTGACGTAAGTTTGAGTAATGATACTCTTCCATGCCAAGATTTATGTACATTTTTGGGTTTGCATATAGACTCGATCCTAAACTGAAAGGAACACTGCGGCCATCTAAATTCCAAACTTTAATTTTTATTATATTATTATTAATTAACCTATATATATACGCCCAGGTCGAGAGTAGGCTGAGTTACGGAATATGTCTGTGGGGCGACTCCACAATAGTAAAGAATGTTTTTGAGGCTCAAAAGGAAATTGTACGCATAATCGGAGGGGTAAAACCTGATCACACTCGTCGTGAAATTTCTCACCTTTACAAAGTCGTTTCATGAGAAATAGTGAGATCATAGCACTCGTTGCAGTGAAAACTTACATCTACCAATCTCTCGGATTGATCTGTCATACGGAGCTCCTTCCAGAATTGGTGCTAAGATATTCAATAAGCTACCTGATTTTCTCAGGGTTGAGAGCACTTTCAAATTAAAACTGAAACAATATTTAGTCGATAAATGTCAAGATTAAGATTGTCGATGTTCTTTTTGTGATAGTTGATACTATGTATTCCTCTTTTGTGTGTGACATTTTCTTATACAATACGTCTATGAGAAATAAACTTGAAACTTGAAAACTTGAAACGAAAACTGTCCTCTCACCAAAATGTCAAATAGCTTATCAAAGGATGTCCTTGAGGCTTAGGGTTTTCTGCTCGTTCGAATCTGAATTTTAAATGAAATATTCAAGAACACACTTCTGCTAAGAAGTTTTCTAGAAATTAATTTATCATCGGTTTTACTCGTTTTTCCTGCTGAGAAATGAATTGTTCGTATGTGTGAGAATTGGCACTGCAGGGACGAAATTCACCGAGCCTTGCGACCCAGACGAGGAGTTTCAATGAATGGCCCCGAACCAGCCGTTAATGGACGGGCGTGTCTGCCTTATATTAACGGTGTGACGGACCGCATTGGAAGACTTTTAGAAAAACATGGGGTGCAAGCAATTTTCAAGCCCACGAGGAAAATACAAGAAAGCCTCAGATCCGCAAAAGACCCACGGGATCCATTAACTACCTCAGGAGTGTACCGAATACCGTGCAGTTGTGGTTCTGTCTATATCGGAACCACAAAAAGGAGCATAAAAACGCGGTTAACCGAACACAAAAGAAGTTGTCGCTATGGCCAAACCCAAAAATCTGCGGTAGCCGAACACGCTCTGTTGGAAGGTCATGACATTGACTTCGACGGAACACAAGTGCTGGACACAAGTAGGAGCTATTACCCCAGGCTCTATAGGGAGGCCATAGAAATTCATAAACATAAAAACAACTTCAACCGCAAAGAAGAGAGCCTGAACATTCATAGAACATGGATGCCAGCAGTTCAAAATGCACGAACCCTCCCAATGAGAGAAAAAACTCTTTCGAATAATCAATTCAAATCAATCGACCGTCCGAACCCAGATTCGATAAAGAGTGACTCATCATCTGAACCACATCAGATCAAAGCCTCACAGCAGAGAAGGATACTTCGACCATTGCCGCATCGCCTTTGAAAATGTCTGCCGCAGATGCAGACGAAACGTCAGGCCTTAAAACCTGTTGTCCACGGCTCAGAAGCCCGGAAGCACCTAACAATTCATTAGTTGCCGGCCGTGAAAGTCTTCAATCTTTGATGAATGTTAATATTGCTTTCACTTTAAGATCAGTGGGAATCACAATACAATATAAATATATCACTTATAGTTCATCATCATTTATCGGGTGTAGAAATATCTATCTATACACCCGCATAAACCTTCGTCTCGTTTCGTATCCCGGTTAATGCTCGTGTATTGATAACCATCATTACATGATCGTTGCATAATGTTCTATTATTATAGTTCGTCATTCAATACCTATTCTCATTCCCAAGTGAGTTCCGAAGTTCGGATTGTACGAGGGTCAAATGAAAAAAAATACTTCTACAGACGCAGAGGAAGCCACAGCTGTGAACAACTGGTACAAATATTACTTTTTTTAATGGATTGGTTCTGGCTTTGAATTTTAACTCTTATAGTCTGAGTGTTGCTGATATAATGGTGAAAATTGAGAACAAATATCAAAGAATCAATATTGATGAATAATATGTTTTCTTTAAATTAGGAAAATCATTCGATAATAGGAAAATTATGATTTTCAACAACCACGCAATGGAGTTGATTAAAGTAACTTTCTTCGAAATTTCGTTTTTCTCAGAGATGTTTTCATGAGTTTTTCTTGAAATTGATACTGTTGTTCTATTATTTTAATAATTGTCGACACGATAAATAACGTATTTCGACCCTTTCGTTGTTTTTCTATACGGATTTTTTTTTCATCAGATAGGATTCCAGAATTTTCCTAAACAGAATTCATCCTGCATTCAGAAGTAAAAAAATTAATGATCCCTTACCGTGTGCGAGTTGTTGAACTGTTCGAATTGATACCCGAAAGGACTATTTTCGATATTTCAGCGTCCGTTAAAACATTCATCTTCAGTACCACACCTTGGCGGAAAGGAAGGAAAGCGGAGAGGAATCTGATCAACCAATGCTATTTGACCGATTATATCGTAATTGATCTATCAATAGTCAGTCGTTAAGATCTCTCTGTGATTATATTATAAAATGATCCCCATATCACGCCTAGCGCCTATTCGTTTCTGGTTTTAACCTGGAAAAATCACTCTTGTTTTGCGTGCCTTCTGCGGTATTTATCTACCAACTAAAGCTTCCACAAACAATATTTTGATCGCGTAATCAACGGTTATGAAATCATGAACAGTTGATAGATAATATATGTATGCTTGCTCACCTGATACAAAAATGAATTAATCTGTGAACCATAATTTCGTTGGGTTATTTATACCGGTGCAGCAGTGATAAAAATTATTATATGGGATTAACCAAATTCGCTAGTACAAGAAACCTGTTGGTGCCCTTTGAAGCATATTTTGTTCATACCAACTCCTTCGAAAACTGATTGATATTATCAGAAAATTTGATCAAATTTAAAGAGTTAGATGAATATTCAGGGCAATGGGATAAAATAAAATAATTGAATGAATAAAATGTTCGTCGATTAATAGAAACAGATAATAGATTACTTCAACCCAGGAAAAGTATTCATTCATTAATCGATGTTCACACATGAAGTCGATGAATTTATGCAAGAAGGGAAAAACTACAAAAATTGCAAGAGATGCATATCATGTTTTGTTTTTTAAATATTGCGCTAATGTTCTGTTTTTCGCATAAACGTAAATAAATGGATACCCCTTTTGACGAAATGGAAAAAATATGTGCTGAAATATTCAGGAATCTCATCGCCAGAAAAAACATCGATAATCTCCTTGAAACACTTCACTTAAACAATCATCTTGAATGGTTATTTGATTATTAACTAGGAAAAACAGTCAACTATATCAGTTTCAGCGCACCCCAGATCTCTGGTTACGAACTGACAAAAATACGTTTGATAATAATTAGATTATCGGGGAGGTGGACCATGGCCTGCTGCACTGCTTGATAATAATGCTTACCTATTTGTTTGCATCAGCAAACGGGTTTTTTATACCCTGCCACCTCTCTAACGGCCGATTGAACAGACTTTTTCTTACGGAAGCATTAAGGTAATAGGTCAATAAAGGTCGTTTAAGGCACTGCAGTGATTGCACCATGGTTTAAGAGATTATTAAACACCCATTAATGAACCCTCACCTATCTTGAAGAGTCCCTTTGTTAATGGTCTCATGAAAAAAAGTCGGTGCAGTCGGCTGTAAGTTACTGGCATATGTTGGAGCTCAAATAAGCGTCGAATGAATATGTCTAGCAAATATCTGTCAACTCAGTTGTCATCTCGGTAGGCTGCAGCTGCCCTTTACAGGTTGGTTGATAATTATATTTTTCTACTCCCTTCCGTGAATATGCTAATTTTTTCATTTCATAGTTCACTAAATGGATAATTAGGCGATTCCAGTCAGCTGAATCTTTATGATTTCATATTCACTCAAGGTAGGATATGAATGTGACCAATCACAGAGAACAAAATACTTGGCTACCAGGGAAAACCTTGTTGAAGAAACGTCACAATTCTGATCTAACTACCGAATTGAATGAATTTTCAATTATTTCAGCGAATTATCTTCAAAAGTAACAAACATTAATAGCAAAAATGGATGATGACAATAATTGTAATATCTAGAATTTTCCGTCGTATTTAGGTATAACATTTCATCTTCGACTTCCATTGGGCGTTCTCAAACTTCATTACTGTTAATCTGTCATCAATTTAATTCTGATAATCAGTGTATCAGTCTTTTCTGTAACAAATTAATTCACAAGAACGAGTGATTCTAGTGATGAATCTATTAACGGCACTCCATGTATGTCTAAATGGCCTAGTTGGTTAAGGCGTACGGCCTGTGGGACGGTCCACTTTATAGTCGTTGGTTCGAGTCTTACCAAAACAGAAAAATTCTTGCTTTTTTTACTGAAATATTATAACAGATAGGTACTATTGATTCTTGGATTTTCCGGAGGATGTCGTCGGCAAGAATGAAATACTGAATTTAATAAAGTTTCTTTCCTTGAATTTATCATAAATATCTAAAAAATATTCTATATCTAAAATTGATTATCAATATGATACTCGGAAGAGAGTTCTGAACTATTTATTTGGTCGAAGAAAAAAGAAAACTGTATAATTCGAATGGATATTGGCCACATCAACTCTTGTTGTACAAACTACTATATCATTTTGTCGATGGTAAATCAGAGGAATGTAGGTTAAAGAGGAAAAAACAACGATCTTGAATCTTATGCCGACATTTCCATAATTTATTTTATCTTTTCCTAAACTTTTTGTTTTGCGATTTCAGAGAATTATAACAAGTAGGATATCTCAAAACAGACTTAAATGTGAATAAAAACAAACATATTGTTCTAAAATTGTTCGTTTTCGTTAACCAGCTGGGAACGTCAACCCTCAGAAGTCGAAACTTGTGCGAGCAATGGATCAACGAGGCCTTACCTTTTAACGTGCGATTACCCAGCACGGTGGCCCGGCGAGGTTTCGAACCCCGGCCTTCCGCTTGATAGGCAGATATGCTAACCACTACACTACCGAGACCACAATATGTAACAAAGCATCGTTTGAAATGACGAATATCAACTGAAATCTCAAAAAATTTTGACGATAATCATAACACAATTGATATTTCAAATAAATACAGAGGAACTCAGTAGATGCAGACAGTCAGATACACAGTCTGCTATTTAAAAATCTTGAGGTCGTCGAGAAAGTAATGACCCAATTATAGATATCAATTACCCTAATATTTGGTGTTATTTGCACTCTACGCTCGTTTCCATAAAAAGGGTGTAGGGTAATTAATCTCTACAAGAACTTTTACACCAAAGGTTGTTCCAGTCTCATCGTTTATTAATAATGAGCCAATTCTTAAATCCCGTGGCACACCTGATAGGGCTACATAGTTCACCGGTTTATGATCGTGATTCTTGACATAGTCAAACTCACAAACAGGATCAATCTCTGTTTTTTACACGAGTGAAAATCTTCTAGTGTACAGAAGACATAGTGAAAACCAATAGAGAACCAATAGAGAATTTTTAAAAATTTTGGATACTCAGTAAGATCAGATGAATAATTTTTTCTCTTCCTTCTCCGAATCAAAAAATAGAAAATACAACGTCCATGACAGAAGTAAAATATAAAAACATAAAATTACAAACACTGTATGTTGATAGTTACGTGTATATCATTACAACCTTTATTTTCTCCAGAATTAATACCTAAGTAAGATAAACTCGACGCGCGTTCCTCTGACAAGGTTTTAGCTTCTTCATAACAAGAAAAGAAGAACTGAACACCTTTTTTCTGTGTTCCAGGATAATCAATTCCTTAGCATTCTGAATATTGTATGACCTTCAAGACATCAAATGGAACGTACCACCCATTGTTACGAACAGCAATCCTTGTTGCTTTCAAATATTCTTTAAATGGACTGAATAAAATATATTTGAGGTGAAAGAAATCGAAAGCAGGATAATCCGATAAAATTTCGTGTTACAATTATTGCAATCGTGCAATGAAATATTAGTCAGATCAAGCGAAATTATTCATTTGTCATGTGGTAATTATCTTTGATTATGATAATTGAACAATCAAGAGCATAATTATGCATTTACGAGATCCCGTTCATTGTAATTACTCATTTCTCGATGTTAATAATTCGATTGTACAAGGTGTTATGCCAACTGATTTCCAATCTAACAAGTGTGTGGCTTTGTTATTTATGGTTGGGTTGGTTGTTGTCACGAGCGGTTGGAACAGAAATAAATTACTCAGTGTTCACTATTTTATTTGCCAACGTTTCGTCGATTGATTCTAGCCTTCTTCAGAGCCATTTGTTCTAGAAAGTAGTGAGGTCAGTGGATATAGTAGTAGTAAAATATCGTTTTTTGAATGAAACTACTGACATCACCACCCTCTAAAATAGGGTTTCCCAATCTATGACGGGTGAGTCGTGAGCAAATTTTCAGTGGGCCCTCAATAAATTGGACATATCAAAAGCACTGAGATTGAGAGTAACTCGACTTTAAATTGATCTCAAAACTGTAATGGCGAAACATGCTCAATTCATATTGGTAACGGTTAAATTTCATAGAGGTGGGTCCTGAGTTTCTCAACTTGTTTTAGGTGGGTCGTAGTAGAGCCCGAGGAAGGCGAAAATCAATCGACGAAACGTTGGTAAATAAAATTAAAAACACTGAGTTGTGTATTTCTGTTCCAACCGCTCGTGACAGTAACCAACCAAAACTCATTTGGACATGAAAATTCACCTTTATCAACATTTGTTATTAATGTTTTCAGTTTCCATACGATGAGGTTTACGTTTTCAATGTACCTCTATCATCTCTACAAGTTAATTTTGTAATGCTTACAAGGCACATATGATTTTCAGATGAGTATTGAATTTTATTCATAGTTTCTGAACGTGGTAATCACTCATGTACGATCTCTGAAGTACGGAACGACGCTGTCAGAATTGCATATAACTGTGAGAATTTATCACTCTCGGCTACTTAATGTATCCTTGCCTGTTATATGTGCGAAAGAGTGATCACAAAATGTACATCAAAAACCGACATATTGGTGGTTCAAACTCATCAGAACACATTATCACTGCCGATGGAGATCAGACAGTGGAATGGAATGGCACTTGAATGACAGCAACAGTGAGAGAGAGAGAGAGAGAGAGAGCAATGGCAGGAAACAAAAATTGAGAGGAATCTGCTTTCATTATGCTGTCCGTGGATATTTGTATCTCAACGGGTTCATTTCATATAAACCGCAAAGTCACATCAACTTCTTGAAAATGGCTTCGAATTCGGAGCAGAAATGTTGAACACAAAACTCCAGACGCGATTCAACCTGAACTCAACGACAACATAAAACATTAGTGGGCGATGGGAATTTTTTGGGGGGGATTTTATAATGTCTCATACTGAAAAAGACCGTACATAACGCTCTCATTTCGGTTGAAACTCCAGATGAGTTAAAGAAAATGGTTGATTCTTTTGAAATGCATTATATAAAGTAAGTAGTCCTAGGGTACGTGACGCCATATTTTCCGTAGAATACTGCTTCTCGCATATAAGATGTGTTGTAAGTTGAATGGTGAGATAGATTTTCTTTATTGTTGATTTCTATCGATCATCCCAAGCATGGAAAATCTGCCCTCACTTGTCGATAATATAGAATTCTGCATTTCTATTCTGTACAGTTATTTGTGATACATTCAATTGTTTTGTAAATACTCTAAGAATAACCTCTTAGCGCATTCCTTCCTCAATCTAACAGAGAAAAAGAGGTTATGGAGGATAGAGTAATTTAAGTTCAAAATTGTCATTATTTTTTTGACAATATCTGTTAATGTGCATAATCTTTCTTTCTCTAATGTATTCCGCCTCATGCTATGTGTAAAACATTCATAATGGTAAGTCCATTTCTATGGTTTATACAAGTATGCCGTTGCCTATCTAATAGCACATTAATTAACGAGAATGATATGTAGCCGATTACGCACGAGTGAAAATGGTGAGCACGAGGCTCGAGTGTCGTAGTGTACAGCTTATCCAAGCCATCTTGACACAGAACAATTAACGTATATGTCCAGCAATCTCTTCAACTTATACTAAGATAAAAAAACAACTATTATATGTGTTCACTGTTTCGAAATTTATTCGTAGAAGGTGTTTTTTCGTTCCTCATGGTCTACACTACCAGTGTGCGACTGCAAAAGTATATGAGTTTGGGCCAAGATGGATTGGATAAACTGTACTTCCTCTACTCCCAATTTTTGCTGGAGTAGCACACATTTCTTTCTTTATCCCTCATTTCCAATGATCAACGGGACACTGGATGACCGCAAGTAGGTACATTTGCTTGCTTCATGGATATAATAAGATACAGCACTAATCCACACACTGTTGACCAGTACATTTCTTGAAAATATCATTTTTAATTCAATTTACAAAGAATTTGAAATCTTAAATGAGCCATTACCTAACAGCTGTCAAATATGTAATGAACGGTTTAAAATAGTGATACTAAAAAAATTGTAATATGTGGGTGTGTCAGAATTTAGTGCCCCCTATGACTGGCAACATTCTTGAATTTCGTGAGCTTTATCTCTAATTTGTCCGAGTTGATCATGCTGGCAAAACAGTATAAGGAAATCCATACGAAGGAGGAGTAAAGTTCGTCATTGTTGATGAGGCTGTCTGAAGCCACACTTCAAATTTTTTGCGATAGTACTTTCCTATTCTTTCCGTCATCGAACTTCAAACGTTGTTATCATTCACATTCATTTGTATGGCCCTTCATAAAAGCAAATTATTGTTAATTCACTGATTTATTGATATCGATGTATTCCTGGGCATGAGGCTAGTATCTTGAAATAATTTGTTGTCTCGAACACACAGAATATGTCTCTGAAATCCTTGTTATCCCGTTTTCTCTCCAGGTCAAACACGAAGTAGGAAGGGGATCGAACTTCCTGAGGAATGCCTGTAGATAAGGATACCAAGGTAAATCAGTGATCTAAAGATTTCAGTGAACCTTTTCATCATCAGCACCAGACGATTATTTGATAACTATTCTTCCAGCATGTTGATAGCTCTCCTACTTGGATTGAATGCGTGAGAGTTATGTTTTGTAACAGTCAGACATAGTTTCATCTAAACAAAAATGTGAAAGTAAAGCTGAAGATAATTGATATTTCGTCAATATAGCAGATAGTTCAGCTCTAGCTTTAGTATATTAAATACATTTCGCAAATAACTGAAGAGCTATTAAGTGAAGTTCACTGCGTTTTTATTTTGCCAAGCAGATATTTCCTTGCAATACCATGAAGTATTTTTAATTTAAATAGCTCCATAAATCGTTGAACTTTGAAGTGAGACTCCGGAATGCATGAATCATGAATCATTGCCGAAGCAACGAACCTTTAAAAACTTACCGAACCACTCCAAAAATAAACGCCATTGTTGTGGGCCTTCGGTACTTCTGGATTCGGTTGAAATTTTTGGAGCTCACTTCCGGAATCACACTTAACAATCACTGCAGTCGATAGCTCAGAGTTATCGATATGACGAAGTATCTTGGAACCATCGAGATCTTACTTTTCAACGTGCAATTCGTGGCATAAGGAGTGGAAGTCTGTCCAAGTATCCGGTCACCCACACTCGTCCGGAGTCCGCCATGGAACGCTTTTTTTTTACACACTAGCTATCTCAAATGAATTAATTAAGCCTATCGAATGATACCCCAAAAATGTTCATCTTTTGCCTAAATTATATATTAAAGACACTTCGACCAATTCCGCATCGAAATTTCAGGCTCAGAAATCGGGAAACGCCTAACAATTCATGTTATCTCATTATCCAACCAATACCATAGGCTGATGTGACATTATCTTGTGAGCTATCACTAAGTACACATTTTGCTTTTCCTACGTCGGTAAAAAAAGTAAATAGGAAATAATTGCCCATTGGTTTGGGCTTCTGGTACCACAGAATCCGGTTGAAATGTCGGGAATAACACTTGGCATTGTGTATTTGTTAAATATATTGACTGAGCGCCTGAACAGTATTCATGCGTAATTTTAAATTCAGAATGCGTTACCCTAATAGTCACTTATGAAACAATTCGCTGACTGAATTGGCACTAACATAAGGATGTACAAAAACGTGAGGAGAATCTCATGAAAAATAAGTATGGACTTGATGTTATATGGATATCAATACTCATAACTTTCATTGTCTTTCTTACAGGATCTATGTGCCGATCATCTGAGTCAACAATTTTCATTACCTCGTGCTGGCAAATATCATACATATTTTTTTATCCCTGTTCATCAATACCCATCCAAAATTCTCATCATTGACTGTCGTCATGACGTCATTATTCACAAATCGTATTATTTCTGTTGTAGAATCCATTGTAGTACTCCATCCACTTATAAATTGTTATTTCATCAATCAAAAACTTTACTTCTATTAATCGCATTACTTGAATTTCTTCATCCAGTAAATGCTGGTTTTTAAACTCACCATAGTATCAGGGCATAGCTCAGGAAATACTGTTAGAATCAGAATTCAATTTGAATCTCATATATTTTGACCGGCTGAAATACATATTCAAATCATGCAAAAGACGAGCAATTCAGCTTCGTTCAAAGCTATGGCTTTTCAAAATTCAGAAAGAAGACGATTAAAATGCATATCATTTCATTCATATTACCTCCACAGATCGATTGGGAATTATAACAGTTATCTTTAGTGGAAATAAGCAAAAAAAAACTCTTTCCTTTCTGTAAATGAAATTACTTGGTGTGTTATCAAAAAATCAGCTGAGAGTAATTGCTTGTCATTTTGATTCACCTTTCGCACGAGTTCAATAAATTGTTTCCTCATATATTGATTCCAATTTCAAACATGAACATCATACTTCCAGTTAGCAGGGTTCGGTCCAAGTCTGAACGATGCTGCACAACAAAAAGCATACATTTTCATCAGCCATTGAAAGAATTGATAAGGAAACTTTGACAATAACCAGAAGTCCTAGAAGCGACTGGATTTGTTAATATAGGAATATGAAAAATGTATCATTGTTTACGTCGCTTCTGAACTTCCTAGGAAATTTGCCGTGCCCATAAACGGAAAGAACGATAAATGTTCCATAATGTATTTTAGTTTATGACATTCTTGCATTCGGATAATGAGCATTATAATGCTATTAAAGTTGAGCCACGCATTTCCTGCGAATATTTATAATTGTAACATATATTTCATCGTTAGGCGTACATAATTTTATTGTCAACGCAGTTCCGTTGGTCTAGTACTTTCATTTTTGAACCTTCGAAGCACAAAAGTTTTCGGAAAGTACATTGATAGTTTCAAACAAGTCCATTGTGGTCTCACTAGGTAACCATGTCGTCGACAGCTGGTCCTAGCATCATTTTCTTCTGTTCACCAGTAGATTCATCGTAAACTTATGAATGATGAAGTTGATGGAATAAACACACTAGATATTGGTCTATTGAACAATATTAAGGACAACATA
The DNA here is from genome assembly GCA_032362365.1 of Zygogramma bicolorata. Taxonomy (NCBI): domain Eukaryota; kingdom Metazoa; phylum Arthropoda; class Insecta; order Coleoptera; family Chrysomelidae; genus Zygogramma; species Zygogramma bicolorata. The sequence continues at coordinate 268,834 of JAVJAQ010004098.1, read as the reverse complement.
CATCTTAAACGATTTGCCACAAAAAAAAAACAGAGAGAAATTATTTGTTACTGTGGATTTTCCTGTAGAAGGTCTGGAGATGAATAATTATGCGTCAGCCAATGTAGCTATAATCTCTACGCACTTTCAAATCACAACGGATCTGCAGATAGTGGCCACTACACAGCTTACTGCCGGCACCCTTATTCTGGAAGATGGCACAAGTACAACGATGCCCACGTGTCACCAATTTCCCCAAAATCTCTCATGAGTGGCGAGGCGTATGTTCTATTCTATGAACAGGTTGAAACGAAATTATCCATTTGACACTGTTTTATATTTTATTCTTTTTTATTTATTTATTTTTATCGATTTATTCTTGTTACAATTCATACAACTGTGTATTCGACATCAAGAAAAAACAAACATTCAATGAATAATAATACCTCTGCCGTATTTAGACTTTTTCTCCTATCAGACTGTTAGTTCCATATCTCAGAAAACTATACATCACGCAGTAACTACGAAAGTATATATTGGAAATGATGAAATGAAATCCGCCACTTCTTTGGATTGTATTTTTATCAAACACTAGGGAAATTACTGCTTCCATTCAGGAACTGCTATAGAATTGAAAATTTTCAACTTACATTAAGAACCAAAAATAATATTATAATACACTTGCAACAAAAACAGTAGAAACACTAAAAGAATGGCGAATCACTGCAAGTGGTCCGTTGTGATTTCAACTCTTCCAACATCCGGCATGATGAATTCACGTGAAATAGTAACGAGCTTTTTTAGTGCCCAAATAGCCTAACAATGAAATCTCATTATCCCATTGTGTTGACAATTGAAAATAATCAATTGAATGTTGGTTGCAGATGAGGTCATGGTAATCTTGATCAAAAAATGGAAACGAACGAAAGGACTTAGTACTTTTCATTTCGTATACATAACGCTATACATTTCAACGAATGTGAACTATATATATATATATTTATATATAACTATATATATATATATATATATAGTTATATATATATATTTATATATATATATATATATACATATATATATATATATATATATATATATATATATATATATATATATATATATATATATATATATTGCATTAACTCAAATAAAATGTAATATATAGACTACAGAAGTTAAAGAATAGAGAAATACGAATACTATTATCTTGTAATCGACGTGAATTTATTCAACACATGCTGGCAGTGCTGTACTGGATGTCTGTTACCAAATACTCTCTATTTTCGACATTTGTGTTCATTTATAAAACTAAGATGGGTCTAGCACCAGTACCAGTTTCATCCATATGAAAAAAGAAATAGAAATAATTTTCATATTCCAAAACTGTTGAAAAGCTCTTCACAAAATTCCATATTTTTCAGGGTTCTCAATGCTTTTTATGAATCACCTCGATTATTTCAAGGCCCAACATCTCTCTTTTCCTTCAAGTTTGAAGCGTCATGTTGAATTAACTTCTACCTGTTATAATACTGGCTTCATGCTATTCCATTTTTTTCTTTCAAATCTCGTTTTAGCTGTGGCTAGCTCAAGTGGAATGTATGTGTTATGTTCTATACTATGTCAAATCTTCAATAATTCGTTCAGGCTAGTCCCAAACTACATTCACAGTAGATTCTGGCTGGCACCTGTCAGAAAACAACTTCTCCCCTGGCTAATATCACGAAGGGCATTGTATTACATCCGATCGGTGCTAGTGCAGGTTTCTTCACTGAAGATACTTCTACATTTGCTTTTTGCGATACAAATGAAGGAATTGATTTTCAATTATTGGGACGGACACACTTACAGACCGTTTCGGGCTATTTGCCCACTCGTCAAGGCAGTGCCGTCACCAACGTGAAGTCGATGACTTCCCATAACTGAATATCAAAACTTTCATAGTATCAGGCCATATTCCTTCATTTGTATCGCCAAAAGCAAATGCAACCTGAAGGAATTGTTCGAAAGATGATTTGATTTAACGCCTGTCTTCAAGTATTCCGATCGACTATGTCGAATGTTTATATTATGTGTTGTATTTTGATTATTCTGACCCAATTGTCTGTAACTGTATGGAATTACCTTTTGTTCCAAATGAATTATCGATATTTTTTCCCAGTCTAAAAATTATTTGAAACTGATATTCATCTTTCTGAGACTCCTTCCAGAAAAATAATCACATTCAAATTTGTATATTCTTTATTGACTGATTCATTAGTTCTTAAACGGATATAGTGATGTTGGAACAATGAAGTATAGTTTGCCTGTTTGAGTTCTGATTCTAGCCAGAAACACATCAAATAGAGATTTTTCCTGTGGTAACTGAAGAAATTTTAGTGATGCGGAACTCTACTATCGATCCTATAGTCACTTATGCGAGAAAACTTCAAAATAGTCATGGAAAATGCAATACCTCTTTCTACTATTTCTATGTTTTAGCATTCAAATCGTGCCAAAGTTAATTCGTCATCCAGTAGCGTTTTGCTCCAATTCTTTTTCTGGGAATTTTGATGATGAAGCTATTTGATTTATTTTTAGAAAATCAAATGAGCCGGTGTCTTGAAAGACATTCTTTCGAAAAAGTTGAAAAAATAACAGCACACGTTTTTTCCTATCCTTTCTCCATACCGGAATATGATTTGTTCATGCTTGAACTGTTATTTGAAAGTGTGTGAATAAAAATGTTTGATGGACCAATGTTTCAGCTTCAATTCAGTGCTGATACTATTTCAATGCAGCCAAAATGTTAATGATTGGCTCATATGGTGAAGAAATACGAAGGAGTAGACGGGCCACGTTCAATTTCAGTGTAATTCTCGCAGAAAACAGATTTCGCATTACTCCTCGAGATCAATTTTTTTTCAATATAGACGAGATCTTCAGAAAAAAGCGAGATTTTCAATAAAATTGAACATAGCCCTTCTACAATTTCTTAAGGGAAGTATGTACAGATTGATCTCATGGTGCAGATAATTTTTGCATAGTTATGCTACTCAATTGTCGAAAATTATGGTTTGGTCAGATATTATTCTCCTCCCAATAATTCGAGGAATTTCATCTGGGTCTCAGCGACGCAATCAGATTACATTCTGTTTCTGTTTTTTATATAGAGATTCATGCATGATGAAATAATAATATAGTATTAATAAAGATATTTGTAAAGCGTTACAAAATACTGCACATCATCGGTTGTTGATAGATTTCTGTAGAGTTGACGTTACAACCGGAGGAACAAAATATTTACAAGCCATTGAGATTGAAAATTAATAAGAAAAAGTTGATTTCACAAATATTCAACAGATAATCTCAGTCGTAACAATCATAAACATTCCTTCCACTCAACGATTAGCTATGAGAACTATCCAATAATGGAAAGGTCAGAATGATGTGCCAATAATCGGTGAACACAACGAAGGAAGTCGTAATTTATGAAAGTTAAATTAATTGGCGTATACGCACACAACTGAGCAAAGAGGCAGAAATATTAACCTACAAACTCCAACTATTGAGGAAGCTGTTATTCACGCCACAACATTCCTCTACACGGGTTTGTGAATAAAATTGGAAATATGTAATTGAATTTAAAATTAGATATGTATATCGACCTTCGGAAAATTGAAACAGCTAGGGAAATAATGACATCAAAGAAGTGACAGTTTCCTCTAGGAACATAATTAGATATCAGTAATTTACGAGCTTATGTCCAGGGCCGGGCCCGATAAACGATAAACGGGTAATAAATAATTTATCCTATGTCAGCTAAAATGGTGCGCCACTTTCTATTATGGAAGTATTAGTCATGTGTTTACCTTCTTTGGCGATCACAATGATGAGGGTAATATATTTATTTATAATCGTCATTGAAAAAATTGATTTCAGAACAGAGTTATCACACGTGATTAGTAGTAAAGATCTTTATTAATAGAGATCCCCTCACGGGAAATCAACATTTAATATTGATTTGTATATCTTGTCTCTTGATTCATGCGGTATTCTTCTTCGAACATCACAGGGCTTTTCTTTCGTGTGAATCTTTATATAAAAAAACATGTGATAAAGTATAAGCACCTAATCCGGCAACTCATTTTTTACAATATGCGAATGACAGAGCATTCTCGATAAATAGCTCATTTGTAACAAATATCATATTGAACCCTTCAAAGCTATCAAAAGTCATCGGGAACGCATGCAAACCGATTCTCTCTCTTAGAGATGCTTTTCAATGCTTTTATAGATCCCTGCTAGGCCACCGTGCTGGGTAATCGCTCGTTAAAAGGTAAGGCCTCTTCAATCCATTTCTGGCACAAGTTTCGACGGAACGAACAATTTAACAACAATGCTTTCATAGATCTTCCGGACTTCATTAGCAATAGTCATCAGTTTGTTGAATACTAAAAGGATTGTTTGTATCGATTTATTCACACAATGACCTTTTCTTTAACTCAATTTCATCCGAAGGAAGGGGGAGAGAGAATATGAAATGAAAGAATTGATTGATTTTGAGGATGCAGGCAAATGCTAGGCTATTTTCTAAAGAATACTCTTTGTCGTATGGTCAGGACACAGGGCAGGTAAATATTATTGGGGTTATATTGAGTCATACGAGGTTGTCTATTTCTTCATGGTTCTTCAGTGGTCGCGCCGTGGTCAAAAATTCTGCGCAATTTAATAATTCTACGTGAATCTGAAAAAAATCGCGATACGCAGCCGTCGCCTCGAGTAGCTTATTGTTCCAGTAGGAGCCGCGTTAGTACATATCGAAAGTTTCGAAAGAGCCTACAGGGGTAAAAAACGTTAATTGGTCGTTTCGACCGCACACGACTAATACACAAATTTTTTTTTGTTCACTCTGAAAATTAGTTCTACAGTTTGAGACATAAGTATTTTTTATTATTTTAATTTATGTATACTCATTATATCATTAAATATAATTCTTTTATTATCACCTATAATAATAATGTTTTTTTTCTGTGTTGATTTTTTGTCTAACCTAATACATTTTCTTACGAAAGGGAGCAGGAGACCCTTCAAGCTTTCATGGAAGAGTTGTTCGAAAATAATCTTAATTAAATTCTAAGAAAGATGCGGATACTGACCAAGAAAGTTATAGAAGCGGACCAGCAGCATTTTGAAATGAGGTATGAAAACTCCGACACTGAACAAGATATTGTTGATATTCGGAAGTATTTTTTGGATGATTTTGTGATTGATATAATCGTTCAAAATGCCAATAAATATATTGAAAATGAGTTATCTGCAAAGCATTCCCGTGAAAGAAATGCTAAACCTACGATTGCTTCCGAGATTCGAGCCCTAATAGATCTATTATATTTAGCTGGCACCTATAAAGCGATTCATTTGAATGCTAAAGACCTGTGGTTGACAAACGGTTTAGGTATAGAGATTTCCTGGCTAAAGATGTCACTGGCTCCATTCAGATTTTTGTTAATAATCACAGCGGTCATTTCGACTGCAAGCGATCACTTATGAATGAATTCTCCTAGCGACCACAGAGGGGTTAAATATCCTATTGTAAAAAACACATGAAGCATTTCATTAATTATGAATATTATGAACGAAAAGAACGCAAAGGAGAGGAAAACGTTATCGACATTGACAGTTGACTGCGCTCACTCAAAGATGTTATACCGAATGAATAGAAAGGAATATATGAAATTCCTTGCCATGACTGCTTGAGAACATATGTAGAACAGACGAACCGATGAGTATCGAACAGGCCATACGAACACGAAATTTCAGTACCTAATTCGGACATTACATTAATGCAACCTTCTTCGAACACCACCACGAAACCCGACACAAAATTGACTTCAACAACACGAAGACCATTGCAACAGCAAAAACACTCCAATCCAGAATGATTCGCGAAGCCATAGAAATCGAAAAACGCCCTGAATGCCCCAACAATCGAGACTACTCACTAAGAAAGACTCTCTGATTCCTGGAAACCATTACTGCCCCATCGAAAAACACCTTTAATTAAACTTCCTTCTGGTCCGACGCCATTTTACATACATACCTCCATCCATACAACCTCAGTCTTCACTCTGTATCGATGATAGTTGGGGAATAAGGAGACTTAGACCCGGCGTACGCAAAAGTCTTGATAATGGCTCCAAAGTGGGAGCCGAAACGTCGACAAAATAACGATTCCAGACGCGATACAATCGGAATTTCCGGTAATCACATATCTGACCGCGGAAAGCGGTAGAAACACAACCACTTCTCAACAATCTAGATCATATCCACTTGAATATCACCGAAGGAAAAATCTTGATTACTCAATTTTCATTTTCAGCTATAATCTGCCAAAATCGGAAAGATCGTTGAATGATCAAATTTCTACCATAATTATTATAGAGGCTTTACATTCCTGTAAATAATCCTGTAAATTCTACTTGCTCTGATTCACATTAATATTGTTATATTCATTATTCTTGCATTTCACCTGTGCCCACTGGCCATTAACTTTTTTCACATAACCATTAGTCGATGGCATTCGTTTCTCTAATTGATCGATGAATCAACAATATATTCAACTCTGAGTCCAAATTGCTGAATCACGGATATCAATTTCAACCGCTTTTGTTGACAATTCCACTCATTTGTCATTTGTTCTAACCAATTATTGTTCTTCGATTATTCTACATCAACCAGTTTGATTTCATTTCATTGTTGAGTGGTTTTCGCAGTATTTTTTTTCTTGTTAGAGTCATGGTCGAGGTACACAAATTTTGATGAATCCAAGATGGTTGAAAACTCTGTCGGTCAACTGAAGTCGACCATCTAATGCACGTATTGTGGTCATTGTTCCGTGGTCTTCGAACCATTTTGGGACATTTCTCTACCTATCCCAGAAGGAACTGACTTTCTCCAATTATATCATTGTTTGGATTCATTCACAAATGAAGAAATGTTAGATGGGGATGAGCTACCAACGTGCTCCAAATGTAAAGAAAGACGAAAATGCTCGAAATATTTATCAATACATAAATTTTCCCGGATACTGGTGATCCATCTTAAGCGATTTTCCACAAAAGAAAAAAACAGAGAGAAATTATTTGTCACCGTGGATTTTCCTGTAGAAGGTCTGGATATGAATAATTATGCGTCAGCCAATGTAGCTCCTTGTAGCTATAATCTCTACGCACTTTTAAACCACAACGGGTCTGCAGATAGTGGCCACTACACAGCTTACTGCCGACACCCTTATTCTGGAAGATGGCACAAGTACAACGATGCCCACGTGTCACCAATTTCCCCAAAATCTCTCATAAGTAGCGAGGCGTATGTTCTATTCTATGAACAGGGTGAAACGAAATTATCCATTTGACACTGTTTTATATTTTATTCCTTTTTTATTATTTATTTATTTATTTATATTTATTGATTCATTCTTGTTGCAATTTATACAATTGTATATTGTATACCATGATTTCAATTCAAAATACAAAATATAATTTGGAAAAGTTGTTTGCAATTGAGAGTTATGCTCAAATCAGGAGCGATGACCTCTTATTTAAATTTTTATTGTTTTGAAAAATTTTGAACTACTCCCATATGAAATGAGTTTTCAGTGTTCTGACTCAACTCATATGCAGAATAGACTCAATTGAATCAATCTAATAAAACTTTTCCTAAATTGAAGCGTATTTGTAAACTTCACTTGGCTCTATATTTTTTAAGGTGACCGCCAAATTTATGTTTGCAGCAACGATATTCGAGGAAACCCTAATATTTCGTGAATATATTCTTAACGAAAAATCCTTGCACCACAGGTCTTGGAAAGCAACTTTATTTTGCTATTGGCAATGGCTGTAGGATGTTTCATCGATATATCTTCTTGTATCAATAAATTATCTGAAGGCTAATTTCATACATAAGTTAAGAATTTGTTCATATGCACATTCTTGAAAGTGAAGCATTTGCTTCGTCAAAAAGATATTTCTGAAACTTCAGGACTCTATTAAATATCCTTGCAACAAACACTAATCTGGCTGAAGGAATATAAATACAAGTAAAATTCATAAATACACCTCAATTGGATAAAGATGTAGCAGAGTGATTCCGTACTTGCTATTTCGAATATGCATCGAATCATGATGTTCAACTTGTTTCTATTCTATTTGTAATTTTTGTTATCAAACATGAACTTACTATTAGCGGTACAAGAATTTTGATTGGCTATAAAAAAATCCTCTTATTGAACACTCAATGGACCACACTGTATATTTGATCTATATTCGGTGAAATTTCAAAATATGAGGCTGTGGGCATTATATTAACAGGTCTCGGGAGCGATGATAATCATTTTAAAATTATTTTGTATCATTCGCTAACGATAAATTCATAATAATATGGAAGGTGAATAATCACACAAACAAATGCATTATACCAAGGTTACTTGAATTTTCCCAAACCTTGCGTTTCACTGATCTACATTATTAAAAACAAAATTTGATATGACATCTGGAAATGCACATATTATATCCGAGCGTTTTTGTCAACTATAAACACTGCGGTCCTCTCCAAAACGTCAATCACAAGTTAATTTATTGCCAAAATGCGTTTACTCACAGATTATTTCGGTTTTAGGTTACGTAGATGTGACGTCGCGAAGGACAAAACAACAGAAAGTGTTCATTCATATATAGTAGAATGATTTCGTGGGCAGTGGTGTATCCAAAGATTAGTAGACTTGTGTCGTGAAGGGTGCAGACAATTTTGCTAATTCAGCAAGCCTGATGATAATGAATAATAATTTAAATCGAGAGCAATTTTATTATTTATTTGATATATAAACTACTCGTCTGAAAATGGATATGTATTTTGAAATCTTTTGATTGAAAGTTATTGGACATTGAGATTATTATTATTTCTTGGACTTTTACACTTTGACTCTGAAAAATCTCGGAACAAAATGAGATTACTAGGGATGAATAATACCATATACCGGATATTCAATAATTTCATTCGAAAACTATAAAATAATAGTGATGCTTAAGATCAGCATCGACAAAGTCGTCTGTGGCCAAATCGTTATGTTCAGCTGTCCGTGTAATGTGCGACCTGATTTCTGTTTTCAATTTTTGAAGTGAAAATGCATGAGTTGCTATCCATATTTTGATTTTACTAAACCAAAACAATCCAACCTATGGGTCAGTCATTTGCCACCACGCATTCAAAGTCATCGGAAAAGACAACCATCTGTTGGTCCTCCTTTCACTTTGGACTCGATTAGTGACTTACAAAATAACTCAGGAGCAATAGTTTAACATAAAACCAAACCAAGAAAAAATAGCTTTGATTCTCTTTGTTCCTGAATGCATAATATATAAATAACGTACAAATTGTATCGAATACATATGAAACTGAAGTGATGAATATTCCTTTCATATGATATACGCACTGCGGAGGATTCCTCTGGAGCAACTAGAACAGATAAAACACTCTCATGATAATTTGCGCGAAAAGTGGAGGATTAAGGTACAACATTATTACATCTTTTTTCACTCCTTCTCCACCTCTGTAGAGAATTATAAATTTTTCCAACACACCTCTCCAAAAATACATCTCATCGAAAAACACTCAACAAAAATTTGAAATAACTCGTACTGTTTATAAAAGAAGTTGTTGATACTTTCGAACAAGTTTGTTAGCGCTTAACGTCAATTTGAGATAATGCTGCAGAAGAAATTTCCACATATTCTCAAATTTGAAACTATCTAGTCACTACCAACACCTTTCATCAACAAAACTAAATAAAATTATTTTTTCCCAAGTTACTTTCAATTATTATCAATAAAGTACTCACTTCTATTCATCCTCAGAAAATTTTATGTCTTTCTTTCAACAAATATGTTCTAGTAGGTGATAAGAAAAGATGAAAGCAAATATAAATATTTCCAGAATATATTGAAATTGCTGAGAAGTATCATCCACGTTAATTAATACGTTTCCAAATTTATGTCGTCATACATCAAATGAAAACTTTAGGATTTTGAGATAATATGCTGAACACTTCTTGTAGTACTAATTAAACTCACAATTCCTAGAGACTGATATCCCAAATTATTCCCAGGGCGTTATAAGGATAGAAATTATTCAACCTCACCATAAATTTAAAAAAAATTGAAAAAAGAATTCAGAATTGGAACTGAATAATAGGGGTATATATTCATTTGAATGATATAACTTACTGCATTAAAAATTAATCTGATTTCTCCTTGTGAAAAATATAACATGGCTGAGCCTACAGAAATTAGCGTACATAATATTTTAGCAAGATAATTTCTTCATCCAAATTGGCAAACCAAAAGGCCATCATGAAATTCAGGTCAAGAATGTATCATCGTTTTTGGACAGATCTCAATGAGATGCGGAAAGTGGTTGATCTTTCTGATTTCAATCAATGCAACCTCTACTTCAATTAGACGGGCTAGAGGTCGAATAACTGAGGATCGTGGGACTTTGTCGAATGTTACTCCTACTCATAATGTCCGCCTCAGATATTTTTTTTTCATTGGTATCGTTTAGGTATGATTATGAATCATGCAGCTTCTGTATAGTCTAAGAGCTGGTGACAAAAAAACGCGAGTTTTGTAAAAACTCATATTATTATCTTTCAATGTTTACATTGAGCTGCCTTCAATGGGAATACAAAGTTTGATATTTTTCTGCACTTGCACTTAATTCAATCATAATTACCAGTCTTGGAGCTCATGCGGAAAAACTGCAAGAGTTTCGTAAAGGCACATATTCCAATATGATTTCATATTGAGGATACACCTGAGTCAGCACCTGCTCCGAAGATAAGGTAGTGGAACACCTGGCGGTCGGCCCGATATCGGCACTGAAAATGATTGCCGACTACGACTGTTCTATTGTATTGAATTGTTTCAAATTTTTCCTAAATTGTTCGTTTCCGTTAATCAGCTGACGAACGTCAACTTTCAGAAGTCGAAACTTGTGGGAGCAACGGATTAACGAGGCCTTATCATTTATCGTGCGATCATCCAGCACGGTGGCCCGGCGGGGAATCGAACCCCGGTCTTCCGCTTGAAAGGCGAATGTGCTACACTACTGTTTTCCTACAATGACATATAATAATCGAGTACCCAACAAATTTTCACGTGCTGCTTTACCCCGTTACATAACCAACTTCATATGTTGTTTTTACTACTACTTGTTTAGTATAAATGTTCAATATTACAATACGCTTGTAGAGTTTGTGTAATTCTTGATAATATTTCAAAGTACGCGCGGCCGCAAGGTGTTCCACTACCTTATTTTGCAAGTAAAAACCGACTCATGTGTACCTCCTCAATAAATAACTTTTTAATTTTTTTTGTGAGGTTTATGGCTAGTTAATTTAATAAAAATTTGTTTCAACTGGGTCGACAAAATACTGTGAGAAACATTTCATTCAGGACATATACTGGAGGATGTCCATTCAATTCAACAAGAAGCATCTGGGAGAGAAAACCATCCTCCTGATTATTATCATGACAGATATTGAACATACTGAATAACCAGCAATGAATCAATGTGAAAAACAAAATTCATTTCTTGCACTCGTGACGAAGTATCTTTTATGGACAACGAAGTATGTCCGAATATCCCATTTTTCGATACCAGTGTTGGGAACGTTCTACGTACTCACAGAAAATAGATTTCGTGGAAATACAATATAAACAAAAATAGTCTCAACGAACTGAATGGTAAACCCTTAGTAAATATTATCATTCCAAAAATAGTTCAGTTTGAGTGAGATCCATGCAAATGAAAGATAAATGAACTGATTACCATTATCAACTTAAAATTTTATCGGAATGCCGATGATGTGAAATCACTAGAGTTTTGTGAGATATGTAAATTATGAAATGAAAAATGTAACTGAAATTTTATTGAGGTTGGAACAGACAATAAAACAATTGATCCACTTCAATAAAATGTCATCACTGATAAAATATTAACATTTGTGGAAAGATAAAATAAATTGATTGGAATGAATCTTATTGTTTCAAGATCACGATTGAGAATAAACCAATGATAACACTTGAGAAAATTTTTCGGATGAGTTTAACGAGTACAAAAATTGTCATATCTTTCGGTAGTGACGTGTTGTGCCTGATATTCGGTACGAATCATTATAAGTTATAATGACTGAAACTCAAATTTATCTTCTCAGTTGACGTAATTGAAAGAACAATTTATGGTCTGATTTTCAGTCGATTTCACCACAATCTCACTTATTTATCATGGGGGACATTGTCCCATATGATTAAAATATTGAGCTGTGGGAAACACCACTACACTCTTCATCTTCAATAGTTCACATCTTGGCCGAATGAACTACTAGTCTAGTCAATGTGGGTTTTTTCCTAGCAAAAGGTGGAGTAATTCTGATCATGGGATATGTTATCGGTTTAGGGAACCTAATGAAAAATACAAGTTTTCGACCTTGGCGTGGGGGCGCACGATCTGCCATCTTGAATTGAAGGTACGAAAAATTGTTTTTTTCGATGTAACTCCTTAATTGATCTCACGACAAAAATATCCCATCCGAATTCAAAGAAGACAAAATTCCCTACAATTTTCATAGCCAATTTTTTTTTCGTAGGTATAACGGGTGGTGAGTTATAGGGGACGAAACGTGAATATTTTTCCAAAAAATCGTCAAAGTCCCCGTTTTTTTCACTTTGAGAAATAATTTGTAGCCTTTTGTTACCTCATCATTGATTTATAGCTATTCGTTGAATAATTGTTGCTTCTTAGCTATTCGTTACATAATAATTAGATTTTGTAAATCCAAAGCTAACTCATTTCCACACTAGCAGGAGGTAGGGCGCATTGTTTTCAATAGTGGAATCCCCAGTGGACCTAATCTATAGGTGTTCTTGTCCGACTTTGATTCGTTCATTTCTTCTTCCTTGACGTCTGGATCGGTTGATGGTGTCCTCGTCGTCATTTTCAACGTCATAGTAGTCTCCGTTGTCTGCCGTGTGAATCTGTGCTACGGCAGGTGGTATGTCGTCATCTTCATTATCGCTGTCGAGAGCAAGTTCTGGTACATTTTCAAAGGCTTCGCCGTTGCAGAATCCGCACACAACGAAGCACTTTAGCCAACCTTTTCTGGAGCCACATGCGTCACCACATCCCTTCTTGCACACTGCAAAAGATGACGTTCAATGAGGCGTCGGGAGCTGTCCTGGGGATCTATTCTTGAACCACATGCTCGTTCAACGTATACGTTGTTGCTAGACAGAGACCAATCAGATCTGTCGAAGCTGAGCAACAGCGTATTCGCAGAACTGTCAGTGATTGAAGAATAGGGCCTCTGAACGGTTGGTACCGTGCCGCGACCTTCGTTGGAGGTAAAGAAGCCGGGTTGAATTTGTTCTTCATTGATGATTTGGGAAACCGTTGGTGCCGGATATATTCCAAGGTTTTCTTCTTCACGTTTCCACCATACAAGGCAACAAGAAACCGTATTCCAGCTTCTTCGAGGTCTTGTACTTTGGTATTCGGATCTTTGAAGAAGCTTATGATTTAATTTAGTTTTGTGTTGTTTGAACAAGCCGAAGAAATTTGGTTTTCCCTTCCCATGGTTGAAGATGGATGAAGTCATGTCACAACCACTGATTGCGTGTGGAATCAAGCAGTATTTCCTCTCCCCGGTTTGCGTAGTTGGATGTCATCCTTCGACGATTCTAACGCTGTCAACAGCAATGGAAGATCTACATCTACACCCACGACGAAAATAGCGTCAAATGAAGGAATTTGATATCACGAAGCATGTTGCAACTTTACACTATAACACCAAACTGATATTATTTGCACTCGACGAACGTTTCACTAACAAGTTTAGGCTAGATTACTTCAGAACAAAATTGATACCTGTAATGTATTGATTGGGTTTTGCTAATAAGTAATATTCAGCTCCACTCTGTATGTTCTACAATGCACAAAAAAAAGGACATCGTTGCTTTTTTCTTCTGGAAGCGTTTTTGTACTCGAACACCAAATGCAAGAGACGAATAAAACTCACTTCAGTCCTAGCTCGAGTATATTTATTATATCCTTAAACATTACGTTCATATACGAACGACTACCTGCAAAGTATTTTGATCGGATATAGACATACTACTTCTTATTCCGATTAATCTCTCAACAATAAACTAGAAAGGAAAAGTAGTAGTAACAGACGAAGTCCACATCGGACCGAAAAACTTTTCAAATAGTTGAGGCTCAACCTCATATTGTAAATTATATAAATAACTTACCCCAATAACACAATGTGAATCATTTTTACAAAATTCATCGTAAAAAGATTGAGTTGTACGATTTTTTGAAAAAGAAGGTACACGCTTCGCCCTCTGTAACTCGGCTAACCGCTAGGCTCAACAAAAAAGTGTAATCATGAAAGTTGTAGGATATTTTGTTCTCTTCACATTTTCGTCATGGTGTCCACTGTTGAGGAGTTAAATCGGAAATTCGTACGTTTTATCCAAGATGGCGAATCGCGAAAACTCGGATTTTTCATCAGAGTCTCTAATAACATATTCCAAAATCTGAATTACTCCACCTTTGCACTGCAAAGGCCTTTTCTGCTCCTTATGCAATGGAGTATACTGATAAACTGTCTTTGAAATGTAATCTTTTGATAACATCTTTTAGGTGAAGTTGAATATAACAAATTTATAGAAGACTGCTAAAGTTTAATAGGAATATGGTTGATTATTGAAGAGTCGGTACCTCATTATTAAAAACTTTTCATTGAGTTTGAGAAAAACAGGTATGAAACAACATTGGAAATTTGATTTTGTGTAAAACTCACCCTGGCGCCTAACCAGTTGGAAAAAATCACATTATGTGTTATGGACGAAATGACATTTTATGACTCATTTCATAAAATATTTCTTTTCAATTTCAGTAAAGTGAGTTATTATCATTTCCACGGAGGATGTTTCTAAGATACAAAAACCCATATTTCCCAAACAGAAACTCATTTAGTTTAGACGTAAATCTATTTTCTTGCATTTGTCTTCCTCCATCACACTATCCCTAGCTGCTTCAAAAGTTGTTTCATTTTTGAAATAATTCTAATTGGCTAATTTTCTAATTCAGCTGCTTAGTTCATTCACCTAGATTGAGAAATTCTATTATTTTTTTTCAGATATAACGTTGGTGGCAGGATCAACATTTGTGACAAATACTGATTAAATGGTGAGTGATTTTTCAGTTATGTCAATGTCTCTGAACTAAGTGCATTGATGTTAAATTAGCAAAAGGTCGAAGGAACTGATTCAAAATTTTAATACCCGAATGCGTATGCTCAAAGACCAAATTTTAAAAATCATGGAAATGGAGCATTTTGGTCGATTGAAATTGGTATCGTTATATCGTTGAGATTAATTCTCTAAAAAAACAGTAAACTCAAAAATCGTCAAAAACGTTAATAGTATATAGTAAAAACTGTCAAGACAAGAACTGATTCAATGAGAGTATCTAGTTGACAGATGAAGAACGAACTCTCAATATAACATTTTTTAAGCTCAGAGGGATCTTGTTTAGACGATAATTTTGATTCAGGGAGTATGATATCGTAAAACAATGATTAATAGGAGGTACTGAAAAAGTATTTTGAATTCTAGTTTTTGAACATTGTTGAATAACCTGAACATCTGTTAAGCATATTGTTGTTATTTGCAAATTGTCAAGCTGTGTGCATTCATCAATATACTTAGAGGAAGAAGAACTATTGTATATCGTACAGAAATATATTCATTGTGATTACCTTCAAGTGAGCCCTGATGATGTCTTTTTTAGTCGAAAGCGTTCTGCTATGATTTTAATGAATATATTTCTGCACGAAATAAAAAAGTCCTTCTTCTTTCAAGTATATTGTAGCTATTAACTACGTTGTTTCTGAACGTTATATACTCGAAAACTGTTTGTCGTATATTTTCTATCAGAAATGAATTTCAGTAGTACCGATGGTTATACAGTTAAGATGAAATGATGATGTGAGTTGCTATATTTCGTGAGGTGGCATATGGATTTGGTAACAAGGTTTAGACAGAATACAGAACGGTAGCACAATTCTCACGAAGGCTATTGGAGTAAAAAAAAACGCCAGTTGTTTAAAATCAATCCGTTTTTTTCGGATCCACGACTCACCTATTTTTGCATGGTAATGATCAGTTAACCGCGCATTGTACCTACTGCCAGACTGAATACAAAGAGTGTTGCTCTCTCGGGAGAGAAGTTGAATTTTTTGGCTATTCGCCATGTTTATATTCAGATAATAGTGACTCTCGCCACCTGGAGAAGGTCAGCAGCAGAAAGCATACAATTTATTTTTATTAACAGTCATAACAGGTTGAGATATATTGGTGTTGAGAGTGTATTCGATAGTTTCGATATCACGTGACTGACTACTCATAAAATAAACCAGTTTCCGCTTTTAGTAACTTCTTATCGGACATCAAAAAGCCGTTACTAATTTTAATGGCGATAATCAAATGAAAGTGTTATTGTATCGGCGCACGTTATGAAGATATTCATTCGTGTGAGAATAACCAGTCTCATTGCGTTGCTAATCATTTCGGTGATTTTTTTCAATATTCATGAGCTTGACCGTAATATAATAGACAGATAGAAAAATTTATCACATATACGGGGCTATTCAAATTTCAGTCTCTGCATTGAGTACTTATTAACGGTGAGAAACAGAAAAAATTTAAAAAATTTGCATGAATCCGATGGTCATCGAGGAGTAAAAAAATCAGGTTAAAGTTCAGAGATAATTATTATAATAGAAAAGATCAAAATATATATATTAAAGTCATGTTAAGTTCGAAAACTGAATAAATTCAATATTGCAAAAGACATAATAGCCAAAAATAAATCAGAATGTATAACTATTAACTTTAAAACCGAGTTGCTAACTACAAATAAAGACAACAAACACATATTGGAAATGGTTGATATATTTTTCGAATTTGTAAAGTTATATCCTCGTAAACGTATAAATGTGAAATCAATAAAAGCGAGTTTCGAAAAATATTCCATAGAAATTGGTAAACCGAATAAATGTATATTAGACAATGCGACGTATTTTCAAAGTGAAAGATTGAAACAATTTGCAAGAAAAAACAAATTCACCTTACTTTCACAAGTATAATACATCCAGAAGCAAATCCTTCAGCGAGATATATACAGGAGGTTATTAAATTTCTTAGAATCATATCCAGAGAATATCATAGAGACTGGGATGAAAATATACAGGAGGCAGAATTTTTCCTCAACCAGTGGCTACATTCAGTGATAGAGACAACTCCACATAACTTGCTGACAGGACAACTTCCACAACGAAAATGGCTAAAAACAGAAACAACAAATTAGCAAAATATAATATCACAAGTACATGACAGTTGAAAAGTGGACAGAAAAATTAATGTATATAGCTATAACAATAGAAACAATGTCGCATTTGAAAAAGGACAATTGATATTGATGAGAGCAAATCGGGTAACAGATCTTAAAAAGAAAATTTGTGCAAAGCTGCGCCCCATAAAGAAAGGACCTCATATTATAGATAGTGAAAAACATGTAAGTATTTATGTTCTAAAATATTCAAATGGAGGAAGAATTAGAGGGATATTAAATATTTATGATACCTATTTATGTATAGAACCAAATGACAATTTTGATAGTAATGAGTAAAGGTTGCAACCAATTAAAAAAGAACATATTCGAATGATTATGACGTTCATCGTAATGAAATATTTAGTAACGGAGAAAAGTCAAATAGTATAGTTGAATTATCATGAAATTACCAAGAAATTGGAGTATGAGCTTTCAATTTCCCGAAAATAAAAAATAAGACGTGATACTTGAGGTATTTATTATGTTTACTGTACTCTACAACAATTTTCTCAGAAAAACCATGGCTAATACAAAGTATCCAAGATTTCAGCAGAAGTTTGCGAATAGAGTCTGCGTTGAAATGTGAAACCGTTCAAAATGATTCAATGGTAGTTGTAAATAGTATGAATAATTAAGGATTAAATGACTTACAAGTAAGAAAATTCAATCCTTACCATACGAGAAGTCACGTTCGATTAGACCAATATAAGTAGTCACACTTTTTTCGTAATTGTAGTCGCTACCTCCTGCCAAAAGAAATCTACAGAAACACTGATATCATATATCACTCACGGAGCCGTGGCCAGCTCATTACGTTTTTCTGGTGAAGCATCAAAATTTTGATCGGGAAAGGAAAGGGTTACCAAAAAATATTTTCTTTTCTTTGTGGAGGGTTGATTTAATTGAACGTGGCTCCTCGTATGATAAGGATTGAATTACCTCACAGGTAAGTCTTTTAATTCTTAATTATACTTCGAACCATGTTCTCATAGACCAATATAAGTAGATGTTTGAAGATGATCTGAACAAACTTTGTAAAATGAAATTAATTTCTGAGATTAATATCATTTTTTTATCTAATACTTATTTTTTCTTTTTTTTTTAACTAACGGAGATACGGGAGTGTACTATGATCCTGTGCCACCCGGTATACCCTGGGTATCATCGACAATTTTGTCCTTGGGGGAACGGAGGAATATGGATATTTCATTGTTGGTGGTGAACATAGTTTCGATGTCCTATTTTTTCAGAATTCGGACTATTTTGTCAGTCACACCTTTAACGTAAGGAAGAAAAGTTTTGTGGAAAACGTTGTCTTGAAAAACAAGTTGATAGAAAACAGTGAATCGATATGATGATCTGAAAAATCACTAGTTCTCACTGTTCTGGACTATTTTTGTTTGTATATGAGTCACGTTGACAGAGGAAAAGCAATATAGCGAACCCAAGAATTAGTGTTGAAAGCGATGTCAATTCGCAATGAAATTGGGTTGAGGCAATGCCTAATTTACCACTCGAAAATCCTTATGAATAATCTGAGCATCATTTTGGTGGATGATATGCAGTTTGTGACGTGAATGTATTTAAAGTTTTATGATCTTCAACATCATTTGTTATCCCAACGAAAAAGACAGGCCTAAAAATGAATATGAGGTGCAATTAAACTCCGCCTATATTTCAATAGTTGTGAATATGGCTGACAAACGGATGGATATGTATGATGTAGAGGTAATAATGGACTCAATCGTCAAGGGAAACCTACTGTTGTACCCTATAATCCTCCGCTATAGCCTTGTCTTTCAACATCTACACAATAGGATTAAACCATATTTCCAGAGAAGCTGTACAGAAATCCATTACAGCGAGCGGAATTCCAATTACCACATAATTACTAATCAGTGTCATGTAGAGCGTGCTAATACCAATTAACTGACAAGGACAGGTAGAAGGCCGAGAGAGGACAAGAGGATTGTGGAGACACCCACTGTGGCTTGAGGACGGGGTTCTATTCCGAATAAATCAATGGATGTTGATGGAATATTCCTATTTCAATCCCAAAGAAGTTAGTATCATTCATGAAGGGTGTTTTTGAAAACGATTGCCAGGAGATTTCCCTCGTTAATTAATAGATATTTTTCGAGTAATATACCGTTTTTGCATTTTTGTTTCGAAATGTAAAAATGGATTCGTCTCCAAAACTACTGGAATATCGACCATTTTTCAACTAAGTCTGGATTTCCTACTGCATGAACTATTATTTTTGAGAGAATAATTACATTTCAACCAACTGTCATTGGCTTGTGTTCAAGCCCTTATTTCTCATGAAAAAATGCAGATATATTGTTTGCCTACTCCATTTCTCTGTGCTTGAAAACATTCCAGAATGTCAATGACGATGTTTTCGTTATGGCATGAGGAACAAGTCGTCGTGGACTTCCGTAGGATCCAAAAGAGAATCTTAGAGAAAACAGTGGATACTGCACCAGAAGTATTTGACCACTACCACTACCATCAGTACTATTTACGCAATCAAATTGAACAAACATTTTTTCCCAGACCCACAAATAGCAGTATCCTCGAATAGAGATGAAAATAACTAGCTATAGCCTGGTGTTGCTATTGATTAAATAGTTAATTGCACAGTAAAAACTGTTGGCAATGAAAAATAATCGATCATATTTGTCCACCTCAAATAGGAAAAAAAACATGAGCATGAAATACTACGTGAAGACAATGGTTCCTAAATAAATAAAACAATATCGACTCAATGAAGGTAATATGAGATAAGAAAAATCACATTCAACTTGATTTCTGACAGAAACAAAAATCAGTGCTTATCAGTACTCACTCATCACTCGAATTTTTCTGAAATATGTTTCTCCACAGATAATTGAATCATTTTTTGAGTCCACCTATCAATAAAATTATCTGCAATCTAGTTTTTACCAGAAAAAACAATGAAAGTATATCGTCAGCCACTTCACTTCTCGATGAAGCGCTTTTAACTGATAATTTGATTCTTCATAGAGATGGCCAGTTCTCATAAGTATATTCTTAGAATTAAACTCCAACTATACTCAAGATTGAATCTATTCCTAGAGATCAATTACTTCATAGCATCTTCAGAAGAATTTCTCCCCTAACCTTGTTAGCGAAACGCGCGTCGAGTGCAAAAATATCAGTTTGCTAAGTACTGTTTGAACGTCGTTATTTTGTGATCTATATTTGTTCCGTAGTTTTCTGAGTATTGTAACCTACCACAATCTGAAGAAATGAATATTAATATTTGAATCTATACAAGTGTAGAAGGGCAGATTTTCAATCAACCCCTAAAAGTTGCTGCGTCTATTGAAAAAACAGTTCTTTCTGGATAGAACAAGTCCAATTGGTCAGCAACTTCTCGTATAACTCAAATTTTTCCTATTGAAAAAAAATAATAAGAACTAATATATATATATATATATATATATATATATATATATATTTTTTTTTTTTTTTATATATATATTGCTGACTAATTGGACTTGTTCTATCCAGAAAGAACTGTTTTTTTCAATAGACGCAGCAACTTTTAGGGATATATATATATATATATATATATATATATATATATGTTCGGATAGGTTTCCGCGGTCAGTTGTGTGTTGTTGTTGAGTTCGGGTTGAACCGCGTCTGGAGTTTTGTTCTCGACGTTTCGGCTCCGATTTTGGAGCCATTTTCAAGAGGTAAATGTGACTTCACGCTGAGGTCTCAATCTGCCTACTCCTCAGGTGTTGTCACAGTGGGCAAGGGTTTGTGACTTGACGCCGGGGCCTCAATCTGCCTACTCCCCAGGTCTCGTCACGAGTTCTTTCTAAGGTCTCAATCTGCCTACTCCTTAGATCGAACTGAGGTATCGAGGGATGTTGGGTAGTATTTATAGCAGCGGGTGCTACTAAAGGACCGTCGGATGTCTTGGTGGGGACTGGGCATCTGGAAATTAGGGGTTTCCATGCAGTGGGAAGTCTCTGGCCGTCGTCACGTTTATTTAAGCAGGAAGGTCGCTTCTCGATTTCGATGGCCTCGCGAATTATACGAGCTTGTAGTGTTTTTGCTGTGGCGATGGTCTTAGTGTTCGCAAAGTCTATGTTGTGTCCTGTCTCTTGATGATGTTTCGACAGAGCTGAAGATGGGTCTGATTTTCGGACAGCAAGTTGATGTTCGTATACTCTACTTGTCACACGTCTGTTGGTCTGGCCTACATATGTTCTATGGCAATCAGAACATGGTATTTCATATATACCCTGTGATTCGTTGACAATTTTGTCCTTGGGGGAGCGGAGGAATGTGGAGATTTTATTGCTGGCTGTAAATATCGTTTTTATGTCCTGTTTTTTGAGAATTCGGCTGATTTTGTCAGTAACACCTTTAATGTAGGGAAGAAAAGCTTTGTGGGAAATGTTATTGTCTGCTGGGTCTCTGGGAATGGAATGAGAAGTTTGATGGCGGCGGATGGATCTGTCAATTTGATGGTCTGTGAATCCATTTTGAAGAAGGGCTGATTTGAGTTGGGCTAGTTCCTGTGGTTTGTTGTGGAGGTCTGTGAGGTTGATGGATCTGTGGATGAGGGAATTCACAACGGAATTGGTTTGTGCCGGGTGATGGTGGGAGTTTGCGTTAAGGTATCGGTTTGTGTGTGTTGGTTTTCTGTTGTGTGGGTGAAGGAGTCATTGGTTTTTGTGATGAGGACATCTAAGAATGGAAGGGAGTTATTGCTTTCGATTTCCATTGTAATATATGTAATATATATATATATATATATATATATATATATATATATATATATATATATATATATATATATGAAAATACTTATCGTTAACGTTTCGGAAACTAAATCCTCTTCCGTTCTCAAAACTGATACGCACATTCCTGGTCAAATCCCAATATCTCTTGTAGGTAATCTTGGAAATTGACATTTGTCAAATATTTCCAATTTGACATAACGTTTTGTCCTTCAGGAGAGGTAGCCATCCGCGATTCATATCGAGCGAACTCGTAGATATGCATTCTTCACCAGACAGCATGATGAAAGCAGATTCCTTTAATTTTCGTTTCCTGCCATTGCTCTCTTTCGACATAACTTTAGTGTCATTCCATTCTACTGTGTGATGTGTTCTGATAATTTAGAACCACCTATCTGTCTGTTCCTGATGTACATCTTGTGTTCACTCTTTTGCACTTTCAATGGTCGAGACGTTTCACCGATATATTTTTGACCGTACGAAACAGGAATTTGATAAATACATTTTTTTGTGTTTTCCATCAGTTTGCTGTTAGGGTAATTGATCTCTAGGAAAAGTTTCAACTTTTACACCAAAGGTTCCAATCTCATCGTTTCTTTATATACTCAAGATGTCATTTTGACCAGTTGACAGGAACTGTAAAAGTTCCACTTGGTCATTCTGTACAAAATCCAATCATTCCAATCCTTGAAGTCCGTTAAATGATCATCTGGTACTGAAAACGCCTACCAAGAACAATATCCCACACTCCTTTGGTATTATAAATTATGTAATAAAGCGTGTATTAGTCACAAAAGTTACGGGATATGACTTCAACCTTTCTCAGCTGAATTATTCAGTCAAGATTCAAGATTATGAAATTGAAATCCGAAATATTTCCATAATCTACACATGAATGGATTCTTGAAAGGCTTTTTATCTGAAAAATATTTTAATCGATATCATTGAAGGCAATTCGTGTCTTGATGGACAGATAATTGCTTTCTCAATGACGGATTTGATACCAATACGATCACATCAACTGGAATTAGTGAACTTTTATTCCAGCAACAACAGCAATAATAGTGCTCATAAGTTACCGAAATCCAATATACATTTCAACCATTGATTGATTGACCTCATCATGAGTAGGATAATCGAAGAAAAATGTAAATATGGAAGATACTCTGGACAAGTTTTTCAAGAGACATTCTCTTCTATGTTAGATATTGAAAAGAAATAGTTCTCGAACGAACTGATGATGAGGCTGGATGAAATTGCTGTCCTTCGGACTCCTTCAAGTATCATTTGATTTGAGTTGCATACTCCGGACGTCAAGAGTGATTTTTGTTGGAGACGCTTCAAAATATCATGTCGAATTCTGTTGGAAATTTTTAGCGGTGATTCTGGTTCTCCTTATCACTTATAATTTTTTTCCGAAAACAATGTGGTGACAAACAGTCTTGAAAAATCATCATAATTGTGATAAATTTATCATTTCTTTCATTATCAATACTCGCAATGGATTGCTTCTTTATCTAGTCAGCTTTACTGACAATTCATCAACACTGGTTAGTATTCACAACTGTAACGAACGGAAGGGTTTGTAATTGTTGTTTTACTTTTTTGTTTTGTTTTTTTTAGGTACCCACGATAATCCCTCAATATTTTCTTTCTAACACTGTACTTCTATTTCAACCTATCTGTATCAGTTTATATTTACAGGATAGACAACTTTACAATTTACAATCCCACCGCTCTGTTACTAGTGTGGTAATTGCTGGAAGTGTATTATTTTTGTATTATTTCAACATTATCATTTGCTTATCAACACTTCTCAACTAGTTCACACTTCAGCTAAAATAATCCTAACGCTAGATCACCAGACGTAACTGCTGCGATAGTTATTGTTATTCTGTATGAACTTCCTTATATTTTCCTTCGCTTTACATGAACCACGTGTTCACAAACACGAATCAAAACAAAAAACAATCCCTCCGCACGTCATTAGTTGTAATAATGGCAAAAGGTTATTATTTTCATTAATGGCAGCTGCTGTCATCAGACGTAGATTTCTTCACGTCAAATTTTGGATGCTAAGGCTATTTCCGAAAGTGGCGTGAATTCGGCCCTTTGCACGAAGAAAGGGTTTTTAGTGAGATACTTAGGTTTTTTTATGCTTATGCCTATGCTTTCTAACTCATTTCTCTGAAATAGGGCGACTTGTTGTAAATGAAATTCTCAATAATTTTAAGCAGTATATTAGCAACAAATGAAACATAGGAACTGAACAAAAAAAGAACAGAAAATTTAAAAAACAAAAAAATGCGTGGAAACAATTTAGAACCCTGAAATCAATCATTGATTTGATCAACTTAATAAACAAAAGGGATATGCAAAAAATTAAAATAATATATATATATATATATATATATATATGTAGAAATTGATGTTTTCACGGATCTTCGATATGCAAGATGAATTTTTCTGGGTTTTTATCCGTTAGGTGTCTTCTGATCTGTTCGACGTTTCGAATTCCATTTTGAATTCATTCTCAAGAACTGTGAGACGAATATCTGTCCATACCGTCCTGGTCAATCACTCCCCTTACGAAGCAACCAAGCAACCAAGATATTCGTCTCACAGTTCTTGAGAATGAATTCAAAATGGAATTCGAAACGTCGAACAGATCAGAAGACACCTAACGGATAAAAACCCAGAAAAATTCATCTTGCATATCGAAGATCCGTGAAAACATCAATTTCTACATAATACCTGGATGGGCAGGATGCAGCCTCAATATCGGACTCAGTCGGATAATGACTGAGGAGAGTCATTATAAATACCAGTTTCCGTGGAGAACAGACAATTGAAGTCTTTGCTTGCTCTTGCTTGGTTGCTTCGTAAGGGGAGTGATTGACCAGGACGGTATGGACAGATATTCGTCTCACAGTTCTTGAGAATGAATTCAAAATGGAATTCGAAACGTCGAACAGATCAGAAGACACCTAACGGATAAAAACCCAGAAAAATTCATCTTGCATATATATATATATATATATATATATATATATATATATATATATATATATATATATATATATATATATATATATATATATATTATAGGCCGCCCTAAGGCCCACCTCAATAGCTTTCAGATATATCAGAAAGAGTCAGAAAGGTCCCTAAATATGTGATCAATGTTTCTAGATTCAACAGAAGAATAATGGCTTCTCTTCCCAAAAGTGAATAAAATGGTTATTTACGTTAACACACAGCAAAATTGACATACCAGTTGGTCCTCTGTCTACCTTGTATGGCGGTTTCTTGGGCGACTCCCATTCCATATTTTTTCTTGGTTTCCAAATACGAATATATTCTAAGCCAGACGACACTTATGAACACGAATTACTAATATTTTCATTTTTCCCGATTGTAATTCAATTCTACCCTCGTGACTTGAGACGCGATCCAATAATTTAGGGAGGGACTACGAATCCCTGCCGCACTCAACGCGCGACTTTTTCGTCCACTCTCAATTCGAGCAACGCCCGTCATTTTTGCAGATTTGCAAAAATCGCATTTTTCACAGCGTGCAAGCTCGCCCACGCTGGATGAATGAAACCATTCGTCGGACTGATTCTGAAAAAATGTTTGTTTAGTCTACCGAGTTATCTTATTTCTTCCTCTGGACCCAGCAATATTGTTCATTCATGAATATTTCGTGAGAAAAAATCTCAAATGAAATTCCCATACGTTCGAATGAAACTCGTATAAAGGGTGCGAATACTAACATGAATTTCATTTCCCATGCACAGCATTACACAACATCACTATCGAAACATCAGTTTTACTGTGATAATGCATGGAGAAAAAAGTTCCTAGTAAAAAATCCTGTTGTTGAAAATATTGATTTATGTCTTGAATAAACAATTGCGATATTGCAGCGACAAAAAAATATAGCATTTCACGATACATAAAAAATATATCAATACGATCGGTTCTGATTTACGTTCGCAAACATACATGTTATATCTGAATTTCTCTTCTTGAGTTTTTAAAAAAATGATACCGGGACGGTTACTATCACCGTGGAATACATTTATTAAACTTGGACTGTTTTATTGAAGAAAATAATTAACAATGAAAGTTTGTCAGAAATATGAGTACTATTTATAATGTTTGTAATATAGTGTCAGCATTAGCATTGTGGGAAATGAAATGCGACCACTTGGTGCACTTATAATAAAAAAAGTTGTTGCTTTGGGTGCAACTTTTATCAGGCACTTTCTTTGAAACAGTTCGTGTTCAGTTGAATTTCTTCCACTGGTTCTTGAATGCTAATACTCGGTCTTCTCCTCGGGATGAGTCTTGCCAAGGGAGGGCGTGTCCTGCTAGGTCTTGGATCTGGTGGTGGTACAATATGTGAACCAAGAGATATGCTGGTTCACAAATGGTTCGTTGATCATTTTATCGATTACATCAGAGTATTGACTCAATTCGTGTTGAGCTATATTGAGTTCATCCACATTTATTTTATTGAGTTTCAGGGGTTTCAATTCAGGAAGGTGTCATTTTTCAGGAAGGTGCTCTCAGCAGCTATAGGGCATCTGTACTGCGTGATTCCTGTAAGTGATATTTTTGTATTCGTCGACGAGGAATACGGAATGGATTCTCGTGCTCCCAACAAATGAACTGCATTCAGGTTGGAGTTTTACCGGATTGGTTTTTACCAATTTGGTTACCAGTTGGCAGATTTGATGTTGATTGGTAATACATCGGATAATGTAATGAGCCATAGGTTATCGTCTAGTTCTTTTATATTGTATTCCTTGGCGTAGATGATGGAAGATTGGCAGGTATTCAGAAAGCTGTCAATGGTCTAAGCAGCTGGGCTTCGAAAATAGCTTTGCTGTCCAAAGACTATGGTAATACTTCAGAACAAATTCTCACGCCATGAATTTTGATTTTACATTTTTCTAAATTCTGAAGTGAAATATACAACAAAGATTTATTATTTCTCGCGACATACTTTTGGAATGTTAGCAAAATGTGGTGAAACCCTGTTCTATTATCTGGTATAGGTATCGGAAATAGTCGATAAAGAGTGTACGTTTCTGGTTCGACTAATGGTATTTTCAAGACGAAGATTATTCTAGAATCGACTTGGTATGCTTCAAGTTCAATGATTTCAATATATTGGGCAACATTGGAGAGTAGAATCGGAAAAGGCAAGTTATATTTGTGAAGTGATTGAGAGATTTCCTGAAGTGAGTTGATCAAATCATTCGGGGTGATTATTGAACTATGGAGTGATTTCAATCGAGCAAATGTGATTGAATTCAATATATCATCGAGAGTAGTTTCTAGAGAAAGATAGCTTTCCATTAATGTTTTGCATACTTCTAATGTTTTCAATTGTGTTTCCTAGAAGGCAAGATCATCTGAAAGGTTATAGATTGATTTTTCTATTTCCTTCATATCACTATTGAAAGGTTTCGATCTGTGATTTCTAAATAGTTGAATTGAAATTTCTGATCACCGATGTGGTTACAGTTATTTGATTTTTCAAGAGGTTTTCTATTTGGTGTTCGTCTCGTGAAATTTTTTCAATACAGCTAGAATAACATTCACCGTCTGATGCATCTACCGGTAATTGCTTTCCAGAAAGTTCCTAGGCCATTAATCAGGCCACGTTTTGATCTCTTTTCAAATGTTTCGGTATCCGCGAATATTTCTCGATATTTTAAATTAAGTGAGGAGGATATCTGACTCTAGAGACTGATGTGTGTTATCACTTCAGTTTTAAAAGTAATTCTAGGATTTGATTTTTCGAAAGTGTATAAAATATTTTCTAAAATTCTATCATTGTTAATCAGGGCCGAGTTCATGGAATCTAGGTCTTTATAAACAAGTAGGGTCCATTTATCATTTGAAATTCTCAGAGTGGTTTCTTCATGCAAGAAGACGTCAATAGTATTGTTAATGGGTTGAATGAAGTATTGTTAAAACGCTGCTGGAATCAGCAGGAGAAGCCAGAAAATAAAATTAATTTTCAGTACATGGTTTTAATCTATTGAAGTTCACTTTAGTTTTCTATTTACTTTTCCAATTGACTAGCATTGTTGAATTTTGAAAAATTTCTATTATTTCAAGTGGTCCTTCAATGTATTTCCGAGTTTATTTTGTATTTGA
This sequence comes from Zygogramma bicolorata, assembly GCA_032362365.1. NCBI lineage: Eukaryota > Metazoa > Arthropoda > Insecta > Coleoptera > Chrysomelidae > Zygogramma > Zygogramma bicolorata. The sequence goes on along the minus strand of JAVJAQ010004098.1, from coordinate 240,401 downwards.
CGTACACCTTGTCTCCTACTTTATATTCAGGTACAGAGGGTGAAATGTGACTGTTGAATCTAATTTTTTATTGTTCTCTTTGTTTCTTGGTTCTTTCTGTAGCGATCTTGTAGAAATACGAGATTTTGTTATTAAGATCTCTCACATATTTTGATATCAATTCCTTTCAATTATATAGGGTTTCAGGTGGTCTAACAGAGGTGTGTCCGAATATAAGTTCATAAGGTGTAAATCCATGTGTTTTGTTTTACAGTTATTATAACAATTAACAGCATAAGGCAAAACAACTAGGGGGTGCTCATGAGGGTTTTCAGTACTATTTGCTCTGATCATTTCTAAAAGAGTTGCATGAAAACGTTCCAAAGAACCGTTTGATTGTTTGTGATTGATGCTGGAAAATAACTGTTTGATGTCATTAAGCACAAAGAGATTTCTCATCATTGTACTATTAAACTCACGACCGGGGTCACTATGAATTCTGAGTGGAGTCCCTCAGTGTTGAAGAAAAAGCATTAAAGTATTAACAACTGACATTCCGGATATATCCTCGATCGGGTACGCTTGGGTAAATTTTGTAAGTTCATCTCTAATGGTGAGAACATAATTTCTGTTTGGAATTTATAGGATGTCTAGGTTTATTCCCTCGAATATTGTTTAAGATGTTTCTGTCACCCATACGATCGCTGAAAGCTCTCTCAATGGTAGAGTATTTAGTTTTAGCGTTGCAGAGTGTCTTTGAGGCATACGCTATGAGGAGGTTTTTGCCTATAGTGCCTTCTTAAAGGACGGTCGAAGAAAATCTCGAACGCATTCAACTTTGGACGGGTTTGTTTTTACGCCGTATTTGGTAATGATGTGACCGAGATATGCAACTTCTCAGGAATTCGCTTATATCTGGTTGGATCTCTAGATTCGCTTTCCTCAATCGTTTGAAGACTTCGGTTAGTCTAGACATGTGTTCGTGGATCGTAGGGAATATATGGTAATGTCATCCATGTATACAAGACAGCGCTCGTTTTTAATGCCAAGGAAAATGTTGTAACCATCACTCGCTGGAAAGGTGATGGAGCGTTCTTCAGCCCGAATGGCATTCGAACAAACTCGTAGTGCCCATTTTCTACGGAGAGGGCTGTTGTTTGAACGTCTTTGGCATCTATCTCTATCTGATGGAAACCTGACGTGAGATCGAGTGTAGTGAAGTATTGACACTTCCCGAGTTGATCAAGCGAGTGAGAAATATTGGGCAGAGGGTATTTATCGTCTACTGAGAGTTTGTTCAGTTTCCGATAATCAATAACGATTTGCTATTTGGGTTTGCCAGAAGCGTCTAGCTTTCTGGGGACTACCCAAACTAGGGACGACCAGGGAGTGCGGATTTTTGAATAATACCTCGATTGAGCATTTTGGAAATTTGGTTTTAAACTTCTTTGTAGATTTGGGGATATCTATAATATTTAGTGAAAACTGGTCTTGCGTTATTTGTTTCGATAGTGTGTTTAATTTCGTTCGTGAAGGTGAGATTGTCCCCCTCAAGGTAGAATATTTCAAGAACTCTATACAAAGGGCTGTTATCATTTGTTCTTCCTCTTGGTTCAAGTGGGCAAGCCTCAATTGATCTCGAATTTCTTGAGTTCAATCTATTTAATCCAAATTTTGATCCTTACCAGTGTTGAAGTTCAGGGCTATTTCAAAACTTGATATTGGTTCTAAAATAAAGCCTGTGAAGTTTACAGTCCCATTACATTGCCATTTATGATTGATGTCAAGAATTCACCTTTACCGTTAATTTTCAGTAAAGCATTATAGCATCAGTGTTCTCCAAGTTGCCTTTCAGTTTGAATAGTCGTTCCATCCTAGGTTAGATTGGAATTTTATTTATTTCAGAATCGGTCTTAATATATTTGGTTACTTTAAATAAAGGAACTGTTTTGAAATCTGTTAGTTATTATTTGTTCTTTGGATCTATAATAAGTTATAATGTTCAAGAAACTCAGATCCTAATTGACCGTCAAATTTGATATCTAAATAATAAACGAACACTTTTTGTGGATCATTGTCTTTGAAATCCATTGAAGTAGATTCCGTTATGAAAACTTCTTGGTCTGTGATTCTCTGGATTATTACGTTTTCAGGAAATCGGTGAGGATATTTTTCACAAGTTTTTGGTTTGAATATGGAAATGCCAGCACCAGTCGATGAGTATTTTGAATGTATTAGTATAGTTTTATGTAGTAGATGTTTTTAGAATTCATTACATGTAGGAGGCTTACATGAAATGTTGCTCCGGGAAGTTCAGATTGGGGTGGTTATCACCTAAGTTCATCGATTGGGCTCGTGTTTGAATTTCCGATATTGAGTCGTTGGTTTGGTTGGAATCCGTTGGGTTATTTTGAGAGGGAAGTGAAAGAAAATTCTGATATTCATCATTATTCACACCATTATTATGTTGATCGTATTGATCATACCGAGAGTATTGATCATAATAATGTTGAAGGTTTTGGCTATTATCTTATAATAGTCATCGAATCTTTGGCTATTATCTCCATAATAGTTTTGTGATTCTGAATTATTGACTGAGTCGAAATCTTGTCGAAATTCATACAGAATTGTTTGAAATTAGGTTTACGTTGAATAACTGACGGGCGAAAAGTATTCTGAGATTGATTTTGATTTTTGAAAACTGATTTCGGTTGGCAATTTTTAAATTGTGGTGGATTTTTCTGCATATTTTGAAATGGTGGTCTCGGATGGTTATTTTGGAAATCAACTGGGGGTCGATTTTGTTGAAAGGTATTGGGTCTTGGAAAGTTCCTATTAGAATTCCGGGAAAAATTCGAGTTGTGGGACCTTTGCCTTTTCGACACGCGTTCGACGAGTTGCCAAGATGTCCACAAAATGTACATTTCGGAGGGTGAGATGAGAGAGGTTTTTTGGAAATATTATTTCTAATTTGTTTTTGTCTGTCATGTTTTTGTCTGTCATGTTTTTGGCTTTCAAAATGGACAATTGAAGTTCTCTTCTAATGCGCATATGTGCTTCTAGCATGTCTCTAGCGTTTCCTGTGCGAATAGGCCTAGTCTGGGTTCTAGTCCGGTGAGTAGAGTGTTCAAGGTCACGGTTCCGATTAATCGTAAATGAGCTTGTTTCTGATCTATAGTAAGAATACAAGCATACATCTTAGCGTCGTGCACTTGTAGACCATTGAAGAAAATGAACGCGGTTTCGTTTGGTAATTGTTTCAATCGTTGAATGTCTTGAATTAGTGGGGTGAGATCTCGGGTATCACCAAACGTCAAACTCAATAGGTGTCTAATTTCATGATAAGTTTCGAAATTTCTTGAGCTTATGAGTTGGGCAGCTCTTTCGCGTATTGGTTCGGGGTTGAATTCATATTAATTATGATAATTGATTCCTTGTCACTTAGAATAGTTCTTGAAGTTTCCACCATGGGCTTCACCGGGTGTTCCTTCCGTGGGCTTCAAGTGATGACTCCTTAGACTCTTTTTTTTTTTCGAAGGATTGGAATCCACCCCTACCAGTTAGAAGGTTTTCTTCTTCGAGCAGCGTTCGGGAATCCTATAGCGACTGCGCCAATTGTTATATCTGGATTTTTCTTCTTGAGTTTAAAAAAAATTATACAGGGGTGGTTACTATCACCGTGGAATACACTTGTTAAACTTGGACTGTTTTATTGAAGAAAATGATTAACAATGGAAGTTTGTTTGAAATATGAGTACTAACTAGCTACCACTTGATGACTACTAACTCTCGTGGTCTCGCAGGACCTATTTATAATTGGAATATAGTGTCAGCATTAGCATTGTGGGAAATAAAATGCGACCACTTGCTGATGCTGCACCATCTGCGTTTTCACGAGAAGATTATATCGCTTGTAATTTAATATATGTGAGACATTGTCGTGAGACTGTATTTATCGCATATAACATACAATTGATTTTTCTATTATAGTTGTTTTTCGAATTCTGCAGCTTTGGAAATGAACTTCCACAATTGACGATTTTTGTGGAATATTTCATGTTCTACATTTGTGTCTCTATGTAACTCCAAGTGAAGAAAATAATCGAAAGAAGGCCACTTTTCTTTTATTTTCTCATAAACATTTAATTCTGTAACTATCGGGATAACAGTCCCGTCTCTGGGCTACTACAGCATTCCCTCTAACATTTCATGTAATTTAACCAAAACTTATCCTGGACGACCAGGGTATTCATGGTTGAACGGTTTTGGAACTCATTCGACTAGTCTGTCAGGAAATTTTGTTACTTGTGGTATTCACTCATGCTTCAATAATGTGGAACACAATGAGTTATGAAGGCATGTTGATAAATAGCTGTCACAGGCAGTGAGCAGTAACTGTAATCGAAACTCGAATAGAATACATATCAGTATTCCGTTTCTCCCAATCACCTTAAATTTGTGTTTTCACATACATCTCAATCTAGGCGATTCCCTCTTCCCATCCGTTAAAAACATCATGAGTAAGTATATTTAGGTGTATTCCACTTTATATTTTGCAACTTTCGAAAACATTAAAAGTGACACTGTTTCAAAACAATTGCGTGGTAGACAATTTCGAGAACTTACTTTTTATGAAGTGCTTGTTTACACAAGGTCATTTCCATCTGCAGAAAGTATTATGTCATAATGAATACAAACATTACAATTACCGGTAACCATTTTTTCTGATAAAATTATCGACTTCACCAAAGATTTCGTTCCTATGGAGAAACTCTGTGAAACTCTGAATGCCTGCATATGCGTTCTCATAGAGTAAGCAACCTTTTCAGCAATATCCTTCCATGGGAGAAGCATGCTGTTCTTTCCATGGCTGGAGCGAAATCAAGAAATTCTTGTTCGATAAATCTTCGAAAATTATGATAAGATTTATCTTTATGAAAGTGAGCAACCTTATTGAATATATTTTGTCTTGCAGAAAGTAACTGTTCGATACCTGCCTGGGTTGAAATCAAGAAACTTGTGAGCTTCTGTTCATCTGCTTTGGAAATTATACTGATCTCGTGGTTTTCAAACACTCGTACTCAACTCCCTAGACCAAACACCTCTCTGGAAAAGCACTCTCATCTACAATAGGAGCAGGGCGTTCAATTTTTTACATTTGAGGAAACCTGTGATTATTCTTCACATAATTGACCACATTATGACCTGTGTGAATTTTTTAGTGGTTCTTTTCAGATTTGAATTGAACAATTGATGCAGGACGAAAGTTTTATCTGGACGCACGATTTTTCTTTGAGAAAGTTAGCTTTTTTTCGGCCTAGTCCGGGAAGTACCCACTTCCAAAACTAGGTCGGCAAAATAATCACGTCGTTGTTGTCATTTCGGGGCTTCTCCAACAAATTGAATACCTTCTATATTAGCAGTTGCTCGAATTTCCATATGAATATTGATATAAATAAGAATTGGAATGTTTCTGTTTGTTATACACGAATGCAAAAAAAAGTTAAGGCAATTTGTCCGAGAACAATTTTTTTTAAACTCGCAGTTCCAGTAGTTGCCAACAGCTCGTCCTGGAATTTTGTCACCTCGTCCAAAATAACATTATTTTCCAGACTTATCACGTGAATTACTAATTTTAACAGGTTTCATCTGAGTGAGTTATATAGAAAATACAGGTTCGATCAATACCAATCGAACTGGAAATTCTTGAAATGATATACGAACGTATTCAGGAGATTCGTTTCAACTGAAACATTCCTCATTCTTTCAACGAATAAACGATGAGATTGGAACACTTGGTGTAAAATTTTACACTTTTTGTAGAGATCAATTGCCTTAACGCCAAACTAGTACTATTTGCACTTGACGCGCTAACAAGGCCATTCTTCAGGAGAAGAAAACTGATAATCTAAAGACTAGGGTCGGCTATTTATATAAATCTCTACATTCAGTATCAGTTTTTTTCTCCTGAAGATGCTAAGCTTGTTTGCGAAACGCGTGTCGAGTGCAAATAATATCAGTTTGGTGTTAGGGTAATTGTTCTCTACATATACAGGGTGTAACTAAATAAGTGTAAAACATTTGAAGAGGTGATTCCTCATCGAAAAAAAGATAGGATCTTTCATGTAGAAAAATTTCATTGGAGCATCCCCTGTTGAGATACAGCCCCTTAAAGGGGGTACATAAAATTTGTATAACAATTTTTTTCACAAGCACTGAAAAAGTTACAATATTGAAATTAACCTGACGTTTTGTACTACCAAAGAGACACTTAGCCAGTAATTTATTTGGTTTACCCCATGGTTGTAAGGGGTGGAAAATGCAACCCCTAAAATTTATTTAACTTTTTGTCTTATTATTCTTTTACCAATCAAAAATTTATTTCCGATAGCCTGTTTCATTCTAAACAAAAAATGTCTCTTGGGTTTTTTGCCCAAAATAAACCAGTTCGCAGCAAACAATTATTTTACGAAAAACTACAGAGATACATCGTCATAAATGCGAAATGGATTTATTGTTATTTTGTAGTTAGTTCCTGCATTAAACGATAAAAGGGTAATAAACCAAACTAATTTAGTAATAACAAACCACACAACATGTAAAATCATAGTAAATGTTCAATATGTCTACCTTCAGACATTACGCATGCGTCTAGACGTCGACGCATTGAGCCACATATTCGCTCGAATATTCCTGAAGTCTCTCTGATTACCCTGCATGCATCGATGATGCGGTTTCTTAAGTCCCCTACATCGCGAACAGGAGTACGATAAACCAAATGCTGTAAATGGCCCCAAATAGAGAAATCGAGAGGATTGAGATCCGGGGATCGAGCGGGCCAGTTCTGTGGGCCTCCTCGACCTATCCACTGATTTGCATATGTTTCAGTTAAATGATGACGTGCTACTTGACTTAAATGGGCGGGAGCCCCATCATGCATAAAAAACATATCCCTTCTGACGCCCAGAGGAACTGTCTTCAGCAGTACTGGATGCACTTCTCTTAAAAATTGAACGTATGCCTCACCATTCAATCGAGGAGGTAGAAAATGAGGCCCAATTAAATAATCCCCAATAACTCCGAGCCACACGTTAAGAGAAAACTGTTTTTGATGATTAGTTTCGACAATAGCGTGAAGGTTTTCATCAGCCCATATGTGGTAATTATGAAAATTAATAATCTTGTCCCGAGAAAAACTACATTCGTCTGTGAATTCTATCGTCTTCAGAAAGTCACAATTTCTTCTAATCATTTCCAGCATCCAATTGCAAAATTCAAGACGATTCGGAAAGTCTCGCGGTAACAGTGCCTGTACTCGTTGCAGATGGTAAGGGTATAAAAGTTGTTCCTTTAAAATTCGAAATACCGTCATATGATCAACATTTAGTTGGAAAGCAATCTTTCTGGTATTGGTAGTAGGTTGTTCTTCAATCAAATTAAGTACTGCTTCCTCGAGCTGTGGTGTTCGTATTTCCCGATGGCGACCACAATCCTGCTTTCTTTTGTCGAATGAACCATATTCTCGTAATCGTTGATGAAGTCGAGCAAATATTCTATGTTGAGGATACATTTCAGCATATCTTCTAGAAGCTTCTAACCTATTTCCCTGCGACAGACCGTAAAGGTAATGCATATCAGCCATTTCCTCATTTGTGTATGCCATTTTAATAACAAGTGAATAATTAAAGTAACAAGAACAGAACAACAATACACAATTAGTATTAATTCAATTTCGAAAATTCACAAACTGACAGCGTCATACCAATTCAATTGTCACTATCGCTGATAGCGACCTACTAGATAGATCAGTTTGGTATTTTCGCATTTATGACGATGTATCTCTGTAGTTGTTCGTAAAATATTTTTTTGCTGCGAACTGGTTTATTTTGGGCAAAAAACCCAAGAGATATTTTTTGTTCAGAATGAAACAAGCTATCGGAATTCAATTTTTGAATGGTGAACAAATAATTAGACAAAAAGTTACATTGGAAATACATTTTAGGGGTTGCGTTTTCCACCCCTTACAACCATGGGGTAAACCAAATAAATTACTGGCTAAGTGTCTCTTTGGTAGTACAAAACGTCAGATTAATTTCAATATTGTAACTTTTTCAGTGCTTGTGAAAAAAATTGTTATACAAATTTTATGTACCCCCTTTAAGGGGCTGTATCTCAACAGGGGATGCTCCAATGAAATTTTTTTATATGAAAGATCCCATCTTTTTTCCGATGAGGAATCACCTCCTTAAATGTTTTACACTTATTTAGTTACACCCTGTATATTGATATATGTACAAAAGTTTTGTGCTACTAATTCGTTATTTTCATCTACCTAATGTTTCTGTAAACGCGTGAACCTCGTTGATAGTTTATTCTGCTTCGAACGCCTTAAAAAAAATAATCGATTATAAAAACGTTTCAACTGAATTGTGAAAACGAAGGCACCCACGCGAATCTTTGTCTTTGAACTAGTACTTAATAAATTTACAATAACGAAAATATTTCGATTGTGAAAAAGCAAAACACAGCCAAGTAAATGGGCGAAATTCTTCAAGCATAACATCTACTTCGGTTCCATTAAAAATAAGTCACACATTACACAATATTATTCAAAATAAAAATATACTCAAATTGATATGATATTCATCAGTACTGTTGTACTAATTGAATATCTAAACAAACCACGAAACGAATATATTTGAAATCTATTGTAGAGCAAAAGTAGAGCAATTAACGTTTTCTCGAGAATTTTTCTAATATGAATGTATTTATGATATACATATCTAGAAGACAGATGTGAAAAAAAAAACTGAAATTCAATCACTTTGAAACAGTCTTGAGTACAAATTGAAATTGCTGACAACTTAGCATTCGAGATTTTCGTGAAATAGAGATTTCAGAGACGTCTTCAACAAAGTGTCACTAGACCGCCTATCTCCCATTTGAAGAAAATCGATGCCTCCCTCGACGACGACTGATGTCACACAAATAATGTTTTCATAAAAAAGTACTTGAAATGCCTTTTCATGTCAGCTTTGAACTATTTCAAAGTTTAGGGAAGGGAAAGACTCTTTACGATCACACTGTATAGTAACTATTATAGGTACATTTGCCATTACTTGAAGTTAGTGATACATATAGTAACAAAAAAAATTGTCTCGAATTAACCACCGAGAACATTTTGCCAATATTGTGAATACTGTCACCTATTTCATTGTTGGTCGAATGAAACTATGTCTCACAATGGCCTTTTGAAAACTTCAATGTAATATTAAAACGGTTTTTTAGTCATTCCACAAAAAAAATACTGTATGAAGAATCATATTGAAGAAACAAATATAATGAAAACTTCCTAGAAACAGTCGATAATCTGAATAATTCAAATTGTTGATTCCAAATAATAATGAATTCCTAGTATTTTGGAAACTGTGCTTCCCCTAGTTTTTTCAAATACATTTCAAAACTGACGTGTTGGCTATTTTTGGGTCGATAACCACCTAATTGAATTATACTAACGATTTGTTTTTTCAGTAATATATACGCACGCTTTCACATATCTCATACTTAAACATTATTACCTTGAGCCGAGAGAATAGATAGAATAGTATAATGAAATATGTTGAAGAAAACATTTGAGTAAAAATAAAGTTCAGTGCTAATCGCTAGTAAATTTCGACATTCCAGTCAAAATTTCCTTACTGTAAGACAATTATATTTTCCTACTCCCACCCGTAAATATGCTGATTTCTTTATAGTTCACTAAACGGATAAGTAGGCGATTCAAGTCAACTGAATGGATATGGTTGCCGAGGGGGAAACATCTCCTTTCAATCTTGTACACCTAAAAATTTTAAGTCATTTATGTCATCGTTTTGAGTCTTCAAGTCATGCGTTTAAGTCTTCAAGTCATGCCTTTAAGTCTTTAAGTAATCCGTTCAAGTCTTTGGGCCTTTGAAAGATTTTAAATCTTGTACAGTTTTCAGCTAGTTGTTTCCCCCTCGATGATTGCATATCCACACAAGGTAGGATATGAATTTCACCAACCACAGGGAACAAAATACCTGGTTACCAAGAACAACCTTGTAGAAACCTACAAACACGAAATCCAAGTTGTTTCATTTGAGCATAAATGAATGTACTTATATTTGAAATATTCTCTGTTTTATTAAGTTAAGTTTGAATTGTCACAATTGATGTTTTTTTTTCTGGAACTGAAAGACTTACAGTCTACTCTTCACACCTACCAATAATCAACTGAAAATATACAGTCTATGTCGTCTAGTGGTTATAGTGCTAGCCCACTGACACGATCTACTTTATTGTCGCGGGTTCGAGTCTCACCCACAATCGACTTTTTCTGAACTTTTTTTGATTTGACATTCCTAATTCAATTCGTATCTTCCAATATTGAATTGAGTTTTTCATAAATATCGAAAGAATACTCCATATCTAAAATTGGTTATTTTCATGAACCTCTTTGCAGATGACACTTTGTTATAAATTTCAGGAGATAATATAGAAACACTTACTGATCAAATGAATAATGAACTGAGAAATGTTTTCAAGTACATGAATCGCAATAAGCTGAAACTTAACACCTCCAAAACAAAATATATGATCTTATCAACTGGTTATAAGCTATCACTCATCGACAGACACAACATGAAATTACTAATTGCCAATGATGAGATAGAGTTCGTAAGTGAATTCAAATAACTAGGTTTCATGGTGGATAATCGTTTATCTCTTTATGCTCATTTTGATTATATATATAGAAAAATTACTAAAAAATATATTTTTTCTCAAGAATTTCATCCCAACTTTCGATGTACTCAAAAATTACACTATATAATTGTATAATCCAACCTCATTTTGAATATTGTGCTAGTCTTCACAAAAGTTACAAAATCGTGGAATGAGGATTATTTTACAAGTTAATAGGTATACCAGTATATCAAACATGTTGAGTGCATTGCAGTGGCTGCCTGTTTCCCAAAGACTGTTCGAATTAGCAATGATTTTCATTTTTAAACTAACACATAACTCACTTCCAACTTATTTCGAAGAATTCTGTATATATAAATCTCAGATCCATAACCACCTAACAAGAGCGAGTAGCTTCCAAAAATTTCACCTTCCTCGAACCAATTTGACTAGTACGACGAAGTCATTATTTTATAAAGGTTTGGATGAGTATAATAAGCTCCCACTTTCGTTGAAAGAATCCATAAATGTTTTCCATTTCAAAAAAGAACTGATCAACTATATAAAGTCTCACCCCTGAATTTTATCTTTTTCTTCTCGTAATATATTTGTTATGTATTTCTACAAGTTTGAACCAATCTGGAATCATTGCATAATTGATTTTTTTCTTCTTCCTGCTAGTATCATTTCATTGTTATTACTTCGTCATTCATTACTTGTACACATTAATGATTATGTGTAATGAATACTATTTTAATAATGTATGTATATTAGGATGTCCTAAAGAAATCAATAAATGTTATTATTATTATCATTATTATCAGTATGAAACTCAGGAGAGAGTTCTGAAATATTCACCTGGACGAAAAAAAAATCAACTGTACAACTCCAATGGATATTGGCCACATCCACTCTTGTTGTACACACTACTATTCCTTACAGTTGTTAGTTTTCTACATAAACGATTCTTTCAAAATTTATTGACATCTGTCGAATTTTAAACAATTTGCGGAAAAATAGTATGTTTTCCTCGTAGAAAAAGCCCCGTTCCTGGACTCTGTTCTGCTAAGTCGAGGGACGAGCAGTCTTTCGGTAATGTTAGGATTACCTGGTAAACAATGTAACTATTATCTACTTTCCAGCACTACACTGATGTCCGTCACTACTGGTTTTCATCTTCAAATATGGAAAAAGTGTGGTCCCAAAATTTCCATATACTTTTTAATTCAATCACATTCGTTTATAGACAGGTATAGTACATATGTATTTTGGCTTGAGAATATATTGAAGCACCGAGAAGCAAAAGTTTCCTAGGTTCTTCTGATATTTGGTGGTCCGGCCGTTTTAGGTGAAAAGATATCAAAAATACCCATATATTTTCGTAGTACATGAGCTCTCAATGAATACGTACCTCTAGTAAAACAACTCCTCCAAGTACAATAGGAATCAGTCGAAATAACTGCATACTTGAATATACAGATTTTCATTTTTATATTCGAAGCATTCCACTTGCAGATGCTCACGCTCTGTTTGCAAAACAAAATATTCGCCCACGGACTAAAGAGTCAACGCATGCGGCTACGGAAATTGTACGTACCAATTAACTACCTGTACCTTATTGTCTATGGTATAATATTTCCGCAAGCTACAATGACTAGTGACTAGGAATATATTCTGAAGAACAATAAGATGTTGTACAGAAATAATATTACAATCGAACACAAACTTCATCATAATGCAACTTCTCATAAAACCACTGCATCATAATATTTTCTTGTCATACTTTCCCCCTACCAATATGGCGATGTTATTTGTACCTGTTTATTCTCACAATTCACAGAAAGGAGACCGGTTTCACTTTATATGCAAGGATACGATTTATGATATGATCCTTATGAACTGTACTCGATAAAGAATTTTAATTATTTGTGATATTAGTATTTTCATCTGCTCTCGTAAAGTCATAATATATTGAAATAATTCGTAATCAATTATTTCATGCTAAAAATGATCGCAGATTGCAAAATGTCAAGTTCAAAGTAGTACCCTTCAAGTAAAACTATCGTCCGCCCACCTTCAAATAATCGAACCAATTTGCATATACAAAACTATTTGTCTGATTACCATATATTTAGGATAACTGCATTCTTTCGAGTTCAGTAAACATTTAGATATAATAAAATGGTGTTTTAATTAGAGAGACGTGACAGAGATATCCGTGAATCATGCCCACTTGAGTGATTGCACTACGCAGCAACAATTATTATTTCATTAACACTCGATAAAGTGAGAATCAACGAAGTTTGAGCTAATTTTATGCTCATTATAATCCTGCGTTCCCATCATTGTCTACCAGATTTAGGAGTTATCACTAAAATTCGTTAAGTCGCACATTAATTTGCTGTGAGAAGTCTGCAGTTATAGCGCCAAATTTGGAAACGAGAGACATCATAAAAACCTATAATACTCAGAGAATATCGAGTGTGAACCAAGGTAGAGATTATACAAATCAAAATTTTCAGAGGTTGTAAGCCTCGGAAATCACATCCTCCACAAGTAATTCCAAAGCTGAAGCCTGTTGGGAAACGACCCTCGGGTCGTGTATGGTCAATTGCGATGGAACTGGTAAAAACGGAAGAATTGACCCCATTTCAGACCATGAAGAAATCTATATTAAACGAATAAATCGCCAACTTCCTTACGATGTTCTAGAGATATGAGTGAGACCATCATCACCAACAGAACAAATTACCTTTTTCTGGATAACTATCAGCTGGTTTGTTTTGGTGCCTGAGTCTACTCCATTCAGAACAGACCGATTTCTGCTTTACAAATCCCACGAACTGACGAGACTCATACTATTTTTTGGTATTGAACAAAATACCAAGCTTTCGAGGAGCACACTCAATAATATTGAGACCACAGTTAGTTTATATTTGAAGGTGAAAACCAGTAGTAACGGACATCAGTACAATGTAGGAAAATAGATATTTTATTTTTACTTAACCGTTTGATTCAACCTATTTTATTATACTATTTTTCTTTTGGCTCAAGTTAGTAGACATAATGTTGATGTATGAGATATGTGAAAGCGTTTATATTATTGAAAAAACAATCGTTAGTATAATTCAATTAGGTGGTTATCAACAAAAAAGAGCCAACACGTCAGTTGAATAACGTATTTGAAAAAAAAATAGGAGAAGCACATTTTCCCAAATAGAAGGATTTCACAATTATTTGGAATCGACAGTTAAACAGATTATCGATTGTTTCAAGAAAGTTTCTATTGTATTATTTTTTTCAATATTATTTTCTTGCGGTAAATTTTATAATGGAATGCCCAAAAAACCGTTTAAATAACATATTGATTTTCACTAGGCCATTGTGAGACATAATAATATTCTCATACGACCAACGGGAAATAGGTGACAATAGATATTCAAATTGATGACTACGCAGGGACATTCAATGCTGACATCGTTATACTGAGTAATGACAGATTGTCTCTTTCTGACATGCTTGGGTTTTCTGAGGATTCAAGTTCACTGGATTCACATATTGTATAATTTTCTACTAGTTCTCATTCACATTGTCCGGACCAGTTGCTTTTAGGATCCTGGAATAGAAACTGGTATGATGAATACTATCGTCTTCAAAACTATGAACTGAACAAAGTGGTGGTGGATCCCTGTGGAAAACATGCAGTGGAAGGTGAGGTATGTATAACCTCGTCGGAAGTGGCAGAGGGATACACTTATCGGTCAAAAAAAATGTCAAATCAGGAATAGAGTCGTGTTTCGTGTGAATGATTTATTTATAAATTGCAATTTATAAATACATTATTTACAAGAAATACGACTTTATTCCTTATTTAAAGTCACGTGTATGCAGCACCAACAAATCTCACAAAAGAAATGTCAGCGACGGGTAATCATTTGATGTCTATTTGGCAAGCAGTCTTGGGGTCCCGTATCGTATTTCTATTTGATCTCTTATAACGTCAACCGTATTGACAAACATTAATTATTCTCGACTGTTCGGAATATTTTTTTAGAAGCTCGATGTTGACTTAAGCAGTCCATATAATTTTCTTCGTAGTTTTCAGTCTGAAAAAATGAGAATCAATTCTCAAATTTTTGACAAATGTTGATTACAGAAATAGCCAACAAACACTTAAATTTGAAAACGAATTATAATATATATATATGCTGGCTGGAACTTCCGGTTGATCCGCGTCTGGAAAAATTTACTTGTCTGGGATTCGACTCCCATTTCGGAGCCATTTTCAAGACTGGGTGACCTTGCGTCTAGGTCTGAGTTGTCTTACTAGCTGGCTATCATCACTGGAGATCGAGGATTGAAGGTTGGTGGGATTTAAGGGTTCATTAGTAATTATGGCAGGATCAGGTATCGGACGGTCGAAGGGAGGTTCGAACGGATTAGTTCCCAAGTCGGAGTAAATAGAAGTATGTCGGACCAAGAGAGGTTTCCAGGTATTGGGGAGTCTTTGAGAATCGTCGCGTTTATTGAGACAGTTGGGACGTTTTTCGATTTCAATGGCTTCACGGGTAATTCTGGTTTGGAGGGTTTTGGCTGTGGCAACGGTTTTGGTGTTTTAGAAATCTATTTTGTGGCCTGTTTCTAAATGATGTTGGAATAATGCTGAGTTGGTGTCAGAATTACGGACTGCTAGTTCGTGTTCATATGCTCTACAGGACACTCGTCGGTTGGTCTGGCCGATGTATGTTCTGGGACAGTTAGAGCATGGTATTTCATATATTCCTTGGGTTTCATTGGGGATTGTGTCTTTGGGTGTTCGAAGGTAGGTGGATATTTGGTTGTTAGCTGTGAAAATGGTTTTAATGTCATGTCGTGTCAGAATTCGACTTATTTTATCAGTAACACCATGAATATATGGAAGGAAAGCTTTTTGTCGTTCCTGTTCGTCCTTCGGGGGTCTAGGGTGAAGATCTCGGGTTTGCTGGAGTTTAATAGACATCGGCCAGACCAACCGACGAGTGTCCTGTAGAGCATATGAACACGAACTAGCAGTCCGTAATTCACACCAACTCAGCATTATTCCAACATCATTTAGAAACAGGCCACAAAATAGATTTCAAAAACACCAAAACCGTTGCCACAGCCAAAATCCTCCAAACCAGAATTACCCGTGAAGCCATTGAAATCGAAAAACGTCCCAATTGTCTCAATAAACGCGACGATTCTCAAAGACTCCCCAATACCGGGAAACCTCTCTTGGTCCGACATACTTCTATTTACTCCGACTTGGGAACTTTTTTTTTTTTTTTGGTGGGGTGGAAATCCTCATGGACCCTGGTCGCTTGGTGTCCATCGCGTTCCAGCAGTGCCGGACTCTTACCGGCTAAAACCACCCCTTGCCCTCTCTCATACCCGGGACTATCCGATGGACATAACGTCGGGTATGAGCGGCATGCTTCATTCATTTGCCTGGTGTTGCCTTTCTTCCTGCTCCTTCTGCCTCATAACGTTTCTTATGTATTCTGCCCCATCTTTCCAGGACTCTCTCGTTTGCGTCATATTTTGAATGAGATTTTGCGGCGTTGTTCTCATGCCCGTCTTCAGTTCATATTGTGACCTTTCTCTCACCCATCTGTCGCAGTGCATGAAAGTGTGTTCGGGGTCGTCCCGTTGGTTGCAATATATACATTGGTCATTTGGGCTTTTTCCTATTTTTTTGGTATATGTCCTGAAAGACCCATGGCCACTCATTGCCTGAGACAGAAAGTAATCCGTCGTCTTGAAAGCGCATGTTTGCCATGTCTCGATGTTTGGGATGAGCCGTTTCGTCCATTGGGCTTTCTGGGTAGTTGCTTCCCATCTGGCTTGCCAGGCTATGACGGTCTGTCTCCTCGCTTGTGCTCTGTCCTCCTTGGTTACTTGGGCCAAGTCGTCCAGTTGTTTCCTTTCCAATACGAGCAGATCGATTGGAGGGATTCCTGTCATTACCGTCAAGGCTTCTGCCGACACGGTCCGGTAGGCCGATGCCGTTCTAATGAGCATCCTTCTCTGGGTTGACGTTACCATTGTTCTGTATTTATTGACTTCCATCGCTCGCCACCAGACGGGAGCAGCATACAGTAGCACAGACTGTACCACCCCATATAGCACTTTCCTTTTTTCAGTACCTGGTCCCCTGAGGTTAGGTAGGATCCTCGTTAGAGCTGCTACCTGTCTATCCGCTTTCTCACATGTCCTTTTTGTGTGCTCGTTAAAGATGAGCTTATCATCTAACCAAACGCCCAAGTACTTCATATATTTCCGGGGGGTTATTGTTTCTCCTTCCATGGCGAAGGTCACCCCTTCCCTTTTCCTCGGACCTCTGATGATGATAGCCTCGGTCTTGCTCGTCGCCGTCTCAAGTCCATGGTCAGCGATCCACTGGCTCGCTTGCCTGATTGCCCTATTTGCCCTTTCGACGAGTTCTCCCTCTGTCCTAGCATTTACAGTTAGTGCCAAGTCGTTAGCGTAGGCAACGGCACCGCACTCTGGTGGCAGCTCTAAACGCAACACTTCGTCGTAAAGAACTTTCCACAGGGTGGGGCCAAGGACCGAACCCTGTGGAACTCCTTGCGTCATAGCCTGTGTGTATCCTCTGATCTGGAGGCTTCGATTCGACAGGTATGCCCGGATTGTATTTCTCAAGTACCTTCCTATCCCAAGCCTTTGGAGTCTTTCCATAATTCGCCCCCATCCGACTTGGGAACTAATCCGTTCGAACCTCCCTTCGACCGTCCGATACCTGATCCTGCCATAATTACTAATGAACCCTTAAATCCCACCAACCTTCAATCCTCGATCTCCAGTGATGATAGCCAGCTAGTAAGACAACTCAGACCTAGACGCAAGGTCACCCAGTCTTGAAAATGGCTCCGAAATGGGAGTCGAAACGTAGACAAGTAAATTTTTCCAGACGCGGATCAACCGGAAGTTCCAGCCAGCACATTTCTGACCGCGGATATATATATATATATATATATATATATATATATATATATATATATATATATAATTATCCAAAGGAACTGTTTTTCAATTAGTTCAAGGGTACATGGTTCTCGACAAAAATCGACAAGTTTTCATCAGGAAATTATTAGTGTTCAAATTCATCAGAATACTCATGTTAGGATACGTAAATTCAGGCAAACTAGCGACAAGAGTGATATTAATTAACTATTATCGTTTACTTTATCATGATTGTTTGTTTATATCCATAATACGAGAATCGTTATGACTACCATTACGCCGCAGGGCAATGTAAGTGGACGTTATGAATGAATCTTTAAGGCAACAAAAAATATACAACCAACGCACAATAATTTAATGACATCATAATCACCAGACTATAATGAATACACCACATTACTTCATCAATATGAAAATAATTATGTCATTCCTGAAGAACTTCGTTAGAAACTCACGGCATTTTGATTTCTTTACATTTGTTATGTTTATTTTGGTACAGTAATCAAGCTTGTTTCTTTAGTATCTCCTTATAAGATTTGGACCCCTGTTCCGACTAATCGTCTCCGAATGTTCTTTAAAACAGGTTTCAGTAGAAATAATCATAGGGACAATGGGGTTTGCGAACCAATACAACTCAATCAGGAACATTACCAATCATATTCAAATATACGTAACGCTTCTGATCTCGCACTGCAAAAAAAGTTCAGTGTTACATGCGTTGCGCGGAGTTCCAATTTCAAAACGAAATTAGAATAGGGATGTTGACTGGTATCGAATCTGCTGGAATTACAAACGAATCGAGAATCTATTGAAAAACCAAGAATTTATCAACTTAAAGTTTATTGTTTGCCTCTGTCTCCTGAAACTGACTTGTGTCTGAACGTCATATGGCGAAAGGAACATGACGTAACATGTTGCTGTCACCCTTTTTGTATACTTTCGAATATCTAACGTACATGTCTTTCTTATTCTGAACTAAGTTTACTGTAGAATTTCTAGTCAAAATCCTCATTGTTAATGCCTCACTAAAGAGATGGGTTATATATACTTTTTGGGATACTTTTTTAGAATAGGTTTTGAGAATTCGGCTATCGTCAATATTCTTCGAGTAATTTACTGAAAACTGGCCCCTATTTCTCTAACAGGTCCATTTGTTAACTTTTGAACTTGTTTATGTGTGAATCTCCCCGTCTACCACTCATTTTCTGGGAGTCATTCTTAATCTAATCATATTACAGAACCACCAACAAAAAGAAATGTATGGCGAAAACGATGTTTTCACCTTTTGCCGCTTTATCAGAAATTTGCCGGAAAACAACTACTACCCTGGCTATGTAAACTATTTTGGGCTTTTCGATGGTGCATTATGGTGATCCTAGAAAACAGGTTCTTGCCTAGATTGTTTATGTCATGCTGACGATTCCAGAAGAGAATGAAACCGATCTGTGACTGGCGGAGGTACTCATTTCGGTTTACATTGAAGGAAGCTTGCAGTAAGGTAAGTAAGGTAACTGCAATCCGACCTTATTGTACAGAGAGTTGCTTGGATGCCATGCAATGAGCTATAGCCAAGGTAGAAGTTGTTTTACGGCAAATACCTGCTTTAACTGATGCCAGTATTATTAGTGCTGTAAAAAGGATATAATGGTTGAAACATTGTTTTCCATTGTCAAGAAATTTCCTGCTTTCCTACCAATAGAATTGATTATTTTCCTACCACAAGCAGTGGGTACACCATCCCTGAATTTTAACACACATCTCGATATATCATGCCTGTAGTTTGAATGTCTTCTAGGTTAATCATCAACAAAACGATTGTTTGTCGGTGAGTGAACAAACAGGTGTGTGAAAACTATTTATATTATAATGTCAAAGCTAATATTCAAGCAGTTGTTCGTTAGAATATTTGCAAATCCCCATACGTGGTTTATAATGGTATATTCATGATAGTTTTCATACCAAACTCCATCGACCTCGACTAAAAATCCTTCAGCAAGTAGGCCTTGTTACTAATTCCTTGCGCCATACCTCGGTGCAGAGTGGTACAGCTCTATTCGCGGACCCATTTGCCAAAACGACAAAGGTAAATTCTCAATGGAATAATATCTGCGCCATTGGGGGATCGAACCCACGACCCCCCGATTATGAACCAGACACACGATCACTTTCGCCCATTCGCAACTTCGTTTGTGCGATTTGTAAAGTCAGTAAAGGGCCCGGCAAACATCACATGATTTGCTGAATGAATCTCTTCGAGACAAAAAATATCACCTAATCGAAGTCAACAACTAAAAAGAAGAAAAATGAATTGAAAGGAGAGATCGTTCTGCGAACATAATGTACATAATCAGCTAGGATGATATACTGCATCGTATAATTTTCATGCATCTCTATTATAATCGACAACGACCCATTCAATGTTCAACACGAATTTCAAGATATAATGACAGTCATTTTCACTAATGAAAACTAAATATTCCTAGAAGTACCAAGAAATACTTACATTTTTGCAATTAATGGCCTACGCAACATTGTTGGAATGAACAATACTCCACTGATTATTCTAAAATATGCCAAACATTATTATTTTTTTAAATCCGTTGAAAAATGGCTGATATATGCAACCTACGTAAATGAAAATCATGCGTTGTTCGGAATAATATTTTTGTTGGAATATTCATGATACTTCGATGATATCAAATTTTCGGTAATCAAAATAGAAGTTAGTTTTCATATACATTGGATTTTTATGGATTGAGGAATCAAGATTCGGAATATATCTTTTTTGGATTATTATAGATCAATTTTTGAATAATGATAATGAAATCGATATAAATGAATCAATCACGTGAAGAATTATATATAAGAAAACGTATTGAAATGTAAAACAACCATTGAGGGCCTTTATCAATGGTTTTCAGAGTGTCAATTTTTTACTCTAGAACGAAATTAGTAACTTTTCCCCCCTCATCTATACAGCTATCCCAATCAAATCCAAAATCCAAGTAAAATATTGTTTATTTTCTCAGTGGCTTTCTGGCTGCCTAACCCACCACAATCTGAAAAGAAAGTATTAATATTGGAATCGATACATGTGTAGAAGGGAAGACTTCTATCTACCCCGACAAGTTGCTGCATTCATTGAAAAACAGTTCCTTTTGTAAATAACAACTCCAATTAGTCAGCAACTTCTCGTATCACTGAAATTTGCATATCAAAAAAATTAAAATAATTAGTGTATACACGTTACCCTTCTCAAAACTCATACGCAAATTCCTTTTCACATTCATGCATTTTTTGTTGACAATTTCCGTAATTGAAATTTGAGAACTTTTCCTTCAGGAGGGACAGCCAGCCGCGATCCATATCAAAATCAGAGAATAATGGAACATTGATCAATAGAACAAAATTGAATGGATCTTAGATATCTTAAAACTATGTATAGAAAAAACATTTTCAATTCAAAAATGATTTTTATCAACAAGAATTTGGGATGGCTTTGGGTTCACCATTTTCTCAGATTCTTTGTAATATTTGTATGGAGTGTTTTGAGGATTCTTCCATAGAAAGTTATCCAAATGGTCCAAAGGTATGGTGGAGATATGATGATGTTTCTGCTATATGGAGTCATTGCACATTTTTGGAACATATTAATAAACAGGAACCAACAATAATGTTCACATTAGAAACAGAGAATAAAAACGAACAACCATTTCTAGATGCTGTGATAAAGAAATCGACACGTCAAGTAGACACAAGTGTATATCGAAAGAAAACACATACCAACAGATATCTTCAGTATATCTGAAACCACCACACAAGTGTCATTGAGAGAAAATGGATATCCAGAAGAATTCATAGAAAAAACACGACAGAAATTGAAAATCCAAACACACCCCAAAATGAAGACATAGAAACTACACAAAATACACAACTTGTAGTCTGTAGTTTGTCTGAGAAGATAAAACGGATACAGGTATAATGTAAGAACACTATTCAAATCAACAAACACTTCACATTCAATACTGACATATGCTAAACCAAATAACACAACAGAAAACACAAAAAAAAAATTATTAATCAAATTTCTTGTTCGTGCGGTCGTGAATATATATCGGTGGAACGTCACGACCTTTGGAAGTGCGAAAGAGTGAACTCAAGATGTACATAAGGAACAGACAGATAGGTGGTTATAAATTATCAGAGCACATTATTACTGCCGATGGAGATCTATGGAATGGAAACGTTTAGTCATCGGGAATGAGTGAGCCTCTGAAGAAGCTAGCCACTCGCGCTAGCGAAACGTCAGGAAGAAATTCCAAAGAACGACGGCCTTCAAGACCGAAGAAAAGTAGTTATACTAATAACCTCGGCCGCGAAAGCCTTAACCATTTTGTCGAATGGAATGACACTAGAATTATGGGAGAAGAGTAATGCAGAAAACGAAAATTAAAGGAATCTGCTTTCTATGTCACCTTTCTGGAGAATACAGCATCTCTACAAGTTCACTTGATATGGATCGCGCCTGGCTACCCCTCCTGAAGGACAAGATCTCAAATTTTTGTCAAATGTCAATTACGAAAATTGTATTATATACAATATATGCAATATATATATTATATATACATATATATATATATATATATATATATATATATATATATATATATATATATATAATATGTATTATATATATATATATATATATATTTTAGAGGGGAGTCTTTGCTGACAGTTAGACAAAACTGTAGTATTTTTGGGTGAACAGCAGAACGGAAGTGTACTCTTATAACACCAGTTTTTCCAATATTTCGGTAATGTTTATTACCATCTTCAGGGAAAAGCTACAAAATTATCATTTTAAGTTATCACATCAAATAAACAGTAACAAGAACCTTACTGTATTTGAGGTTAGTCGTATTAAAAACGTTGGTAAAGTGAAATAACATGTCACAGACGAAAAATATGTTCACAGTCCAATATTAAAATTTTACACCAAGTGAATTGTTTAAAACGCCATTAAAATATTAACAAGATTAAAAAAATATAGTTGCATATTCAACAGGTGAATACACATAAAAGTCGAACTTTAACGGTTGAATATGAATTATGAATGACATTGACAATGAAGTTTGAAATGACAGCGTTGACATGAAGTATGGAACATCTAGAAAGAGGTGTGTGAAGAGACATCTGCCAGGATGGAACGACGCCAGAGTGAGAGAACACTGCTACCATCTGTTCGGAATTGAATTTATAGTAAATATTATCGATTTTTTTTAACTTGAAGGATGTTAACATTGAATCCGAATGGATTGAGAAAAGATTGTAATTATTATGTGCAAACTACTTTAAAACAAATTTAAAAAATATAAAAATAATAATTTTCAATTTAGATTAGTACAGTTATTGTTGTTTACAAAATGTCGAAAATTTTTTTCAATATCAAGTAGATATGCATAGATTCCACTGAGGTGTTTAATATCTGCCTTAACAGAAGAACTGATTATGTTTTATGTTTGTTATGTATATTATTATGTGTATTCACCTGTTGAATATGCAACTATATTTTTTTAATCTTGTTAATATTTTAATGGCGTTTTAAACAATTCACTTGGTGTAAAATTTTAATATTGGACTGTGAACATATTTTTCGTCTGTGACATGTTATTTCACTTTACCAACGTTTTTAATACGATTAGCCTCAAATACAGTAAGGTTCTTGTTACTGTTTATTTGATGTGATAACTTAAAATGATAATTTTGTAGCTTTTCCCTGAAGATGGTAATAAACATTATCGAAATATTGGAAAAACTGGTGTTATAAGAGTACACTTCCGCTTCTGCTGTTCACCCAAAAATAATTCCCAAGTTTTGTTATAAATATATATATATATATATATATATATATATATATATATATATATATATATATATATATATATATATATATATATATATATATATATATGCTGGCTGGAACTTCCGGTTGATCCGCGTCTGGAAAGATTTACTTGTCTACGTTTCGACTCCCATTTCGGAGCCATTTTCAAGACTTAGTGACCTTGCGTCTAGGTCTGAGTTGTCTCACTAGCTGGCTATCATCACTCCAGTGATGATATATATATATATATATATGTATATATATATTGGTTAGGTGATAGGTGTATTTAAGTTATGCGAGAAGTTGCTGAGTGAATGGAGTTGTTCTATCCAAAAGAAACTGTTTTTCAATTTTTCAATTAATGCAGCAACCTGTCGGGGTAGATAGAAGTCCACCCTTTTACACTTGTATAGATTCCAATATTAATAAATATTAATACTCATTTCTTCAGATTGTGGTTTGTCAGGAACCCAGAAAACTACGAAGATAATCAAGTGAAATATTTTCATTCAGCGGTTGTGAATATTGAAATTCTCCGACAGCAGTTATCGAAAGGTCACAGAAGATTACATTTTGATGTCTGCATAACTCCATCTGCCACCGAGCTTTTGCATATTTATATATTTAACGGTTATACAGTGCGGCCGTGAGAAATCTCCCCCTCTCTTATCTTTCGAATTAGACAAGTAATTAACGTCTGTCGTAGTTCACGTGAGAAGTACTTTTTCGTAGAAAAATCCACCGTGTGACGTCACGGGCGCTGAGAGATCACTATCACCTTTTTTCAAGGTCTTGTGATACCTCCTTTGATAGGTCTTTCAATTCTCTATCAAACAGTTGTTCATTTTGAGGATTGGACTAGATAATTATGAGTTATCGACAGTTCCATTTTAATACAGGGTTATGGTTCGAAAGTATTCAAGTAGGTACTATCCACCAGAAGTTTTGTATAGCGGGCACCTGATGGACTATAAATTACTGGTTACTTCTCAAACATATCAAAACGAAAAATAACGCAGCCTAATATTTGTTGGTGACTTGACCGACGATTGGTTAACCATGTTCAGGAAACCGTGTTCCGAATGTCACTTCCTCAGGAATGTGACGGAAACAACGGTTAGTTTTGGACCGCATAACCAAGATTTTGATTATTTTCGGACCGATCCCTATATAATCTTCAAACTAACGAAAAAGGCGAGTCTTCAACGAGATGACTATTCGAACTTGATTTGAATTATGTTCTACCAATATATCTCATTATGATATCGATGATATAGAACTTGAAAAACTGGATCAGAATCAGACATGTAAATGAAAATCTATATATTGTGAATTCTCAAACGGGCTCCATTCTTTGATGAACCATACTCACGTCACTCGTTACAGTTGATATTGACTAATGAACCAATAAGCAGCCTTAGATGGAATGTAAATTGATGAACTAACGTTAACACGACCAGAATTTCAATTGATCCAAACGATTTATGATATATATAATGAATATGGTACGTTATACGTACAGGGCTTTTCGATGAAAACTTCCCGCCTAGAATATATCCGAGAAGGACATTGAAACTGAAAATTGTTTAAACCCGTGACCTAGAGTTTACAGGAGACACAGTTTGACCCTCAAACGGCATTCTCAACTCCTGCCCTAACTTATCCACTCTCTTTTAATTTTTTATAATTGGCAATAAACAATTAGGAGAGGAGAGGCCACACGCGACCCAGACGGGGGCCCGGGGAGGATCGAACCCCGGCCTCCGCTGATGGAGATAGCTAACCACTGCGTATACATCATTCAAAAGGTTTCATTGGGAGGAATATTTCACAAAAATCCATCGACATCGACATAGTCGATGGGCATACTTGTAGACTGGCGTTAAATCAAATCATCTTTTGAACAATTCGCTCGGGCTAGTCTCAAAATACTTACACAGTAGGTTTTGGCTTGGCACCTGTCAGAAAACAACTACTCGGCTTGCTAATACCAAGAAGGGTATTCCATTATATCAGACCGGTGCCAGTGCAGGTTTCTTCACAGAAGAAAATCCTGCATTCGCCTTTGGCGATACAAATGAAGGAATCGATTTTCAATTATCACAATACATACTTGCAGACCCGTTTCGGCTATTCGGCCTCTTTTCAGTATAAGCTAGTACCATCATCAACAGAAAGTCGATGACTTCCCATAATTAAAAATCAAATACCTTTCATAGTATCAAGCCTCGACTTAAGCTGATACGAACATCACGAAGTCATTACGCCATCTACTCAGGGACGAGGTATTCCAAAAAGTTTTTTTTTTCGAAAAGTATTATATTATATAGAATATCTCCTGGAATTCCAAATTATTCGAGGTACTCAATCTCAAAACCCCAAATGATACTTTGTTCATCAAAGAAAGAACCCATATTTATATTGAATACTTCATTATTCAAATATTAAAAGAGAATAAAAGTAACCGGTTTCGAATCGGTAAGATTGAAGCCTATCACATAGAAGTTCCAACAGAGGTCAGTTGCCTACCCTAAAAACTGCTAGCTAATGTAAAATGAAAGATCAGAAAGAGCTGAGAGTTATGATATACGAGATCAACTCTAAAGACTCCAGAAAAAGTTCATTGGTCGTAAAGAGCAATTTCAAAGAACATTGTGCATAAATCCGATACGAAAGAACGGAAGAATCCAAAGATGCCAATATGAAAATTTTTATACAGTCTCTAAGTGTTGGTTATTTGATGAAAAATGGGAATGATACTATTGTGTGAATGAACTTTTTTATTTGACAACTTCAGAATTGTTTTTATTTTATATTCATATCAACTGTAAAACAAAAACTCGTAGGTAACCGGGAACTGAACATCTGGAAGCTATAGGGCGATGAAGTACACAACGGTGCAATATATTCAACACCCCCTCTCAACGTGGAGTACCTTTGTCCATGCCTAGGTTCCTTAGATGATTTTCATAAGCCACCTTTGGAATAGCCTTCGTGAAAATATCAGCCATCATGTTCTGTGTAGGGATATATTTGACATCAATATCACCATTTTCAAACACTTCTCTCACATAATGATGTCGAATATCTATGTGCTTCGTTCTTGAATGATACACAGGATTTCGCATTAGTTTCTGTGCACCTTGATTATCACAGTATATTATGGTCGATTTTTCGTGTTCTGTAGGATAACATATCTCCTGTAGGAACCTTCTCAAATATACAGCTTCCTTTGTAGCATCGGATAAAGCCATATACTCTGCTTCTGTACTGGATAGTGCTACAGATTTTTGCTTTCTTGATTCCCAACTTACTGGACCTCCAGAGAGTAAAAAAACGTATCCAGTATAAGATTTTCTATCGGATGTATCGCCTCCCCAGTCAGCATCAACATATCCAAGTAAAGGATTCCTAGTCTTATGAAAATTCAAAGTATAAAACTCGGTTTTCTTCAAGTACCTCATAACTCGCTTGACAGCTTTCCAATGAATTTTTGCCGGATTATTGTTGAACTGGCTCAGAATACTAACTGCATGAGTTATGTCGGGACGGGTAGAGACTGATAAGTACAGTAGAGATCCAACCGCCTGTCTATAAGGAATTTCTGCCATTTCTTGTTTTTCCTCCTGTGAAGAGGGTCCCATTTCTTTCGATAAATCTGCATTAACTTCTAAAGGAGTGGAAATTGGTTTGCAATCATGCATTTTGAACCTCTTCAGTATATCTTGTGTATATTTCCTCTGGGATATTGAAATCAATTTATGTGATTCATCCTGCTCGAATTCTATGCCCAAACAGTAGTGAAGGAGTCCAAGATCTTTTATTTGGAATTTTGCTGCTAAATCCCTTTTGAGATTTGAATATGTCTCATCTGAATTCGTGGCAATTATCAAGTCATCTACATATACGGCCATAATAAGAATTACATCTTCATTTCGCATAATATAGACGCATCGATCTGAATTTAGTTGTTTCAGACCAATGAACTGAAGATATTGATCAAGCTTCCTGTACCATTGCCTTCCTGATTGCTTCAACCCATAAAGTGACCTTTTGAGGAGGCATACCTTGTTTTCTTCACCTTCAGACACGAATCCTTCGGCTTGATCCATAAAAATTTTTTCATCGAGGTCACCGTTGATATAAGCCATCACAATATCCATCTGGTACAGGATCAGACCGAGCTCAACAGACATAGCAAGTAAAATACGAATCGAACTTTGTCTAGTTACAGGAGAAGTTGTCTCATGATAGTCTATACCTGGTTGTTGAGCATAACCCTTTGCAACCAGACGAGCTTTTCTTCTGTCGATTTCACCATTTCCTTTATATTTAGTTCGTAAAACCCATTTACAGCCTATCACTTTCCTGTTTTGAGGTCTGTCTACTAGAACCCATGCATTATTCTGGACAAGAGCTCGAAATTCTTCATTCATTGCTTCTTGCCATTCGAGTTCATTTTCTCCTGACAGAGCCTCATCAACACTAGGATTATCTGGTTCTTCTATTGACATTTGGGCTTCTTGACCTGAATTTTGGACTGTTTCTATCATATTATACATCTTTTTCGGTCTTCCCTTCGAACCATCTCTAATGATTGCTGGTCTTCCTGGTCCTCGTTTGAGTATTGCTGCTGTATTTTCATTTCTCGAAGTTATATCCCCATTTTCTGACAAGGGTTCCCGATTTTCTTCTTCGATTCCGCTTTCTTGGCATTCCTGGTCTAATTCATTTTCTTGACTTCTTAACTGTTCATTCGTATGTAGAAATGTAGTATTATTCATGCTTCGATCATCCAATTTTTCATTCATGTCACAAGTTTCTATGAATTTGACATCTCGACTTGTCACAATTTTTCTTGATGTCGGATCCCAGAGACGGTATGCTTTTGAATCGGTCGAATAGCCTACGAAAATACATTCTTTCGATTTTGGATCAAATTTTGATGTTCTTGAAGTTTTATTGAGTGCGTATGCCTTGGAACCAAATATTCTAAAATGGGATATTATCGGTTTTTTGTTGTTCCAGATTTCGTAAGGTGTTGTGTTGCTCAAACTGCGTGAAGTGCATCTGTTCCTGATGTATGCAGCTGTTGATACAGCTTCTGCCCAAAAACTGTGTGGGAGTTTGGATTGTTGCAACATGCACCTAGCCATTTCAACGAGAGTGCGATTAGAACGTTCGGCCACTCCGTTTTGTTGAGGTGTGTAAGGAGCTGAATATTGCCTTTCTATTCCGCTTCTCTCCAAACTCTCCGTAAAATCTTTTCCACTATACTCCAAACCGTTATCTGTTCTGAGTTTCTTAATTTTCCTCCCAGTTTTAGTTTCCACTTGACTTTTGAACTTCAAAAACGCTTGTTTCACCTCATCTTTGGATTTCAGGAAATAAACTTGGATCCATCTTGATTTGTCATCAATGAAAGTTGCGAAATAAAGTGCATTTCCGAGTGATTTCGTTTTCATAGGTCCACAAATATCTGAATGGATAAGGTCTAACACATTTTCAGCTTTTGAATTTGATTTTTGAGGAAACTTATCACATGTTTGTTTACTGGTGATGCAAATTTCGCAAGATGAAATACATTCAGAAACATTGAATTTCATTCCGTCCACTAGATTCTTAGTCATCATCATTTTCAGATCTCTTTCGTTCAGATGGCCATATCGTTGATGCCATTTCAGTAACTCCTTGGACGTTGACTCCACCAAAGCTGTAGATTCACTCATTGGTTGGATATAATAAAGTTCCCCTTTTCGGTGGGCTCTCATAACGATTTCACCACTTGGATTCACTATTTCTGCAGAATCTTTCGAAAAATGTGTCTGTCTACCATTGCATGCAGCTTTAGAAATGGATATCAAATTAGTTTTCAGGTCAGGTACATATAGAGTATTTTCCAAATTTATCGTTTTGATCCCAGATACACCATTATCAACTCTCAGTTTCACTGTACCTTTACCAAGAATATCAGTTGTTTTATCAACTGCTAAACGAACTTTCTGATCGCTTATGGGGGTGAAATTTGAAAACATTTCTTTATTATTACACATATGGGAAGTGGCACCGCTGTCTAGACACCATATACCTTCGGGTATTTGTGCCATCTTGTTTGTGGACATGACGTGTGTTTGTTCACTTTGCAGAATCTGTATAAATTCCATCATGAATGCTTCTTCTTCGGCTGTGGATGCTGTCTGTAGTTTGTTACATTCTTTCTTCCTGCATTCTGATGCTTTATGACCAACAAGGTGGCAGAAATTACATTTGTAGGGGAATTTACGTTTTGTTGAATCATTCTTCTGTTCAAACTGCCCTTTATTTTTCGAGTAAGTCTTCCTAGGTGCCTTGTTCCAATTTGGGGTTGATTTTGAGAAGAAAGGGTAAAATTGCAGTTTAGGGTAGTAACCCCCATTTTGACAAAAATTTTTTTGGGGGCTATTTCGATGCCCCTGAACACGAATCTGAAGTTAAATCGCCTCGCTCTCACTTACTTTTTGATTTACAGCCCATCAAATGTCAGAGGAAGGATATTTTCCATATCAAATTTCTTCCATAAAAAGCAAGCTATTTGGCTTTGCTTCATCAGCACAATCTATACACAATATAATTCACGCATTTTTGGCAAAGTTTGCAGTATTTCCAACTATGTATTGATAATTTGAATTAGCATAAAAATATTAAAAATACTTTCAATTCGTTTATTGACAGTGAGTAAATAATGACTTCTTCTTCTTCTTGTTTCTGTGGGTTCGATTACTAGGGTTAGTGACACTATGACAGATATGGATAACAAAAAGGTCATGTTCCGATATTCGTTAAAGTTTGCAGTTCAGGGTAGTAACCCCGAATCTGACGAAAATTTTTTTGGGGGTCATTTCGAGATCTCTGAACACACTTTTGAGGTCCAAACGCCCCGCTACCACTTACTTTTTGAATTATGGCCCATCAAATGTCAGAAGACGGATAATTTCAAAATCGAATATCTTCCACAAAAAGGCAACCACCTGGTCTTTTCTTTCATATCAGCACAATCTACACACACTTATTTAAGCATATCCATTCATTTTATTAGCACATTCTTGAATTGAATGACTTTATAAATTTCTGATGAAGAAAAAATTACCATGCATCTTAAATCAAGAAAGCGTTGACCCGTAGTCACTTATTATAAACAATTTCCGGAATTATTTAGTTGACAATGTCTGACAAAATTAATTTAGATGCAATTTTCACATGGAGAAATAATAATGAAATACTCGGTAAACTGCAACATTACGATGTTATACCTAAAAGTGGAGAAATAAAATGCCCCGTTAATTATTGTGATGGTTTTTTCGTATTGATGGGTGATACAAATAAAGCTGAAGGAGTTAGATGGTGTTGCAACGGCACAGTAAGAAAAAAGAAATCTAAATCCAAGAAATGTACAAAAACGTAATTTTCTTCAACATCTACATAAATTTCAAACTTATTTATATATTTTCCCATTTTTAGTGCATCCATACGGTACAAAACATTTTTTTATAAAACACACCTTCCTTTATGGAAAATTGTGGGTTTTTGCTATATGTGGGTAAATAAAGATCCCCTCAGACGCATTATGCATGAATTTTCCATTGCTGCGCATACTGCTGTGGACTGGGCCAATTTTTGTCGAGAAGTAGTTTTTGACGCATTCATAACAAAAACGTCTAAAATTGGGGGACCTGGCAAAATGTAAGTTATTTTGATTAAACCGCACTATTTCAATAGATTTGTTTGATAAAATTGGTATTTTTATCTTTTTTAACGATATTGTTTCACTACCATAGCAATACTAGAATGATAAAAATTAATTCGGCAATAAGTCGGATCTAGGCTTATGGTTCTACCTTAAAAAATTGAATAAAAAAAGATCTTTTTTTAATGAACAAATTTGTCAAATTGCGATATTATTGAGCTAAGAAGAAATTAGATTTATGTGTTGTGTCGGGGCAGAAAATTTGTTGACGCCTTTCCGCAATTTTTTAGAGTCGAAATTGATGAATCCAAATTTGGAAAAAGAAAATATCATCGTGGTCACCGAGTTGAGGGTTCCTGGGTTTTTGGTGGATATGAGAGGGGGTCAGGAAAAGTTTTTATGGTAGTTGTGGCTGACAGGACTGCAGACACTCTTCTGGGCTTGATTGAACGGTTCATCGAAAAAGGTACAACTATTTACTCGGATTGCTGGAAAGCCTACGATAACATTTCTGAAAATCCTAATTACTCACATTTGAAAGTGAACCATTCCATAAATTTCAAGGACCCAGACACTGGATGCCATACAAATAGCATAGAAAGCTCATGGTAATTATTTCTGAACTTCTTACTCAATTGGTGATAACTTTTTCAATTTAAGGCGTCATGCGAAAGCTGCTGGCCCATATGCCAACCGAAAAAGTTGTTTTTTGGGAGGATACCTAGCAAGGTACATGTTTTTAAAAATGGCCAAGGAGCTCGGCCAGGACCCCTTGGTTATTTTTTTTATGTTGGCTAGGGATCTATATGATCCCAATTCATTTGAAGAGGAAGGCGGAGTAGACGCTACTGATGAAATTGAAGAGGGCGATGTAGATGAGGGACTCTTGGATGACTTCTTTTAATTTTTGATTTATCCAAATTTCATTTGAATTAAGGTTTTTTTTTAAATTGAAATTACTATAAAAAGTGGAGAAACAAAAAGTAAATTAGTAGTAGAAAAGTGCGAACTCGGCCGACATTTCGCAATTCCGCGCGGGGAATAACAAAAACCGACAATTTTCCATACAGGAAAAGAAATAAATAAGAAGATTTAAAAAAAAATCAAAATTTTGCCATATGGTGGAAAAATTAAGTTTTTGTACATCTCTTGGATTCAGATTTCTTTTTTCGTACTGTACCGTTGCAACACCATCTAACTCCATCAGCTTTATTCGTAACACCCATCAATATGAAAAAACCGTCACAATAACTAACATGGCATTTTATTTCTCCACTTTTAAGTATAACTTCGTAATGTTGCAGTTTACCGAGTATTTCATTATTATATTGTTCTTTTGGTTTTTTCTGATTTCTCTGAAGTTTATTTAGATTGAGGTTTTTTTTATCAAAATAAAGCACTCAATTCACTATAGTTAACCTGAAAATTTCTATTTTGAAAGGTAAAACAGTAAGAGAAAAGCGCGCTCGGCCTACATTTCGCAATTCCGCGCGCGCGGAATTGCGAAATGTCGGCCGAGCGCGCTCGCTTCGCTCGCGGACATATTGCTGTCGATCTTCACCAAGAAATCAAGGACGAACTTTTGTACAAAAAGTGGAGAAAAAAGATATAATAGTGATATAAAAGCGCGCGCTCGGCCGACATTTCGCAATTCCGCGCGCGCGGAATTGCGAAATGTCGGCCGAGCGCGCTCGCTTCGCTCGCGTATATGTTACTGTGGACCTTCACCAAGAAATCAGGGATGAACCTCTGTACAAAAAGCGGACAAAATAAAAAGAAGTGAAATAGTAAGAGAAAAGCGCGCTCGCGAATATGTTACTGCATGTGGACCTTCACCCAGAAATCAGGCATGAACCTCTGTACAAAAAGCGAAGAAAATAAAAAGAAGTGAAATAGTAAGAGAAAAGCGCGCTCGGCCGACATTTCGCAATTCCGCGCGCGCGGAATTGCGAAATGTCGGCCGAGCGCGCTCGCTTCGCTCGCGTATATGTTACTGTGGACCTTCACCAAGAAATCAGGGATGAACCTCTGTACAAAAAGCGGACAAAATAAAAAGAAGTGATATAGTAAGAGAAAAGCGCGCTCGCGAATATGTTACTGTGGACCTTCACCCAGAAATCAGGGATGAACCTCTGTACAAAAAGCGGAGAAAATAAAAAGAAGTGAAATAGTAAGAGAAAAGCGCGCTCGGCCGACATTTCGCAATTCCGCGCGCGCGGAATTGCGAAATGTCGGCCGAGCGCGCTCGCTTCGCTCGCGTATATGTTACTGTGGACCTTCACCAAGAAATCAGGGATGAACCTCTGTACAAAAAGCGGACAAAATAAAAAGAAGTGAAATGTCTGCCGAGCGCGCTCGCTTCGCTCGCGTATATGTTACTGTGGACCTTCACCAAGACATCAGGGATGAACCTCTGTACAAAAAGCGGAGAAAATAAAAAGAAGTGAAATAGTAAGAGAAAAGCGCGCTCGCTTCGCTCGCATATATGTTACTGTGGACCTTCACCAAGAAATCAGGGATGAACCTCTGTACAAAAAGCGGAGAAAATAAAAAGAAGTGAAATAGTAAGAGAAAAGCGCGCTCGGCCGACATTTCGGTGAGTAATAGGGGTTTCCGCGCTATAATTTTAATGGTTCTGGTGTTTTTACTATGATTTGAAGCATCTGTGAAATTTTCGTCAAAATCGGAGTTTCACCCGGGTTTCATGATAGGAAGCGCAAAAAGTATACTAGTGAATTTCAGTAAAATCGGAACGACCATATTTACTGGAATATCGGAACATGATCTGTTTGTTATAGATACATACCTGTCAGTCGTCGAACTCACAAAAACAAGAAGAAGAAGATGTTATTATTTTCTGTCAATATAGGAAATCTATCAAAATGTTAATCCAAATCTTATATTTTCAATACAATCTACAAAGTTGGAAATGCGAAATGCTGCAAACTGTGCCAAAAATGCGTGAAGTATAATGTCTCTAGATTGTGTTGATATGAAGCAAAGGCAAATGGGTTGCATTTTGTGGAAGAAATTTGATCTTAAAAATACCCTTTTTGTGACATTTGATGGGTTGTAAATCAAAAAGTAAGTAAGAGCGAGGCGATTTTACTTCAGATTCGTATTCAGGGGCCTCGAAATAGCCCCCAAAAAAAATTTTGTCAAAATCGGGGTTACTACCCTAAACTGCAATTTTTCCGAAGAAAGCACTCTGATCTTCTTGATTTGCTGAACTCTTCCTTGCATGGAATTCATCTAAAAGTTTTATTTTCAAAGCTTCGGGTTTTGGTAAATCATCCCTTGCTTCAATGGCACATCTGAAATTCTCATAACTGCTTGGAATGCTGTATAACAGGAGAATGGATAGGAGATCATCTGCAACGTCTATTCCCATTTCTTTCAATTTGTCAACAGTATTGAAGAATTTGTTAAGGTGATCTGCCATGAGTTCACTATCAACCATTTTTGTGAACAGGAGTTGTTTCAGCAATGTAGCTTTTCTGGCAGGACCTTCAGATTGGTACGTTTGTTGCAATTTCTTCCATACTTCACTAGAAGTTGTGCAATGCTTCACGATACATAACTCGGATGGTAGAATGGATAAAATTATATCAGCTTTTGCCTTCTGATCATTTTTCGTCCAAACTGCAGCTTGTGTTGCATCAGCTGGTTTTGGAGTATCTCCGTTTACATAGCCCCAGTGGTCATTCTTGATAAGAATTGCTTCGATCTGAATTTTCCAAGTATCATAATTTTCTTTTCCCAATTTTTCAACTTGCATTGACACTGCTGCCATTTCCAATTATAAAATTAACTCTTTATATTACTTAGAGTGGCCTGGGCCCATAACCTGTTGGTTATTTGATGAAAAATGGGAATGATACTATTGTGTGAATGAACTTTTTTATTTGACAACTTCAGAATTGTTTTTATTTTATATTCATATCAACTGTAAAACAAAAACTCGTAGGTAACCGGGAACTGAACATCTGGAAGCTATAGGGCGATGAAGTACACAACGGTGCAATATATTCAACACTAAGAATTACGATCAAGGTGTCATTCGATGTGTATTGTCACGTTAAAAGTTTAAGGAAAAGTTCGAAAAGGCACTGAAAACAGACCTAGTTATAAACAAATTAGTGAAAAAATCATCCCAATTTTGCCTTCAATTATGAATTTGTTAATGATACTTCATAAACTGAAAGTTAACATAAAAACCCTGGTAGTTAACACACTGAAACCCTAGAATTTTTTCGCTTTGTGAAGTTATTCTCAATAGGCTAATGAATAGATCGCCGTTGCAAAAATAACAAAATTTTGATGGCCACGTATTTATGAACAATTGAAAATTAAAAATTGAAAAAAAAGTAAATAATTTTTTTCCTAAATCTTGATTGTTTCGATGTCTAACGGTTTTGAGCTACTTAGTGGTTCTCTATTATTTATTTAATCGTTTACTATTGTTGCAATACCTGGAAGTCTTCTACAATTCCGATGCATCTTTTGAAGATATTAGAGTTGCCGTAAAAGAAACCATGTTGACCTCATACTGTCAACTTGGTACATTTAACTTTAAGCCAGTGTCGTGTATCAAGATTTTTTTTTTGAAAGGAGTAGTCAATGCTACTAATGCACATATAGATCCTTTAGATCATTTATTTAGTCAACGACTTATACATCAATGATACAATAAATGACTTAAAAACTAATTAATAAAATATGTTAAAATATGGTGACCCATACAGTCAATAAATAAAATAACGTAAAACACTAATAACATATAAATATATAAAAAAAATAACATTAGCACATGAGAGACTCACACATATTTACATAGTTAGAGGTTGTCATTCAGATATCGCTTTAAATTATTCTTGAAGGCCACAAGTGTAGAACATTGTTTTATGGCTAGGGGAAGTTGATTGAATATTCTCAGTCCTTTAAAAAATACCGATGTCTCTGTTGCTTTCTTTGATACCATCGGAATCGAAAAATCATTTCTGGATCTTGTAGAGTAATTATGAACTTCATACTTGTAATTTACGATATCTCGTAGGTATGAAGGAGCATCGCCAGATTTTATTTTGAAAATAAATATCAATATTTGATATTGCCAATATATTTTAATTGGTAACGAGTTCAATGTACTCAACATATTCTTTATTGGAGTTTGTTTGGAACATTTCAAAATTATGCGCATTGCACGATTTTGCAATTTTTGAAATCGATTGATTTCATTCTGGTTTAATAAAAAGACTGTTGCACAGTAATTACAATGCGGCAGGATGAGAGTTATTATATATCAC
Source organism: Zygogramma bicolorata (assembly GCA_032362365.1). Taxonomy (NCBI): domain Eukaryota; kingdom Metazoa; phylum Arthropoda; class Insecta; order Coleoptera; family Chrysomelidae; genus Zygogramma; species Zygogramma bicolorata. The sequence continues at coordinate 203,800 of JAVJAQ010004098.1, read as the reverse complement.
CATCAATGACCACTGGGTAAGAAATTTAGCATATCTATAGAGATAGTTGATCTTGAATTATATAATCCCGATACCATAATTTGCATGTTCCTTGAACTTCAAATTCCGGTCAACTATAACACCTAAATTTTAAGCACCATCGGTGAATCTAAAACAGCAATAAACTTAGCAACTTCACTCCAACATCAACAGCAACCTATTTACACTCATTCAGGACGTATTAACAAGATCAGTTTTGGCTTGATAATTTTAATTTGAATCCGGAAGATTAGGAATGAATTGAATCCGAAACATTGTATCTGCCAACGAAAACAACGGAAAACTTGGCGCCTGACGAGCTGCTTGAACTGCTTCATTGTACCTGCATAAAAGAGTACTAATCGATGTGGGTGCGAAATAGCTGGTCTTCCATGCTCATCTTTATGCAAAAATTGTGAAGGTGAAACCTGCTCTAACAGTATGAGGCCATCAATTAATGACGACAATGATGATGCTGAACTGATGGCTTGATCGGTCGATGACATGCAATCGATCAAAATGAAGACGACATTGGTAATAATTATCAAGATTTTTCAATTGGTGTTGAGGAATACTGCCAACAAATACTGGAGGACGTCAATGAGGAAGTTCAAGAAACATCAGTACAAGAAAATATGACAGAAACCGTAGATGATGAGCCGCCGGCACAAAAAAGATCCAAAAGATAGTTAACATTTGTCAACTGTACAAAATATGAACTAGAGCTAGAACTTTAATAAAAAGCTGAAATTGTGAATTGATAATGAACAAAAAGACTTGAAGCACTATTGTCATATCTGCAATAGTTTAAGAGGTATTATAATTTTTGAAACGAAACAGCGGATGAAAAATACAAGTTTCAATGACAATGAATAGAATCTATGACTTTTAGAAAAAAATGGTTCCTCAATTCCAATATTTGGTCGCAAAAAACGATTCAAGTGAAGAAATGCATTTTTTAGCTACAAATAATTTTTTAAGTTTTCTCTTGAAATAATTATTTCCCTCAGTGAGCATATAAAGAAAAAAACTTTTAGATTCACTCATGAACAATGTACGTGTTTATAACAATTTTTCAAACAATAACAGTATAAAATGAAAAAAATATGTATGAATAAGTAGCTTCCAACCATTAGACATCGAAACAAACAAGATTTAGGAATGAAAATTTTTTTATTCACTCTTTTAATTTTCAATTGTTGATAAAAAAGTAGAAAATCAAAATTTTGTAATTTTTGCAACGGCGATCTATTTATTAGCCTATTGAGAATAACTTCACGAAGTGAAAAAAATTCTAGAGTTTTAGTTTGTTAATTATCAAAGATTTCATGTTACCTTTCAGTTCATAAAAAAATTTTAATCAACAAATGCATAATTGATGAAGAAATTGGGATAAAAAAAAATTTACCGCGGATTATTGTTCATTGATGTATTCCAAAACTACATGAATATTTTCATCCCTCAATTGTCATATTTAATATGTTTGAATATTTTTTTTGTTGATGTGTCAAATTGACGCACCGCGCGCGAAAGACAGACTACCCGTTCTTGGCTCTAGTTTCAGGGCTCTGTGAAAATTATAATAATAGAGGTAGAGAACCGGGAGTCGTAACTTTTCATAGCAAATTTGATGATCTCTTGGACCTTTTTTTTTAATTTGAGAATATCAATTTTTACAAAAAAAGAAACAAACCTCATTGTTTTGTACTAATTTGTTTAGAGCTTTTGTATTTTTTTTTTTCAGCTCCTTTTAGAACTTTCCTCAAACTTTGAACGTGACAATAAGAATCGAATGACACCTCGATCGTAATTTTCGGAAACTATATAAAAATTTTAGAAGAAAATGTTACATGTGAGCTAGACTATGGATCGAAAAATAGAATAAAGAAAATTAACTTCATCCAAAGTAGCACTTTTCTCTCTTGTTATACAAATAGCTAGTATTGAAGCCACATCATTTTTGGACTGTGTTTCGTCGAGAAAAGCACAGCCATCAAGATTTCCGTCATTTTCCTTTTCCAGGAGGCAGATACTCCTTGTTAGTGCGACGTTGGCCATCATCAACTGGTCAGAAGACAGCCCTTCGTTAAGAGAACGGACGATTTTTGTCATCGACAGCTCTCCACTCGGTGGGTGGACAACCTCGTTGTGGCGACATCAGCCACCGTTGATGCGACGCGACGTAACCAATTGAGATGGGCTGCTGTGCTAGTGAAATATCGAAAGTTAGTAACCACAGCGTATTCACACTGTCAGAAAAGAGAGTAATGAATTGAATGAAACTAGATTGCTGAATGGGAAAATTTATGAACATAGCCTTGAATCAATTTAATTATCAGCGAATCGGATTTCAAGCTATTCACGAAGATTTCAATCGGTTTCGTCAGAAATATCTCGCATTCCAGATCTTAACGAACAATAGAAAGGTCAAGATATTATCACAAATCTCGCAATGATCAAGATGAAATTGAAGTGAAACTCGTAAAAATAACCATTTTATTGTAAAGAGGAATCACTTGAAACATACCTAAACTGTACTCAACTCCAGAGTAAATGATTGATTCAAGTAACAAAAGCAATTCAGATGAAACTAAATATTTTGGAACTTCTCGATTTATACTAGTTGAACGTAGAGTTTGTTTGTAAATAATATGATTTCAAAAATTCCAGTTTTGTCGGTATTCTGAATGATTCAAACATGAGAACGTATTCAACAAAATGATAATGAAAAATCAAGTTGATAGTTCAATGGAAATAAGTAGAATCTCATATCGAATAGTTCAAAAGACTCCTATTCTGGAGAAGATGAATAGAAACGAATATTACGAATATTTCCCTCATATATAAAATGTCCCATAAGAGCAATGCAATTATCGAAAACTTACAGTGGTAATTGCATTGTATCGAAAACTTACAGCGGTAATTGCATTGTATCAAGTCACCATAACAACACATTTGAAACCGTATCGCTAGACGTCAGTAAACAACACAAATAAATGTCAGATAGACTTCAAAAATAGAAAAAAGTGAGTCGCGTTTAGGTGAGTACTCCATACAATCTATAGAGGAAAGTATAAATGAACAAAAACTAACATTTCCTTGAGAATTCCTTTATTCGTGAAATATTCCAATTGATTACATTCGTGCATAAAAATGACCAGATAATTTTGCATTAAAGCGTAATATCTTATACAAATTGCATTCGGTTCTTTTCATATTTTGTAAAAGAGCCCTCGTCCCATCGGACTGGGCACTTTGCCAAAATATGAAAATAAACTTGCAATTTTTGATACACGCTTTTTGCAAAATTATCGGTAATTTTTATGCACTCGTGCTATTATAACCGAAAATTGATTATCAAAATCTAAGCAAGAAAAGGTTGACAAAAAATATAAAGTTCTCCCACCTGATTCATGACCTAAGTAGTGGCGGGAGATCTGATTCTTCAAACTGCTGTAATACATGATTTTTTTTGCAAAATCTTCATCAGGGCACTCAATAATTCGATTAATTGGCGAAAACCTATTTCTAGCTCACAAGCATCTGAGCCAAATTTCAATTGAATTGATAACAAGTAGATCGCATATTATGGGGGGGGGGGGGGGTCTGTTTTTTTTTTTTAAAAAAAATTTTTTTAAAAAAAAAAAAAAAAAAATAAAAAAAAAAAAAATTTTTTTTTATAAAAAAAAAAAAAAAAAAAAAAAGAAAATTAAAAAAAAAAAAAAAAAAAAAAAAAAAAAAATTTTAAAAAAAAAAAAAAAAAAAAAAGAAAAAAAAAAAAAAAAAAAAAAAAAAAAAAATTTTTAAAAAAAAAAAAAAAAAAAAAAAAAAAATTACTATTCCAAAAATACCCACAAGGGGGGAACACCCCCAGGAGAAAAACCCGGCAGGGGAGAAAAAAAAATGGAGGGAAAAATAATTTTTCACCGTCATAATGATGTATGTGAGAACAATATGTACTCAGTCAAGACATAACTCGATACTCATATACTAACCTACTTCAATTTACAGTTGTTTTTCACCCTTGACAGTACATACGTCAGAACCGAGTCCTTTAACTGGAAAAATGTAGCTACGATTTGTTCAATGAACTAACTCCACTTATAGGAAAAATTGATAAGACAATATTTACTTAATTGTTTTGATATTGGTTGATACCAAGAATTAACGGTGCTCTACGCTATTTGTAAATGGTGGACAGTAATTGATTTAATATGTTTATTTACCGCAATCGATGCTCAACCAAAATTCTGAAAAGTTTCCATGTGTCTTGTGAAATAATTTATTCCGTGTGTCACCTGAACTCTTTGATTTGTCGGTAATTGTACAATAGCGTCTTAGATAATTTCATGAAAATAGTACAGTTTACTATACGATTCTGACTTGTTGGTGAAATTCTTGCAAGAAACTTGTTAGTGGGAACAGAAAACTAGTTTTTTGTTGAATATGGATTCTCATCGAGTCAAAATTTGTGCGAATTGAGATCAACGAGATTTTTAAGTTTGATGAACCATTTCTAGCGGGAGCAAGGATGAAGAATGAAAATCCATCAGACTCTCGTTGCCCATACAAATTGCCCATATAAACGCTAGTCGCGATGAATATTGCCTGATCTCGGATACATAATGGAACTTGAAATAACTAATTGAGAACCTGGGTATTTTTATGGAGAGAATGAAGTTTGAAGAATTATTCTTTGGTTTTCTTCTTCTACGAATCAAAAATCAGTAGTTACATTTTCTATGAAAGATATAATATCAAAAAATATACAAATACTCCCTGTTGCTATCATTCAGAGACGTTTCAATCAGTCACAAAAAGGAAGAAAGAGTCCATCTAATACTGCTACTTCCCTGCCTATATGGCACGATAGGCACTGGGTTACATAGAAATCACTGTTTTTGTTCAATTTGTATACAAAGCATATGAAAATTTTAGGGAATAGGTAGCACACATAATAAATACCTACACAAAGTAAAATAGAGCGCTATCTGTAGAAAAAAATCTCACTCACCAGGATAATATTTCATTCCAGCCCAGACATGATCTCGTTTCGCTCATAGAAAATTATCTCTTGAGAATGGGGAGAATGAATAAATTACGTAACGCTCTCACTATACTAGAGACTCCATTTTCTTACTGAAGATCTCGAGAGAAAATTTTCTCCGAGTGAGATTTTTCCACAAATAGCTCTCTATTATTGTGTAGCTCCTATATGTGCTATGTGTTTGATTCAAATATCATATGCTTGGTATACAAATCGAGTGAGAAAACGTGAAATAGCTTTATCAGGTGGCCTCTTTCTTCTTTTTTGTAAATGAATAAAAGTCTTCGAATGGTATTCACGTACCTATCAACAGGTAGTGTTTGTACAATTTCGATTTCACTCCTCTCATAGTTGAAAACTCTAATTCTAATTCTTCAATAAACTAGCCTTCATTACACCTCTTTAGAAAAACTGCTGAGTATTGATGTAAAGTTATCATCAATTTGAGAATTCATTCTTCACTCAACTATTGAATGGAGAATGAAATGATAAAAGGTGAGTGATTGTTTCAATCAATATCTGAAAATACAAAGATAATAACACTACTGCTACCGATCTAACACTATCAGTATATGTTCTAACACAAAATACCTCAGTTTTCTGTATCTTCTAACAATTGGTTTACAAAAGAATAGCTGAAGATTTTTTTTTGGGTTTCCCTACGGGTGAATAGCATTTGCGTTACCGAAAAATCAGTAAGTCGCCTCAGAATGCTACGGACCCCAATAGCATTAAACACCTCTCACCAAAACAAGGCTCTGCCTTCTAGGTTCAACTTGTAAGAATAGGGTAAAAAATAAATAATAAGCGAGCTGGAAACTAAACCCTCATTCATTGTATGTGATACCTCCTAATATATGAATCGTCTTTTTTTATCTGAAGCTCACCAATTACTAATTCAAAATGAAAATAGAGACTCAGTTCAGTTATTTTTCCGAAGTACATAGCTAGCTCAAAGAGGGTTGGGCGTGATAAATTTATGAAAAACGTCTTTTATCATTGAAAGCTCATAGAAATATTTCCGACAAAATCACCGAAAGAACTTAAACGCAATAATTTAGGAATTTATTTGGTGCAGCTCATCCTATTTTGCAGAATCTGATAACGTTCATTCACTACACCAAATGAAACTTTCAACTGGTTACATGAAAATGAATTCATAATTTGATTTTTCTGGTATTTTGAAGGTATGGTATTGGTATATCGATATGGCAGATAAATTTATGTACAAGCACCCGAATTGGTTTTGATATTCTAATCAAACACACCTTTTTTCGTTTCAAATTAGCTCGATACCAATAAAATTACCATGCCACCAATATGTCAAGAGTATCAGATTTATTGAAGTGTATATCATTGCCCAATGTATCTACTAGCCCGAAAAGTAGTTCTTTCTATCAGAACTAACCAAGTCTATTTCCTCATTGCTATCGCTGATATTTTCGTGAATCTCTATATCTCATTGGTGCTTATTATAAATATTCACGAACAGTTCAAGTACGGTCATAGTCCCACTGCCTGAAATAATGAATAAAACAACACGTCTTTAGGTTATTATGTAATCCTTGATATTGATGTAACAGAATGTTTATATCAAGAACTAATGAATAAACAATAAATTTAGGATAAACCGAATATTGAAATTATATTAAACATGAAAATGAGGAATATCATGATATGATGTAGATATGACAACTCACCTAGTAAATAAACCAATAGAGATTCAATAGCAATAACATATTTGTGTGCATTATCAGAGTTCAAAATTTGCTGTTGATGTGTTTAAACATATGGCACTACAGTGAGACTTGTTTCGAACGCTACATATCTGAAGGTCATGCTTGGAATACCATCACTGCACGTCCTTTTTCAGGAACAAACTGGTTGGACACAAACTACTGCAGTAGCAAAATTCAATCATCCAGTCACATGGGAGAGAAAACTTGGATATGATAATCCCTCCTAGAACCATGATGCACCAAAGCAGACGTCCCAAAACGCCTCTGTTTCTGTGGATGGTGGACCTCTGCTTGGTATAGAACGCAATAGGTTGCAAGCAAAATTAAATACTATAGAAGTCTGTTAACGAAACTCTTGTCATATATCTGATAGCTAAGCAACGATAAAGGCGCTCGTTCTCTACCAAGTCTGTTCAAAATTTGTTGGAAGCTGTCTGGGGGCTCTCGCTAGGCATTCATAATAAAGTCATCCTGGTCTGGGTAGCCAGCCACAATGGTCAAGAAGTATTCCATGGATAATTATAAAGACACACAGGAGAATACCCACCATGGATACGTCTCAGCACGGATTACTATCAGCTTATAATATTTCTGGGTACCATAGGTGTAATAGAGGGACCCTTCGTAGGTTTTACAAGGAGGAAGAGGAAAGCACTCTGCAGGGGTTTTGGTTACGGCACGTAAGATGCAAGATAAAGAAACTAGAGGCTTCAAGCTTGATAAAGGAGACCAAGGCCGTGGAGTCTCATGAGGGAGATCAAGCTAGACACCAAGCTAAGAACCAAACAGCATTATAATACAACCCAGATTGGTTGTATAGTAAACCAAGGCATCGGCCACCTTCCCTAAAATTATAATCTCAGCCCCAGGCACTCAACTTTGAATCGGACATACGGCTCTCTAATTTATCAATTCCATTTCTACGTTTCTGATGGAATTAGTATCAAGGTCTAGCTTGTATAAGCCTCGAGAGGACGTCTGAGGGATGGTAGTGAAAAGTAGGAGATGGTGAGCGACTAAAAATGTTATTCAATATCCATATTTCAACCATATAGTCTAAGAGCCGGTGAACGTCAGATTTGACATATTTTAGGAAAGCTTAAAATTTACCCAGAGAGTCTGTTATACCTACCTGGGGGCTAGCTGAGCGCGGTCGCGGTGGCCCCTGCTGAAGTCAGGTACGACAGGTGTGATAATTTCATAAACTAAAATAGTATTTCAGGAAAGCCACCATTTGGATATGTCAAGATATACTATAATAGCTTTTTTTAAAAAACGGCAGACGATTATCATGGTTCCAAAGTGATGGTAGAAATTTTGAAAATTTCGAAAAAAATGTTTTCAAAAATATTTTAGGAAACTTGAAATTGATATATTTTATTCATTCAGTCCCAAGTTTATTCTAAACCGTTGTTATAGATGCATGTGAACACATATTCACAAATGTTCGCAAATATTACTTTATTTCGATTATTTAACTTCAATTTTGTTCATAGTTAAAACATTATGTCAAGTGAAATGAAGTGTGTTTCGTGTCATCCTAAAAACGGACGCAGTATTTTTATTCACTGATGAGACGTTAAAGCAATGTGAAAATATTCTGCATTTACGGAATTATCACAAACTGAAATTCAACGACATCATTTACCCAGTGAACTTCATGATTCAGGCTATCACAGCCAATGTTACAAGACATTAACCGCGTTAAAAGAAATATGAGACGGAACTAGTTTCAATGACATAAGAGGGGATCAAAAAAAAAACTTGAGAATATGACAGTAGTATATCGAAAATTGATAATAAAGAACAAACATTCTTTACACTCAGGTATACCCGTTGGGGAGGAAGATTCTACTGTCTGCCAGGTCATAGGAACCGACGTACCGGTCTGCCTTCAGAATTGTAAGCTTCTAATACATAAAAGAATGACATATAACAATTTCAAGTTTTCTAAAATATTTTTGAAATTTTTTTTTCGAAGTTTTCAAAATTTCTGCCACCACTTCAAAACCGTGTTAATCGTCTGCCGTTTTTTTTAAATAGCTATTATAGTATATTTTGACATATCCAAACGGTAGCATTCCTAAAATACTTTTTTCACACCTGTCGCACCTGAGTGTAGCTAGGGCCACCGCGCTTAGCTAGCCCCCACGTTAGGGTTGGTAGATATAACAAACAGACTCTCTGGGTAAATTTTAGACTAAGATATGTCAAATCTGCCGTTCACTGGCTCTTAGACTAATACTTTTTCCTCACAGCACACACGCCGCTAGCACTCAGATCGACGAATGTAAGTAATTGCAGCGAAGTTCGTGAACCCCCGTGTTCAGTAATAACCGCGAGCGCGTGCAAATCGAATTCGGCCTCATGCACGGCAAACGCTGATTATGGAAATGCGTACGTTTTGCGTGAACCGGATGACCTAGGCAAGAACACACGACATCATCGGAATTGATTGGGAGGCAAGTGTCTGTCGGCGACGAGAAAATTTTCCGCTGCGCTCTTTTGAACTTTGTGCTGGCGTGTGCACTCTATTCGCGGAACGCTTCAATGAGTATTGCTTTGTGGAAATGTTTATAACGGTTGTTCTGGAACGGAACTTCTGGGTTCTTGGGAATGTGAGCATCAAAAAATGGTAAAGAAGTTGGGTTTTGGTATTATCAACCGATCAGGTATAACAAATTTGTCAAGCACAAACACTGTACTGTAGGCAGGGGACGTGGGCCTTCTCTTACTCTCACGCCGAGCCTCCATATCCTCACTTGCTGAAGAACACTCATCTGACGATGGAGACGCTAATCACGACGACGACTGTTGATTTGCTTGCACAAAACACTTTTCAACGTTCACAGCCACTTCTTATGTAGACAGGGGGTGTAGTTTTCAATGAAACGCTTCACTGTACACTGAATACTTTTTATATTCGAGGATCAACTACCATCATACCTAGCACGAATGAAGTTATTAATTCAGAGCTGAAAGTCTGTCTATCCCGGAAAGGAACGGTGCCGTTTTCTCTTACAGATATCCCTTCTTCCTTTGTCGATGAGACATTTGCCCGAATACCTGAAGATGTGTGATGTTGTCCACAGTATCGAGAACGGAAACTGTTCACATTTTTTTTGCCTTGAGTGTCCCATAGTCGCTTTCGTTTCATCTCTGAACCAGTGCACGAAGAGGTTTCCTTGACAATGGCTTTCAGTACCGCAGATAATGCTCTTGATGTGTTCTTATGCGAAAAATGACAAAATAGTTCCACCATACTCTCAGTCTTATTATTCTCAATTGTGAGATTCATCATCATTTCAAGCTAACAAGTAACAACTTTCATACAGCTGCAACTGGCTTGAAAATAGCATAAACTGCTTGTTTTTCTGAGGTTTTGTTCAATTCAAACTTGAAGAACACAAAGCATTCGAACGGTCTTAAAGACCGGGTTGGAGATTCAGAAAGTTTTTCATCAATTCAAAAACATGAAATGGTGCAATATTTTCTTGTGTCAAAGGTTATAATCAACAAAACAAACTCAACAAAATACGGCGCAAAATGAGGAACCATGTTGAAATTGAGGATTTCCTCGAAATTCATGATGAGTTTAGAGACATGATATAATCAATTATGTTGATGTTCAATAATGGGATGTATCCTGTCCACATACATACTTGTCAGAAAAGAATATTTATTTCATACTGCACCGGTGATCGTCGATAGTTCATCGTCTTCTGATTGTTCCGAGAGACTATCGTGATCACTCAGTTCTTCAGCGTTTTCTTCATTTTCCGCTCTATTCCATAGGGCTGGCAACCATTCATTCGACTACGTCATAAGAGAACATATAGACCTAGGCTACGGATACTCTAAAAACACCAAAAAACATTACGTACAAATACCATTATTGACAACTGAGTATATTCTGATATATACTTCGATATATCTCTTACACTCCAATTTGAATTCCATCAAAATACGCGCAAGCAGTCTACTACAATGCAACTGTTTCATCCGCAAACCATCTTGACATCATGAGACCAATATGCGCAATGCAAACGGATATAAAATGATTTCCTTCTCTAAACGTTATCAAAAGGGAGCCTCTGAAATATATCTACGTTAGAATCAACTGATCAATATAACTATCATTTTTGTTGGTGTCTTTTACAGTGGTTGCCTTCCTATATTTGCCTTTCTATTCTACAACACATTTTACAATCATGTGAGTAAACATACGATTCATGGTGAAATGTTCAATGATCAAAACAATTGATAACATGGAACCTCTGGCGTGTAAATAAAATCTTTTGGGATCAACCGAAGCTCTTAATGGCAAAGATGTCCGATATTTCTCGCACTGGGCGGCGCTGTGATATTTTGGGGTTGAGCCGCAGAATTCTGTGAGTTCTATCAGTTCTGTGGGTCAAGCAAACATTATAAACCAAAATAAACTGTACATGACATTTGGTAACTCTACATTTTGTTAGATTTAGAAAAGTAATAATGGAAAAGGATAATCAAGAAATGAATCAATAAATACAAAGTTAATCGCTTCCGTATCGAATTAATAAAAAATTGACAGGATGACGTCTGTCATAACCTCCATCCCATCGAGCGCCATCTTCTTCGAGCTTTCCAGAATACATGCCTCAACACGAAAATTTTTTTGATCTCTTCTATGTCACATCAGAATACATGTATAGTTTCGAGATGAAATTCGTGTGAAAATCGTCTCTCAACTATCTTGTAAGGATTGAATAATCCCATAACACACACAAGTAAACTCCTTGAAATCATCGATAAGACGTATACAAATATTTGAGTAATGCATACAACTAATTACCACTCAAGAATGTGGAAATACCGGGATTTTATATTTCCTTTTTGAATTGTGTTGATTTATATGCGAGACGTAATTCCCGAGCTTATGTATTCCAAGAAAATCAATCGCTGTAATGATTCGATGACTCGGTGGGACTTAACTTATTTGTATCGCGTAAGACGTAATATATCAACACTGAACTTCGTCGCTTAAGATTTAACACCAACGATTGTATCTCAAATGAATTACAATCTTTGAAATGTCCCAGGAATAATTATAAAGCCGACTGAATATCACCTGAAAAATATGCAAATGTATATGATTCTTCTGTTCGGTAATTATGTAGGAAAAATGAGATAAATTCCCAAAGCCACTTATATAATAGTGGTTGGAAAATTATGTGTACGGTCAATAACATTTTCAAATATTTTATTAATAATCATACGTAACTTGAAAGCAGGTTTTCAATTGAGGAAATTTTCCAAGTGAAAATAAAAAAGGAGCCAGTTCAATTCTTTCTGCAGGAGCTTTTTTGTCAGCAGTGTGCTCAGCAAGTAATCCTGATTGTATTCAATAACAATATTGTTATTAACATAGGTAAGGACCCATATATAGTTGGGTCAATTAATATTCTCCGGTTCATCATTAGTACCAGACGATATATAATAAATAGCTTTAACAACAACGAAAAACAATTAGTAAATGTCTGCGTTTAGGCTCAGCAAGCTATTGTTTGGGTGATAAATTACATAGCTGCAACGTCAGTCAGTTTTTCTTTCATCGATTGAGATACAATTCAGGGTAGCCAAGTAATGGTATACGACTCTCCTGTAATTATCTAATTCTCAACTCTAAGGCCGTCATCATTTGAAAAAGTGAGAGAAAAACAAACATTTACTGTTTATTATCAGTGCATCTCAATTGGCCTACTCAACGCCCCGATAATGTGGCAAAAACTTGCACATACACTTGAGAGTTGAACCAATCTAGATTGTTCTGTTACATATCCGTTATCTTCCATAAAGATTTACATTTTAGTGTACTGAAGATCGCAAAGTATAAATGAAGAAGAATCGATTTCACAGTGTCAAATCCCATATAATATTCATCTAATATTCGGTTTCCAAGTTTCGGCTGATATGGAAGTATTCCTGATTGTTAAGTAAGGCCCTCGTAGTCGGGATGATTTTGTTAGTATCTCCTCATCGGATTTTATTCAATGTGATTGATTCATTAATTTGCTCAGACCCGGAAGATGTGAGTTCCCTTACCACTCCGGATATTGAAAGCATTTCTGACTATCTCATGATTAGTTGTTCCATAAAATATGTTTTAAATCAAGCTCACGCCAAATTCGTAAATCTCATGGATTTCTTCGAATTCAACCGTTGAGATAGCTGAAACTTTCCCAGTCATTCCCCAGGACCCCCCATCAATTGTCACTCCGCGACTATTACTCCAACCCTTTAAATAATCACCAATTTGATTATTTTACTGGTGATCGCGAATCTGTCAGTTAACATCTCAGTTGTATCAGTAATGCCACCGGTGGGGACCTTATATCTCTTCGTATGATCGGGTTAGTCGAAAGTGACCTACTAGATCATGTAACTTTCATTATAAATAAAGCCCCATCTTCTAGTAAATTTCCTTCTGCATGGAAAGAAGCCAACGTAATGGTCATACCATAGTGTAACAGTAGATTTCAGTCATCTCAGATCTATTAGCTCATTGCCTATTTTTTTAAATTAATGATTTAATGGAGGGTGGGAATATTATATCATCACATCCAGTCTGGATTTCGCAAATTTTACAGCACTACTACTGCATTGTTGAACATAAGCGACGACCTTTTCAGGTCGGCGATATACCTGGGTCATCTCGCATATCTGATCTTATTGCTAGACTACAGCAGGGCTTTTGATACAGTTCACGGTGTTCTATGTAGTGAACTAAACTACTATGGTTGATTAATATGGAGTGCCTCAGAGTTCGATACTGGGACTGCTTTCACTCTCCATCCATATCTCCGACTTTCATCTTCCCATCCATTATTGTACCACTCATCATTATGACGATGATACGCAACTCTATCTATCATCACTATTTGATATTGTTGGCAGGTTGCGCTCTATCTGTAGTAATAGAATAAACAAACTTAGGTCTTTGGTTCGATCATAACTAACATTTTCGAAATATGTCAGTCGTAATTTATTGCCTACCAGGCTGAAGTTAGAATTGTGCCAGTCGATGATAATTTTCAGATTATCTGTTATTCTGTGTATTGTCCCACACCTCTGAATATAGACCCCACACGTTCACAGAAAATCAAAAACACTTGTGTAAGATTCTCATATGGAAGACGCAAATATGATGCGCAGAGTTCGCTGAATCTGGTTCGCTCAAACTTGAAAAAATTCGTGACCTCCACCACCCTAATGTACACTGGTACACCTCATTTGCGAAAGAGATCATTATTTCAAAACATCAACAATATCATCACAAAAAAATCATATGGTTATTCCTAGATTTTTTATTTGCAGATTCATACGAAAGGGAAGCCCTATACTGTTCAAAGAACAGCGCGCAGGGACAGGTACGATTTAACCACAGCTCAGCTGTTCTAATGAAAAAAGATCCCTGAGCAAGAAAGGTTCGACAGGTCTTCAAATTCACAACAAAGGGGTGGGAATTTTGTACTCGTCGAGACATTCGTGCAGATATTGCCAAGGGTGGAACGATTGATAACAATTCAGAAGAGCACCTACCGTGGACATATCTATAGAAGAGAGACAAGTCTCCGACCCTTCTACGATGTTTCAATGAAGTGAGCAAAGAATCAACAACAAGACGGATTGCCTCTCTGAATAGAATCAAGAAGCCTCAATGAATGTTTTGGTGCCACAAATGAGAACCATATTCCAAGACAGGTCGTATCTGAGCCTTGTAGATCATTAGAAGATGACGAGAAGTGAAGTATTTCTTCGCACAAAATAGAAATCCAAGTTTCTAGGAAGCACCTTCAGCGATCGATCTTACATGATTTTTCCATGAGAGATTATCACTGATCGTAATTCCTAGCATCAAGATACTTGACTTTGTAGAAATAGTTACTCGTGACATGCTAGATGATGATAGATAAGCTTTCCTGGAGAAAAGACATGCCTGGGCTTTCCTAGCATTAAATTCCCCTAAGTTCATGTTACCCCATTTTATTATTTTTACTGAATCATCGTTAATTTTACTGGCTTGAATGTTTCTTTGAATTTTTGTTTCTCGAGCTGGTATGAGGACTCTGGAAGAGAAACTAGTATGAAGAGTACTGTCGTCCGCAAAACTATGTACTGAACAAGATGTTTTCTCGAGCAAATCATTGATATGAAGCTGAAACAAAGTGGGCGCCAGAACTGAACCCTGTGTAACACCTGCATTCATTGGAGGAATATCAGATGATAGTCCATCAACAACCACATACAGAGACCTATCAGACAAGAAACTCTTCAACAAAGCACACAACTGAGGAGGCAAACCATAAGACAGCAGTTTAGAAAGGAGACCCCGATGCCAAACTCGATCAAACGCTTTTGAAATATCGAGTGCAACAGCTATCGTTTCTCCGAATTTTTCGATTGAATGCTGCCAAATATGAAAAACATAAGCCATTAAGTCACTGGTTGATCGTTGATGGCGGAATCCGTATTCCGATCATTAATTATTCCTGATGTCTCTAGATATTTGATAAGCTTCATAATGATTGCTTTTTTCATGACTTCGGAAATGACAGAAAGCAATGCAATTGGTCTGTAATTGCTAGGTGGAGTTTTTTCCTTTTTTTAGGAACTGGATGAACTCTTGCTGTCCTCCAGGACTTAGGAAAAACTCCCAAGTTATAAGAAAGGTTGAATAATTCGTACTGGTGTAAATTCGGAGGCATATGCTTTCAATACAATTGCTGGATTCCATCAGATCCTCAAGATATTCAACTGCCTCATTTACGAGAAGTTTTTCATATGTCTCTCCAAAACGGTATAACTTATAACCTGACGATTGAGAAAATGTTCCATGTCCTGTGAACAAAACAAAGCGAATCCTTGAATATACATAAAAAATCATAGAAAGTAGTTGGAATAATATGTTGAACATGTGTCAGATGCGAATATATCCTCATAAACTACCGAGAAAATTGTCTCATAAAATTTTATTTGTCTAGAAATGACCAGAACAGCGGGACATGGGATAATAAAATCTAATCTGCCTCTTCGGTTCGCTAAATTTGCTTTACTGTCCGTAAACCTGCTGTTGTAAATTTCTCCATGCGTCGTCGAAACTAAAATGTTCGAATAGAGTTGGATGAACTCACTGTTGAAACCACTTTGAAAATATTGGCATCATTTATCTTTCATTATGAGTTGCAACCAAATATACCCTTCATGTCAAAAATTTGGGTGAGAAACTTCATTTTCTATTGAAAAACCAGACCATTTTATTACATTTTTCATTAACTTCTTGCCTCCTTCATTCTACCAAATCAACAATACAAAAGCCTAACCCATCTTTACTCACCGAAGGGGTAAAAAGCACTAATTGTGATCAACTAATACCTTTTCAACTTTTACTGAAATACATCGGATATCTTCACAAACAGATTCAATATCAAACACCATCAATTGAAATAAATGCGACATCCTGTAATCGATTTCATCCCGATCGCATTTCAAGAGCCTCATTGAAAATATGAAATTAACAATTCCAATAAGCACAATATCTTGCCCCTTTACTCTTAAACATGCAAGGGTTTCAATGAGTGAATCGATGATTATATTCACAGATGATAGAAAATTTCACTGACAGATTTCCAAAATTAAGTACTGAAAATCTTTCGAATTAGGATAAAACCGAATGCATCGATATCAGTTAAGGGAGATGTGATAGAACCGAGGTGATAGAAATACAAATGAATTGTTTTCTCTTTGATTTATATTATGGTTGTGAAAGCTTTTGTATGAAGGAAAAAGTGTTGAAAGATGTAATTTTGTATAAAAACTCATTCATATTTACATTTATGTCCGAATCAATTTCAGGAAATGATTCTTTCAATGAGAACTCCTGTATCGAAAAAATAACATGAACGTGAATGTGTTATTTCATCCATGTTCATTTGAATCTTTTGAAATTATAACTCATTGAAGTGTAGCCTGAAAGTCTATTTCCTTGAGTTGAGTCATGCGTAGATTCAGTTCTTCCAGAAACACATTGTTTTCAATTCGTATGTGATCGGCTACTTTGAAAGTGGTGATTTAGTTGGATGTGGATAAAATCCCCTCTTTCGAAGAATTTGCAATGGATTGTAAAACGTAGGGAGTTGATAAGAACAATCCAGTTTCATTATATTTTGGAGAGTATACTATCGCAATAGCTTTCGGCATCGGTTTATGGTAAGGACTTTTAGTGTGAAGAGTTACACTTGAGTTGAATGTTCTTTGAGTGGGATGAATGTGGATCCATTACATCGAGATCAGGTTATATCGATCTTGATGATCAATTATTTCCTCCATGTTCATTGTCATACAAGAAGCTGAGATGAATTTTTGCTTTGATAACATTATGTGTTATAATTCCTCATCCCCATTCTTTTCGAGCCTGCCTGTTAGAACGCAACATGTCTCAATATTTTCAAAGGTAGAACTTCAAGCCATGGCTTGAAATGAAGTCATCACTTCCACTGATACCACCATAGGTCTGAATATATAAGTATCAGACTCCTCTTGGAAATTGATCTTGAACGGCTTTTTGGGAGGTCATGAAGTCTTGCGAGTGTTGAAGAATCGCCCAAATCATTCAACGATTTCAAACTAAATGTTTCAACTGTAATCTCACAAGGATGTCTTATCTTGGGATGGTAGGTTGTCTTATGGTCGTAAAGAAATTATAGATGTTTTCTGATAGTGTTCGGATTGAAAATCGTCTTAAAACAAGAAGCTGCAATTCCCCTTTGTATTAAAGTACTGATTCTTTAAATCAAGAAACTTGGAGCTCTTGGACCATTGGTTTCTATAGTGAATCTGTGAACCTGTTTCATTTATGAATTTCTTCGCTTGAAGACCAGGGGGGGCGAATGTTTCGATTGCTACTGGATGAAAGATGAAGTTATATTCTACACTCCCCCATTTCGATGATTCTGCAGAAGTAACTGCTGTAAAGCAGGAAATGGAAATTATAGAAACATAACATGAAGCTCAAGTATTTACGCAAGTGGAATCCCACTCAATGGGTTTTCCCCTGCCCAAGGGAATCAGACTCATGCCATCTAGCCGTTTTCAGCATCGTGTCAAGTACCTAGAGGTTCTCAAATGGAACGTGTGATAATATAATTAACCCAGGAATTCCTGTGTTGCTCACTTCCTGCTCACAGATACATCTGTGTTTGATGCAAACATTCGAACCCAGACGAAGGGCCAATACAATTCTGAATTACTTTTTATCCAGCAGAGTTCCTTGGGAGGAAAAGTGTTCAACCATGGTCCTGCTCGTATACGAGTCTTGAAGACATGAAGAAGTACAATGTTTCAATGGTTATACGAATGCTTGAACCACCATGATATATGGGAAGAGTGATCTAAAGAATTATCACCCATTTGATTGTTAAATAAATTTGGAAGCATAGTGCTAATTGTCTCATGTAATTTCATCAAATGCTCTTGCTCAAGCTGAAGTAGGTATGCATCTCATGGGATAGGTCAGCTTAGAAATTGTCAAATATTGTCTGAGAAAGTAGAGAGCTACATGTTTTGGGGGTTGTCAAAGGCAAGAAAACATCACTTGATGACTGCCTCATATCTAAGAGGTGCGCCAGGAGCGTTAAATCAGATCTATTTATAATATTGATTCCAGAAAGGTGGTTGTCAAATTTTGTAGAAACTTTATTCCAACAGACTCAACAAATCACCAAAACAGTTCATATACAACTCAATAAATCGCTATCGCACTGTTTCGCCTATTGATTTGCTCGATTGCTATATCGGTATTCAACAAACTACTGCTACTCTCCCTACATCGACGTTTTTTGAACCTTCGTGATAAATCTCTCGTGTGAAAACAAATGCGATCGGTATATTTCTCGAACATTCACGATAAGTCGCTCTAACGTCGATGGGCGTGGTCTTCCCCGAATCCCTTAAGACGTAGGGGAGGTCACGGGCATAGAGAAAGGGTTTCATTGTTACGCAGAATTGTTTTTTATCGTCATATTCTTTACGATATATTGAACAACTCCCTGAATGCAATTTCGATGGAGCATGTTGAAACCATTCTAAGCCAATCTCAAAAAAAATCCATAACTTGAAGAATTTTCGTTTACATATCGTCGATCAGCATCGGGTACAGCTTCACAACCACCGGGAGGTACAAATCCTTATTGTATTGGACGAAAAATATTACCAAGAATTTCTATCAACTTTTGTGAGGATGATTTTGCAACCGAACGGCGATAAACATTACCAACAGTAATCGGTCTGATTCCAACATGTTTTTTCTTAACAGCACGTGAGGATGCACCGAACATAGCAAGTCAAATTTCTTCATTTACAGAACTTGATAAGATAAAATTAAGAAACGCTGTTAGTGGAAATGGAACTTTAGTCTCATAATATCTTTTAAATTTTATGGTCTCAAGGAATCCAAATCCTCCGCAGAATTTCTGCGATAAGGAGCATTGCTTAACGCACTTTGTATTCATTCACTATGAATGAATTAGTTGAAAATAATTCAACCAGTAAAGAATGAGAGAGTTTGATTGGTGTTCGAGTAGAGTTTTCTCACCAAATTCTGCCAAATTATCGTCAGGACATATAATTTTCACAGCTCCTGAGAGGTATTCGTTGGTTACTCTATTGTTCACTCTGTTGGATATTGAGGTTTTTGAGGATTTCAATGAAGTGGAATGAATTTCGTACATTGTAGGTGTTACTGACAAAATCAGCCGAATTCTCAAGAAACAGGACATAAAAACGATA
Organism: Zygogramma bicolorata; assembly: GCA_032362365.1. Lineage (NCBI taxonomy): Eukaryota > Metazoa > Arthropoda > Insecta > Coleoptera > Chrysomelidae > Zygogramma > Zygogramma bicolorata. The sequence goes on along the minus strand of JAVJAQ010004098.1, from coordinate 184,171 downwards.
TTTACAGCCAACAATAAAATCTCCACATTCCTCCGCTCCCCCAAGGACAAAATTGTCAACGAATCACAGGGTATATTATGAAATACCATGTTCTGATTTTCATAGAACATATGTAGGCCAGACCAACAGACGTGTGACAAGTAGAGTATACGAACATCAACTTGCTGTCCGAAAATCAAACCCATCTTCAGCTCTGTCCGAACATCATCAAGAGACAGGACACAATATAGACTTCGAGAACACTATGACCATCGCCACAGCAAAAACACTACAAGCTCGTATAATTCGCGAGGCCATCGAAATCAAGAAGCGACCTTCCTGCTTAAATAAACGTGACGACGGTCAGAGACTTCCAACTGCAAGGAAACCCCTAATTTCCAGATGCCCAGTCCCCACCAAGACATCCGACGGTGCTTCAGCAGCATCCGCTGCTATAAATACCACCCAGCATCCCTCGATACCCCAGTTCGATTCAAGGAGTAGGCATCTTGAGACCTCAGCGTGAAGTCACATTAACCTTTTGAAAATGGCTCCAAAATTGGAGCCGAAAGGTCGAGAACAAAACTCCAGACACGGTTCAACCCGAACTCAACAACAACATACAACTGACCGCGAAAACCTATCCGAGCACACACACACACACACACACACACACATATATATATATATATATATATATATATATATGTATATATATATATATATACAAACTAGTGAATATTGGGGAGTGCAGCACGTCAAAAGAAAACTCTTAAGTATGTCCAAGCTTTCGGAATTATGTTTTATTCCATCATCAGGGAAACTACAATGAACATCACATGTGAACTCTGTAATCGTTAGGTGTATGATTACTTACACTTATGTGAGGTTGTATGAATTGATGGTACAATTCAGCATGACGACATTCATGGTAATGATGAGAAGCAATGAGTATGTAGGAGTATGTAGATGCGTTAAAATAATCGTAAGTATAAAAGTACACATTAAAATCTTAGTTAAAAATTACTTAAAATCTAGTCGAACATGTGGTCGGACTTTGAATGATAGGTTGGAACGTCAATCGTGAATGGACAGATGACAATGTCATATTGTCATGTCTCAGGTCGATAACTCAATGGTGCCAACTGATTGTTGGTGCCCTGTTGATATGTATGAATAATTGTTAAGGTTCGTTTACAATGTTGAAAATTATTTTGGGCAGTTGAATTAAATTCGGCGATAATTAAGAAGGAAGTTATGAATTTTCTAATGATACCAAAGATTGTTCATTAATGTTTACTGGAGCATTGTCCAGAGCCAACAAATAGGAGTAAATCTCACTCAAATGATTAATATCAACTTTTTTGTTTATACAATTTGGTTCTTGATAAATGAAAGCCATTTCTAGGAATGTTCTTTTTGACAGGTGTGACTCCCTCGCTAACATCCTCACTGATTTGTAGTCCATGTTGTGGTCAAATTTGTTAACATGATCTGCTAATGCACATCTTTCTGGATGTTACTATTATTGTTGTTGGTTGGACAACATTCCCACCGATACTAACGAACCTACCATGAGTCCCATTCAGTGTTTTTTCACTCCACTGTCTTACATGAGAGAGATCACACCCAGACTTGCCAGACTCATCCATCCTTTCACCAATATCAAAATAGCTAATAAAACCATACTTACAGTCGCTCAATATTCTCTAAAGTCAAAGACAAAGTGCCTCTTACCTCAGCTTCCAACGTAATATATTGAATTCCTTGTCAAAATTGTGACAAAAAATACATAGGTCAAACCCCAAGACCACTGTCAGGTAGAATCACCGCACACAAGAGTGACTGCAAACACCATCCAGAAAGATGTGCATTAGCAGATCATGTTAACAAATTTGACCATAACATGGACTACAAATCAGTGAGGGTGTTAGCGAGGAAGTCACACCTGTCAAAAAGAACCTTCCTAGAAATGGCTTTCATTTATCAAGAACCAAATTGCATAAACAAAAAAAAATGATATTAATCATTTGGGTGAGATTTACTCCTATTTGTTAGCTCTGGACAATGCTCCAGTAAACATTAATGAACAATCTTTGGTATCATTAGAAAATTCATAACTTCAATTTCTTTCTTAATTATCGCCGAATTTAATTCAATTGCCCAACATAATTTTCAACATTTGTAAACGAACCTTAACAATTATTCATACATATCAACAGTGGCACCAAAAATCAGTTGGCACCATTGAGTTATTGACCTGACACATGACAATATGACATTGTCATCTGTCCATTCACGATTGACGTTCCAACCTATCATTCAAAGTCCGACCACATGTTCGACTAGATTTTAAGTAATTTTTAAATGAGATTTTGATGTGTACTTTTATATTTACGATTATTTTAACGCATCTACATACTCCTACATACTCATTGCTTCTCATCATTACCATGAATTTCATCATGCTGAATTGTACCATCAAGTCATACAACCTCACATAAGTGTAAGTAATCATACACCTAACGATTACAGAGTTCACATGTGATGTTCATTGTACTTTCCCTGATGATGGTATATAATATAATTCCGAAAGCTTGGACATACTTAAAAGAGTTTTCTTTTAACGTGCTGCACTCCCCAATATTCACTAGTTTGTACCTAACTAGTCAGCAAAGACTACCTATCAATATATACATATATATATATATATATATATATATATATATATATATATATATATATATATATATATATATATATATATATATATATATGCTCGGATAGGCTTCCGCGGTCGGATATGTGCTCTCTGGAACTTCCGGTTGAACAGCGTCTGGAATTTTTCTTCTTTCGACGTTTCGGCTCCCACTTTGGAGCCATTCTCGAGACTGCTTGACTTGGTGGCGAGGCCTAAGTCTCCTTAACCCCCAGCACTCATCTTGACAGAGTCGTTTTGTGCTTACACATCCACTAAATATTGTTATATAACCTCAAATCAACATATATGGAACCATAATATAATATATGTTTTTTATATAATAGTTATATTTCATTTGATGAATACGTTATATTTACCAGTAACCTATAGATAACATTTAGTGGTTATTTGGTTATGTTTTTTCGGCAGAATCTCACCATGGTTCCAGAAATCGATTCCGGAATATATATAAAAGAACAAGAAAAAATTTAAAATATATTGAGAAAACGAATATAACAAAAATAATAACAATTCTATAAATGAAAACTAAAATTATTTCATAAAGAAGAGTCTAGGTAAATATTGCATTAATAACTCCTAGTAACAAAACTGCAAAATAAAACTTCAAATAGCCGCACATGGCAATGAGACCACAGAATAAAAAACTACTTTACATAAGCGGTGTAAATTTAGGCTAAAATTCCATTGACTGAATTCACAGATATGAAATTTTTCATCCAATTTGAATAGTTTATATGCCTATGCTCGTAGGCATCGATCATATTACTATTCATTCGAAATTTTCATCCATTCGTCAAACTATTATTTTTTCATTATTCAAAGGACCTCCTAAATATACTTGCTTCGTCAGAAAAAAATGTTTGTTTTCCAATTCATCTTCATTTTCCGTTTGCCTGCGCATCGTATTCCAATAATTCACTTATGAATTGTTTATGGATAACTTTTCATTTCAGACATTTCTTTGATGTAGCCTATCTCCATACGATGTCTTTGTTTTTTACCCATTCTTCACAAAATATGTTTGCCAAATATTATTTCTGGATTATAGTAAACACTCATATCCGGATATCTTGAAATAATAAATACTGAGTTCAAGGAAACTGTTCTCAATTCGTATCACATCAATGATTCACCTATCAGAGGATTTCAAATGTGTTATTTGAAATTCCAGAAACTCCCGAAAAGTGGAAGGAATATTACATGTTTTTGGTACCAGAATCACTCTTTTTGGTGTTGTTTTATGACGAGCTGTGTGAATTACACACTGTTTATGTAACCAGTTTTTTCGGCAACCGTCCGGGAAGTAGGTCGGTTGCCGAAAAAATAGTGTACGCAACACGACCGAAAACAGTTTTTTCCAGACTTGTTACGTAAATTACTATATTTTGTATAACGAACGAACGCGATTTCTAAGAGACAAGCGTAGCGAGATCCCGCAAAGTAGCGAGAGTTATGAAAAATGAATCATTTTCGAATGGAAATATTTTTGTTTAACAGATTTGCCTGTAACTCTGACGTATTTTAAACTTCATCAACTTTGATAGAAATAAACTAGTGAACATTTGCTGCAAGAAAAAATACGAAACAGTGATTATCATGCTTGGTATAGAAATTGAGCAAGAAAAGGTGATTTCTATGCAACCCAGTGACCGTCGTCGCCATGTAGGCAGGGGAGTAGACGTTTTCTTCCTTTTTGTGAATAATCAAACGTCTTTGAATGATATACACGTACTTATCAACAGAGAGTGTTTGTTTTATTTGATTTCACTTCTTTCATAGAAGTTGTTATTTCTATTTTTGATTCGGAAAAAAAAGACAAAAAATAATTCATCAAAATTAAAAAAACGCTCTACCTCATAAATTATATCCAAAGAGTCTATATGTTCAGTGAGGAAGGCAAATGACCCACTTAAAATATTCCATCCTAATAATAATTTGCAAATGCTTTCCGAAGTATAATGTGCAAATGACAAGGTGAAGATTATAAGCAAGAGGTTCATCTGTAACTTGAAATTCGAACATTTTTCATAGCTTTTTAGTTGTTCTTCCTTTTTCTGAAATGATCAAATGATTATGAATGATATAATCAGATTGTTGCTATTTCATTGATATTAATTTTTCTGAACTACATACTGTTTGGAAATTATTATTTTGTGGTGAATAGATCATTTCTTCGTAGTTTTTTCGGGTTTTCAACCTACCAAAATCTGGGAAAAAAATTTTGGAATCGATACAAGTGTGGAAGGACAGATATCTAATCTTCCTCGGAAAGTTGCTCTGCTAATTAAAAACTGAATGTATCACGTTCTATTAATCAGCAAATTCTCGTATAACTCAAATTTGCCTATCAAGAAATACAAGATCTAATATTTATCAAAATACTTATCTTCGTTGACGTTTCGATCTGCTTCCGTCTCCAAAACTTGTTCCCAAATATTTTCCTTCTAAGATCGTTTTCGAAAATTTGTCGGAGATTTTAAAACAACTCTTGGGTTTCTTATGAACCTTCCAATGCTATTGCCAAGGGAGGCAGTCACATTCATATTCTGTTGTTGCCAGAAATTATATGGTAATATTGAAACTTGAAAAATGGGTCTATTTTTTCATTGGTAGAATCGCAATACATGTGAACTTTGTATTATTGACTAACACTAGGTAAAAATTGCAGCCGTATTCAAATAAATAATGTAATCATTAGCAGAAATTTTCATCACTTATCAATAATATTTGCTTCTAGAGTTAAAAGTTTGACGTTGTTAAACAAAATCGAAAATAAGTCGTTATTTTCATACAAAAATGTTTACAAATAGTAGCGTAGTAGTAGCGATTGAATCGAAAAAAACGTTCGCATAATGTTTCACGGTAAATAGCTCATTCAAATATGATAAAAAAATTAACTCGAAAATTATTTTGAGATAGTAGTAATATAATTCTATATTTCATTGGTTTTTTATTTAACTACTGTCCATTATTATAATATCAACCTCAGATATATTAGTATTCCTTTTCGTTGTTACAAGAGTTATAAAATCATTGTCATTGTTGGTTGATATTGTTCGCTTCCCCTCCATCAATATGCTTTCCATTTCATTGTTGTGTAGTGAAATAACGAAAAAATATGAATGTTCATTGAAATTTGTGATTACAGTGTATCATCGGATAATAATATCAAGTTCGATTCTTAGGGAAGAGACTAAAACTTTTTTTTTCATATCTTCAGTTGATTACTCCCGGAATTGACAATTATTTTGTCATAATATTTTGATAAGTTTCAAGGATCTTCACAATTCCTATATTTGGGTAAGAGAAAATACCACTTCATTATCCTTATATGAAGTTTTACGATGCAGAAAAACTCAAAGTCGTCTCCACAATTTAATATTTGAAAGATGTCAGGACGGTAATTCAGTACATGTTTCGAACCTACATAGGTTCATCATCAGCTGAATTTACATTGAATTCTACAATAAAGGAAGAGTAATATAATATTAGTTGTAGAATTCAATGTAAATTCAGCTGATGATGAACCTATGTAGGTTCGAAACATGTACTGAATTACCGCACTGACATCTTTCAAATATTAAATTGTAGAGACGACTTTGAGTTTTTCTGCATCGTAAATCTACTACACTCCACTTTGAGATATAATGGACTTCTACCACAGCTTATATGAAGTGGATGAGTAATATAAATAATGACCCTGCGAGATATTTGACGTTTATAAAAGACTTAGGAAACACTCTCGAACAACACATTATTTTTCTAGATTATATAATAAACACTATGGATTAAAGGAATTTATGGTTGGTTCAAGTAATCCTTGTTTTTCCAACGCAATGAATTTTGTGTTTTGGAGGCATACTCTACGCTCGGAAAAAATCCTAGGGCAGACCAGAGTAGCCATATAGAACAATGGGAATGGTGTAAAGTTGTGAATCGTTTTTGTGAATACAATTCACAAAATGACATCATAGGTATCACATCATAAGCTCCAGTCTGCGTATATTCAGAAATTTCAGTATCGTTATTTGATATAATTCTTGCTATCCTTTAGTGAGCACATTCTAGAGAAATGGTTTGAATTGTTTTGTTACACTCATATTAATATCTCACCAGATTCGAAGAACAATACATACATTTTTATCAAATTGACGAAAATAGTCGGTTTCTTTATACATATCCATCATAGAATATAATTAGGAATTTGGGTATTTTTGTGGAGAGAATGAAGTTGCGGAATTGTTTTTTTGCTTTCTACCTTTCCGAAAATAGTATATCGTGCAACTAGTGCGGAAAACAGGATATTTCATACGAATTTGGCAAGATGATGAACCACGAGCCGATATTACATAATAAAACATATTGTGAAGTTACTACCAGTTATTACCCCATATAATGAAGGAATATAATCATTAAATGATTGATTTATAAAAAGTATGGTTCTGTCGAGATTGTGACATTTTTTATCCAACTTGTATGATAACTGGAACCAAATTCTTGACCCCCATAAATATGAGATTTTTAAGACATATTATCATTTCTTATCCTTATTTATCACACACTAAAATTAAAATTGGGCTGTTATCTAATGCTTGATCTCTGAATCCTAAATTGCTTAGCGGATGTTCGTTACGACGGCAATGATTTTTTCGGCCAAATAGGCGCTACGTGGTACTTGTTGGAACAGACTGTATACTTCCGAAGAATATACAGTCTGTTCCAACAATTAAATTTTTGTCAATATCATGAACTAGTTCAAGTTTTAATGGGCTACTGTAATGTTCATTACATTTTTTTGCAATCCACTCGGGCAAGTTGTAAGTCACCCTGTATCATTCGAAACAGAATATTTTTGTGATTTTTATATTGCGGGCTATGTTTCAATGTGTGATGAGTGCTAGACAGCCTATAAAAAGGCTTCACTCCAAATTATTGTTGAACTCAACGGACCCGCCCGGTCTGTAAATAAAAAAAATGAATGCGTCAATAACAAAACGTACAACTGAGAAGGAGGGCAAATGATGGTGGGTTAGCGATTTTTACTTTACGCCATATCGAATGAAGATATACTCAATGAAGGTATATTCACATTATATGCGAAGAAATGTAGAATAGCGGTGATTCCGACGCAAAACTATTTTGGGAAGCTGTAAATTGTGCCAGACTAGTAGCAGTCATATATTATCTTCTTGGCGCTCTGCCTTATCTCAACATTGAATCTCCAGAAGAGAAACACTTTTTTACGAACAGTATATCGACATATCAGCTCTTCCCAGTCGGCACCTTTCAAAAACTCATGTCAATGGTTTTTTAAATATACCTCATTTCAATCAACGGTAAATGCTGTCATATCCAAATCAGGCAAACGCTCTGTTAACGAATCATATACAGAAATTTTTCAGCACACAGATATATTTCCCTTTACACGTTTTGTCAAGCAAGTCGACATCTTCAGAAGAATTGAAATTAAAAAAATCCAACTCGGACAATAATTTTCAGGGATACTATTATTCACGAACTGAAATATCAAGTAAATAAAAAATACAGTGAATAATCCGATCGGCGATTCCATGTTTGTTAATTGACTGGTACGTTATCGTTATCTACAGTACTTTATCGTCTCGTTAATGACGAACACCCAATAAGACCGGCGTGCAAGAGGAAAAAATAGACGGAGAAGATAGACAAAAGCCGGCTGGCTGGCATGCTCCCAGGTTAAAATCCAAGAGACATCAATATAGCCGTGGTAGGAGTTCGCGTTCAGCTGTTCAATGTTCAGTTTAGTTGGTATCGCTATTCGGTGCGAAGCTAGCGACAGTTCGAGGGTTTCATTCACGATGCCGCAGTCGATTATTAATAACATGACGTTTTTCTTCGAGTCGGTGGTGATTTGAACAGCTCTTTGTGGATTATTACCATCTGAAATATTTGGGTGAGTTGAGATAGTGATTCTTGCATGTTTTTAGAAAAAAAATGAAATCAAAAGGTTTTCTTGAACCCTTCATTAAATTTTGTATACACCATTTCTGATCTATTCATTGAGATATTCGAAAGAATTTCTCCGTTCTACAATTGAGCAAAGCCTTGAATTTATTTTTATTGGAGAGAGTTGCGAAAACCCTTTCTAATGATATGCAACATGTCACATCTGCTAAGTACTCATTTGAAAACTCGATTACGCCATTGCAGGGGGTTGAAGGGCTAAACATCAATGTTGATGTTGAAATGAGCAGAAATTATGCTTTTTTTCTTGAGTGTTGAAATTCTGCTAACCAATTGAAAATGATTTCGAAATATTATCATAATTAATGTGAGATTTGCCAACTCGTTTGCCAACTAACTTGGCATTTCAGAAGACGAAATTCACTCAGTCAAGAACTGTAGAGGCCCCACGGCAATCATATAACAATACATTAATCTACTTGGTTTGGCACAAATCAAAGCTGCAAATTTGATTTTTGAATTCCATAGCAAACGAAAAAATCATTAAACCATGTTTTCAGGTAATCCACATTAAGGATTCATTACTCCTTCATCGACGTCAGTATTCTTCAATGTATTTTTGGCATTGCGAAATATTTTTTTTTCCCGAGAGGAGTCGAAGAAATATTAATGAGAGAATGAACAAGGGCCTGAACGAGGGCCTGAAATAAATATAAAAAAAATAAAAATAAATACTTTTTTTCTAGAAAATTGTGTTTAAAAAATTGTTTGTTATTTTTAATATATTATATATACTTACAAGAACTGTACCATTATAATGATTATTTGAATTTTAGTTGGAAGCTCCATTCTTTGTTATGATTTGTTTTGTTTCTCATCAGTTTGTCAAGCAGGCTAAGTATGCTGAAATTGATTATTGTTCATTAATTCACAGCATGATCAGGTTTCGAAATGAGGATTACAAACATAATTTTAACTGAAACCCTCAAAGAGCCAAAACCATATTATTTTCAAGCTCCTATCCCGCGTCATACTCTGTGTCTTATAATTGTTTTTTGACATTGTTTCGAAATGTTTTCTGTTTCTTCTCGTTATGCTCCTTATTTAGTTTATACAACACAACTACTCATTGCCATTATATTCAAATTATACACCGTGAACTTTCAACATTTAATTATTTTTCAGTCGTTTGAATCTAGAAAGTGGTGTAAAATTAGTTTGTGAAAGGGAATAATCCTCGGAATAATCTTTGTTCATCAACAAATCTCGAAAGCCAACACACGTGTAGAAACCACAAAGTATTTTATATTCCACCCGAGATTCCACCCATATTCGAATATTTCGCAGAACAACTCTTTATATATCACTGCTCCATGTTTTTTAATATTCAACAAATATGTCACTAGTGAAGGTCAAGAAAACCTTCCTCGTACAATATCAAAAATACAATCAATGTAAAATATATCACGTATACATTCATTACAACCTATTAAGTCAAAATACATTCAGATCACCTAGAGGATTACCGGATTACCTCAACAAAAGTGCCGACCTGTATCTGCTTGTTCTTTGAAGTTCAAGGTCATTTGAGCCAGGCGGTTCTTCTTGAAAATGCCCTTGTCGATGCTTGCAAATATCCAGGACAATTTTTGATTTCGAAGGAATCTATTTTCCACTTTGCAACCAAATTGAAATTTGCCTCAGGTAGGTATTTCCGTGTTATGATTTTTAAACAGCTTATTTTTTTTAATTTAATATTTTCCTCGATATTTCCACTCTTACCAGTGCGCCCAGTACGTAGCGCCTTAGGCGGGCAAAGAATGCCTAATATTTTTCAGTTCGATACTCTGTAAACTGTTCGAATTTACAAAATAGCAACATAGCTCGTTATTATTTGGAACCCCCTGATTACAATTCGTTTTTTACAACTTCGATACAAAAGCACCAATCCAACCAACTCTATTCCAACTTTGTTCAGAAACCACCTTGTCGATAAAGCCTTTATCAGCAGACTGTTTCACAGATCAGGTGCCGTACACTAACTGCATGAATGGTATCATCAGCAAATACTGTAAATCGAAAGTAAATAATCAACGTCAATAAGTTCTTCCGGGAATCACAGTGGATCGGGCAGTGTATGAGTATGAGAAAAGTTTGATGATCAAATCAGTTTATATTGATAGCAAGATTGATAGTAAATAAAAGTTATTAATCCATAGATGTCCTTCACAAAGCCGGCATATATTAATTTTATCTATTTTTGGCCACATTTTCTATCCATTTCACGAACTGATATTTGAATTGTTATATTATGTTCCCACAACCATCGATCAGGAATTTCAGAAAAAGAATTGCCTTTGAATGGAGCAAACATTCTGATAGAAAGCTGACATTGTGTTTTGAAAATTTCACTAGGTATAAAATGTATATTGGCTGACTGATTTCATTTTGACTCATTTTCATATGAATTGTGTCTCATTTCCACTACATTGTCTTTCGTATATTGAGTTCGGGTCAAATATAGTTTTCTTCAAAACAACCATCCTAGCATCAACATCGATTATATATCTTTCCACAAGATAATGTTTCCAATTTCATGTAATCATTAAACATGCAAAATCCAGGCTATCGTCTTGTTGCCTCTGATTTGCATGAATAAATTTCCATATGAAGCATTCATCAATAAAATTTCCATGGCAGCTCAAACGTTTGTTACCCGGTTATCGATCTTGGCACCACTCTCCTGCAATGATTGATTTTCCCGTGTACCTTACAATAATTCCATTCCACATTTTCAATTTAAAAGAGGAGATTATCCAGTTATTAAAATTCGCAACCCGTTATAATCGATGCAAGATTGATACGTTACGTGAAATTCGCAACCTTCAAATAAAATGATCATTTATTACAGATTAATATGTAACACTGGTGATTATATTATGTTACATGACATCAGTTAATGAATCGTACCAATTGCCATATCATGAACTTGCTGCCTGTTGACCTATACAATTTTCCGTTAAGAATTTATTCTCACACAATATATACTGAATCATGATGATGCATGAAATTGAGGAATGCATTTTACTCAACTTGCCTATAGTGTAAAAAATAATGTTTCCTCTCAGAGTTATTGTAGATCTTCAGAATGCTATCACAATTATCTATCAAGACAAAGTTGTTGAAGGAATATTATTACTATATTCAATGGTTTTCACTGTTAAACGATGATATTGGATCCTTTGATGTAAAATTAGTATAACCACTTCTCTTCGGGCTTAAAGGCCGTCGTTCTTTGGAATTTCTTCCTGACGTTTCGCTAGCGCGAGTGGCCAGCTCCTTCAGAGGCTTACTCATCTCCGATGACTTAGTCATCGGAGATGAGTAAGTCAGGAAGAAATTCCAAAGAACGACGGCCTTCAAGCCCGAAGAGAAGTAGTTATACTAATAACCTCGGCCGCGAAAGCCTTAACCATTTTGCCTTTAATGTAAAAGTTGAAAAGTTTTGTAGAGATCAGTTACCCTAATCTATTTTCATGAAAAATTCCGGAATTTACTGTGACATTGTATTGAAAAAGAGTTCATTGCATCCGGGGGTCCAACTATAGAATCAAAACCATTTGGAAACTGGTTGTCTTGCAGCTGGTTTGCTCAAAATGAATAATCCTTTGTGGTGAGCGACAATAATAAGCATTTATATTCAGGGGTCGAATCTAAAACTTGAACTTCTTCATTCATGCAATAGAAAATGATATGCCGCGTAGTTAAATATGTTCACCGCAATAATTTATTTTTCCAAGTTACTTCTTATCTTAAAGAGCTTTGTCATTATACAAATAAGGGTATGCCATGTATGTGACAAATAGACAGATTTCATAATTGATCTGAGTTCAATCAGTATAGGGTATATTTCATGGTATTGAGTAAGCAGAATATTTTTTGTATGCGCAGTGTTGCCTAATTGATACTATAGGACGAATAATTCTGATAAGGTGAAGCAATAGTTATTTATACAAGCAATTGGGAAAAGTTCAGAGATAGCTATCAACTAACTCATTACGTACAATTTACACAAAGCGTTCCCCACTTTGATGAAAAAGCCATGAATTACAGATTATATGAAGGAAATATCTCACTAGACGAGTCTCATAAATTTGAGCATATTTTTATTGGAATCAGTTTTATTTTCATCAAAATAGAATATCTTCCGATTGTTTGAAGTTATTATTTTGTGGTGGATCTGAAAAAATGAGAATTAATATTGGATTGTATAGATACAAGGGCAGATTTCTTACCTACCCCGAGAAGTTTCAGAGTTAATTAAAGATTAATAATAAAGTTCCTTCTGAGTGGAAAATATTCTATCAGTCAGCAACTTCTCGTATAACTCAAATTTGATCATCAAAAAATACAAGAACTGATATTTATCAAAATACTTATTGCTGCTAACCGAGCTGCTACTGGTTCGGAAACAAAATCTGCCCTTCTGCACATGTATGTATTCCAATATTTATTCGAATTTTTTCAGATCGTATTTTTCTACAGCATATGATGTTTTGGTTTCTATTTCTCGGATAATGAAAGAACGATATGAACATATTTGGAACATATTTTAAGTTATGAAATAATGTATTTCACCATCAGGGGCTCCACATCGCTTTTAATTCATTTTGAAAATCAATTAATATCGCGTAATATAAATTGTTTTCGGAATATCTTTTACATTCGATTAATATTATATGTAATCTTGTGTCTACCCAAGGCATGTGTTCATAATTAAAACGAAAAACATTTCGATTATCAAAACAATATTTGTTGTCAATTGTTATGCTGCAATTAAATAATTTTATGAAACCATTACTTAATCCATGTACGAAAATAAAAAATTTTCTGGAATCGTTTCAAGTCGTGAGGATTTCCTAATGGATTGTGGAATTCAAATGCTAAATGTTTTAGAGTATTGAAATAAGCACCTTGTTCGCACTCAATCCATTTTCTAAAACAATGGACTGGACTGTTACAAACATGCCCTAATTCGGAATGAAATTCATATTAACTTCCAACACGCGTAAAATATGCTATGATACTTCCACAAATGTTTACGATCTGGGATTTGATGCTATCAGAGTACATCTACCGAGTTGTAAAATTTCATTCATGTATGATTTCGTCATACATTGACGCAGTCGGTCTGTTTTGCAATAACAGTTAGCAATAATAACAACTAAGTACAGTCTTCTTAGAAACGAGAGTAATCGTATGTGTTTCTGGGCAGTGAATAAGATCAAAGAATATCGAAATTCACTAGAATCACAATGCCGTTTTTGAGCTCAGGTATAATAATGTTTGTTCATATCCTGATGGCGAATGACGCTAGGCTAAAAGTTGTTAGTATGTACTCGCATAAAAAAACAACAAATTGAACAAGGTACGAATAACAGAACAACTATATTGAGGTGTTAATTTGGGTACATCATTATCACAAATTTGTTATTTTGAGCTGGTTCAGAAAATTAGTACTGCTTCGACAGCGTCAGCGTATTTGAAGTATGAAATACATTCATTAACGCTACTTAGGAAGAGAATGGAGTTTGATGAATAATTTTTTTACTTTCCTCTCCGAATCAAAAAATAGAAATTACTACATTTACGGAGGAGGTGAAATGAAAAAAATCACAATCATTCAAAAAGTTCGATTCATTCACAAAGAGGAAGAAGGACTCCATCTGAAAGAGCAACTCCCCTGCCTATATGGCACTGGGTTACATAGCATAGGAAAATGGAATTGAATGACAAACATAGGAATATCGACACAAAACAAAATAGAAAGCTATTCGTGGAAAAAATCTCACTCACTAGAAAAATATTTTATTCCAATTTATACAAGATCTTGTTTCGTTTAGGGAAAATTATCTCCTGAGCTCCTCAGTGGGACAATGGATAAATTACTGAAAACTACCAATAGAATCTTCTGAACATTGCCGAAATATTCAAATCGTAAAAAGTCTATCACAAGTTGCAAATGAATGAATGTCACCGAAATGACAAAATAGAAAGCTATTTGTAGAAAAAAAATCATATCATATCAATTTTAAATCAATGTTAAATCTTAGGCGTCGCAGGAAGTGGCATCTTTCGGAAACTTCAGAAAATTAAATATTTCACGAGAAATGGGTAGATTTAGATTACCATCATGGAAATTTACCTACTTATTTCGCACTCAATCTCAGTTATTTTTTCTACTGAAAGAATAGTGCCATACTGAAAAATTTGGAAAGAATATACATTCTACCAAATGATACTTATACTTGTTTATTCTCTCGTGTTACTGTTCCTCTACCGTACAGATGTTACTTCTTAATATCTTATCTGTGGATTTCATGCGATTCTGATAAACATGAGCCAACTCAGAGAAACGTTATATTCTTCGTTATTTTCGGATATTTGGGCCAATACACCCTTGGGAACTTTTGCTCCATTAAATTTGCATGAAATGCACTTTGTGTAGATCGCAGATTTGATGGATCAACGTTCAAAGTTTGCGACAGGAGTGTTGAATTATCCGCCCATCGATCTACCTGCAGAATTCTTACCTGCCGAACAATGACGTACGATTCCGAAGATACACTCATGTCGAAAATGTGCTTCAAGTTATCATTTCAGCTTATAGGTGAAAAAGGATTGAATGTTATAGTCTCGGTCTTGTTGTTCTTCAAATTATTGATCATTATTATACATAATTCCGAGCATAATTCAGTATTTTCATGTTCTTTTTTTTGTGGCTTTGTAATATTCGGACATTGCATAATTTATTTACCTGAGAATGGATTCTGAATGATAACAAAAACCAATAAAATACGAGACCCATATTCTCGTCTCGTCTGCTCCTTTTTGATTTTGATTTTACAGAACTGATCTATGGAACTTTTTGTATATATGGAATAAATTCCCTAGAATATTTGGATTCCATTCAAACATTTCAATGCATCAGTGAACCCTAGCCTACTTACACGGAGCTATATTCCATTTTACGAAAAATTTTAAAGGTAGTGTCATCATTCACTTCTAAAACGATGTCTGTAACCAGTCACAAAGAGGCGAGCAGTGAGGGTTTTGTTGAATCCATTTCAACGGGTCTACGTCTGAATAGAAGTGAAATATCTGAATATTTGATCTTTCATCATGATGTAATATCCGCATTCATTTCATTTTTTATCGATTTTCTCAAATGAAGAATATAACCTTAATATAAATATGGATGAATCTGGCACCAGAAGCGATCCTTGGAAACACATTATATTATATTATATATGATTTAAAGATAAACGATATTGCAGTTCCATTTTTATTTTAAAATGAAATTAAGGAAACATTGATAACGCCTTTCGAATAATAATCTTCCCTCGAATCTTCCTAGCCAACAAATACGTGTCAGTGCAACAGACCCATAAAATATGCTACTACATTCAAATCAACTTCAGCTTTTCAAAACATATATTCATTGAATTTTCACCTATAAAATCGTATTCAGATGCATTCAGAGGAAGTGTGCCCTCATAGGCTTTGTATTCTTTCCCCTTTCCATCTTTATTCAACTGTTTACCTAGAGAAGTGACCTAGTGGTAGTTCCTGAACAGGCCGGAGCCGTTATTATTGTAATCAAGTCCCCTTTCCTGTTTTCAAAACTGTGCTTAATATAAATAACTCCTAAGGAATTTTGAAAGATTGGGAAACATTCATTCGATAAACTGAGAAATAAATAAAACAGTGTTCCTTGATATCTAAACGATTTCCTGAAAGGACATTCACCTGGGACACATGTTATTTTCGCTACATATTTCACAATATGAGTGTCATTGGAAAACTAGTAGCGGCCATCAAATAGTTGTTTTCATCCTATAAATATATTTTTTGGGGATTCTGAGGTCGCATTTGAGCTGAATTCTTCTGGCGTCTGTTAGTTAAACACTCGGTTAAACAATAGTTTGAATGGGGAAGATGACCCAAAGCTTTTAGTAGGTGGCAGCACTAGGGCATGTGCCTAACGAGTGATTTTGCAGGTTATGTTTCATTTTTATTTTAATGAATATTTTCAAAAGATACTTAAGAATCATAAGGATGTTTTCTCCAACCGATAGATATGGATGTTTGTCTGTACCAGAACTGAAAAGTTTGTTGAGGGAACGTGATGGATCCCTCAAAGGAAAAAAAAAGACTCGAAAAAAGATCTGAGTGAAAGGTAAAAAATTCAAACTGATTACAGAGGTGTTTCGTTAAAAATCATCATAATAACCATCTACTAGCCCTGCTACGTTCTTTTGTAAGTGACTGGAGCATAATCTAGAATGTTCAGAAGCCTGAAAGCTCTTTCTTTTCAACCCCATTCCAAACATTTTCAACAGGCTACTGAGATGAAGTTCATTTACAACAAAATGTATTAAGTAACTTGTATATCCGTCTATGCAAGATCCAAATTCATTTGAAGGAAGAAAAAAATAGGAAGTTATTTTTAACGCTGATAGCGTGATGGTGTAACATCCAAATTCAGAATTGAAATCATTACGACTCGTTGATTTCGTTAAGTGAAAAGGAAATTGGATTGTCTCTTTTCATTTCGCTAAGGTGATTGCTTTCCACCAACGCCTGTCTGTTCACAAACGATGAAACTTGTACCGAACATCTTCCAGATAATTTCTAAAAAAAGGTATTCGTGATTCATTATCGAAAGTGAAAATTTATGTCAGGGTTTCATTAAGTGAATTGAGTTGCGGTGTCTAGTCTGAAATAACGTTTCTTCCTGTCATGAAAAATATCAATTCTGAAAATTCAATAAAGTAATTTTTCGATGAATTATTTTGGACATATTCGCTAATGATTCCTGCAAAAAATTGTAAAGAAGGGGTTCATCTAGAAAGTAACTAGAAACATCATACCGGATCAGAACTGGACTGGGACAATCGAAATGCAGACCTTTCATTGGTTAATATCGTTGATCAAAAATTGAATTTTAATCTGTTAATAATGTGATTGATAAGGCTTGCTTCATAAATAGTCTTCGAACTCTTAGTGGTGGGTGATACCTGGTTTTTCCTTTCTATCGCGCTTCTTGGTTTGAAAGTAAAAATATTTGCTATTAATGATTTATCGGACTGTTGTTTCCTGTGTGGTGAGAATATTTGGTTAGCCCGAATGATATCAGGAAAATTCCAAGTGAGCGTTTTTTGGTTAGAATTGTGGTTCTGGTGGTTGATTGACGTAAATGAGTGAAATGTTTTATACTATTTCCTCGGGTGTTTCTTTCA
The DNA here is from genome assembly GCA_032362365.1 of Zygogramma bicolorata. NCBI lineage: Eukaryota > Metazoa > Arthropoda > Insecta > Coleoptera > Chrysomelidae > Zygogramma > Zygogramma bicolorata. The sequence continues at coordinate 166,225 of JAVJAQ010004098.1, read as the reverse complement.
TTGATCCATTAAAAAACTGTTAATGAGTAAAGTTAATATCTACTGAACAGATCCGATCGAAGGTTGACCAGTAATGCAGAATTAATGTGAAGATATTATATAGAGGGGTTTTGAAATTTCTTTTCGAAATATTAGAATCACCTAGGATATGGAATTGTTAGATTCATGTCATCTACACAGTTTAAACTGTTTCTACAACACAGTGGAAATAGGCATTTCACCTGTGACATATAAACTTGAAAGTTGAATTTATACATATGCAATAATTCTAATAGTAGCAAATAAATTGTCATAAGTAATTGATGAATATGTTTGTTGAATATGATAGAACAACTAATATTGTGATTTCTAAGAGGTATAGCTCTGGATTAAATGAATATTACGATATCTCAATGAAAACGTTCAATATTGAATAAATTAAAACCCCCAGTTCAAGAGTGGATATTCAACAATCCTTATAAGCATACATGTATAGAATTCTTTCATAAATATAGAATGAACTCAGAAGATTCAGAGCACCTTCAGCTAATTATCAAATGGCATCAGGCAAATGAAACATTATCCGAGATATATGTTACTTAGTATACTTTCAGCATAGGATTATCATCAAACAGTAGAATATTGTGGGCAGTTCAATTTACATACTTATACTCAAACAAATTGAATAGATCATTGAAACAGATGTTTTATGTAGGTTCAGCTGACATCAGGCCAAAAAACACTGAATACAAATTTCTGTATCCTGTTGAATGAACAACCGATATTTTTAGAAACGAATGAATTATTCCTTTTGGTGGAATCAAAAAAAAGAGGCCGTTCAAAACTGAAGGTATTTATTTCGAGACGTGTTTCCAGGAAAATATTTTGGGAATTGGTTATCAATGAGCTATTTACGCAAATCATTACAACGATTCTGGGAAAATTAACTGATACATATATATTAATGACCAGCTGGTTTTTTATCATCCATTCAGTGAGTTGGATTTAGTGAAACTTCATTTAATTTTTATTAATATTTCAATGGTGTGCTCGAGGTTACCAAATCTTCCACATTAGGTGAGTTTTCATTTTGATACACTATAACTCTCACTAGAACTTCATTAACGCCTATATATTGCAAAATCAAAAATGATTACGAATTAAGTATATCATTTTCAAGTATTCGAATCCATATATCAGAAATGCTCACTTTTTATTGTCTAATGAATAATAAATAAAAATTAGTTCATTTAGTTCATATCATTGTGAGGATTCAGAATTTTTGTCAGTGGAGAAAGTCGTCGAACATATTTATTTATATTGGAATTCTAAGAGGGAATGATTGATGTATGATTCCACAGATGTTCACAGCGTAATAAGTAGATTCCTTACGAAAATAAATTACTTTTCAGCATAATCAAATTGAGTGACTGGAATTAGTAGGATCCAGAATAACTTCATCAATAATTTTCCACAGAAAATATCACAGTTTCCTGTAAAATTCTCACTAACAATGATTTTACAAAACCGCGACATGTGTTTCGCTATAGAATAGCTTTTTCAAGCGGAATAAAAAAAATTGTCCGTGTTGCGTTTTCGTTAAAACATTGTCAGTGAGAATCGTACAAAAAACTTTTGTTAGATATGGGTTTTCATCAACGAGCGGCCAGTTCAATTCGATATTGCCCAATGCTGAATTTCATACAATTGAATTTTGGTGTGATTATATCATATAGCCTAAGGTCAAAAAAATGAATTTCTTCTCTTCAAGACTGTTGTTTTGATGATCTACCACATCAATCTCAAAATACAATATCCGTCGGTTTTAAATTTCATTTCTGTATATCACTATTTGAGTTATCGAATTTCCTTCAGAAGGAAATTCGTCTCATCAGAAACAATTTCTCATTGAACCTGTTCATTCTTTTGGTAGACTGCAGGAAACCAAGTGATTTATCTCTCTTTCATAAACTATTTCAGAGACGCTTCTTATCTAAATGAGTACAGCTCACTGTAAGAGAACTAACTACCTAACTTCTTGACTCGCAAAACGTTCTCTGAATATTTCAAGCTTTTCGTTTCGTGTGAACTTGAAGAAAAAAAATGATGATCAGATGCTTCACCAGTTGATTATAGTTTCCGCCTAACGAATAATATCACAACCCTTCCATAACAAGAATCATATTTTCGAAATATGATGAACACATAACTGATCAACGCCCTGCGAAAATAATTCGCAGCTTCAAAACTTTCATGAACAACCACAATTATTGGGAATCTTCATTATCATTGTTTCGTTTTTTCCCTAAAACGAACTGCTACAAAGTTGACACCAAAGTTCGTTGAAATGAACACATATGCAAAACACAACATCTCATTAGCATTCGTAACAGCCCATTTTACCCACCTAGTTCGAATGTTTTCCTTTGCAATTCCTTGTTTTATCAACATCCTGAGATCGACGAATTATGAATTATTTATATAAAGCAGAGAACAGTTACACGCAGATGTTTCGGTTTATTCTCCTGCATTCGAAACGATATGATTCATTCGTGTATTGTCTGCATCTCATTATAGCATTTTCAATGGTGATTCATACCTCTCAGCTTCAGACAATCGTTGGTTCTAGACTCGCGTCCACTGGTGCAAATCGTCTCATGTCATATCTGCAACGGTAACAGCTCTATAAATAAGTGAGTTGTAAATATGGTGAATGCATGCAAACAAAACAATCACATATCCGTTACGCCTTTGGTCTGTTTTTTGAAATAAGGGAATGACTGCTTCCAATCGATGGATATGTTGCTTTGAGTTCTTGTGCACGAGTCTCAAGGTCGAAGAGTTAATGTACAGTTGTTTTGTTTGTCGGGGCTTTGAATCTACTGGGGGTGATTGCCCTGAAATTTACTATTCAAACATCTTATGAATCATAAGAAACTTACTACGTTGAACGAAGTATATGTATTGTAGAACTACTGCAGTAATTTTTTTATCGTTCTGAACATACAATATCTTCGAAAGACCCACTGTTTTGATTTCCATTACATATTCCATGTAGAGTACCTTCTTGAATGTAACATATTTCATGGAATATATGACGAATGTACAGTAATAGTTTGTACAACAAGAGATGATATGGTGGCCATAACGCACGAGGACGAAGTTTGAGCCTGATGCCGAATCAAGTATCATATTGATAATCAATTATAGACATATTAGGCAACAAAATAATGATTTTTTCTCAGGCTTCACTGAAATAGAAAAAGGCGTACCACAGGGAAGTGTGCTTGGGCCTTTGCTATTTATTATAGATATAAATGATTTCTCTGAAATTTACAAACAGTCAGGTACTAAAGTTTTGAGCTATGCAGATGATTCCAATCTCATTGTACCAGTAAACAGGAACCTTAATTTGGAAAAATCAATTTCAAATAGCATTTCTATAGCATCCGCATATTTCAATAATAACAAGTTATTTTTAAACACATCTAAAACAGACTGTATATTGTTCAAAACTGTTCACAAAAATATTACTATTCCGGAGTATTTGCAGTTCAGTAGTGACAGACTAGCTATTTCAACAAGTACAAAAATGTTGGGGATCCATATAGATGATCAACTGATCAATTGACTATCTTGCAAAAAAACTAGCAAGTAAGTGTTATGCAATAAGATTATTGAGAAGTCACTTGCAAATAGATGCACTGAAAACGGCATATTATGGGACTGTTTATCCTCTGCTGAAATATGGAATTTTAGTATGGGGAGGGAGTACACAACTGGAACGTGTATTCCTTATGCAAAAACGTATCTTGAAAACAATGTTCAATATGAATTACAGAGAAACTTGTTGTGGTATCTTCAAGGGTAAAAAAATGCTTACTGTATATGCTATCTACATTTATGTTTGTGTACTTTTTGTACACGACAACAAATCGAATTTTGAAGATGACAAATATAGACATGAGTATTCCACCAGACAGAAATCCAATTATATTGTTCCTAAACATAGATTGAAAAATACAGAGAATGGGCCGCATTACGCATCAATTAAATTTTACAACCATCTACCCTTGATTATCAAAGAACGGACAAGACAAACTTTCAAAAAATGTGTTTTCGATCTGTCTAAATTGAAAACTTCAATAAATATATCTATCTATCTAGAGTGTATTTTTCTGATATTTATGAAAAACTTTGGAAAAAAACTTCATTGAATATTGAACGATACAAATTAAGTTAATAGTCAAATTGCAAAAAGTACAAAAAAAAAATCGGTTTTGGTGATATTCGAACCAGCGACTATACAGTGGACTGTCTCAGAAGGTGTATGCCTTGCCCAACTATGCTATTTATACTGAGATTTATACCTACTATAGAATTTTCGTCAATTATTATTGGTGTGAAGAGAAGATGTAAGTTCTTCAATTCCACAAAAAAAACATCAGTTGTGACAAAACAAAATAAAAATAACTAGAAAATATTTCAGATAGAAAAACATTTATTTATGCTTGAACGAAACAACTTGGATTTCGTGTTTGTAGGTAGACAGATCATAATTGTGACATTTTTACAAGGTTGACCCTCATAACCGAGTAATTTTTTCTTTGTGATTGGTGGAATTCATACCCCACCATTTTTTGATATGAAATCATAACGGTTCAGTTAACTGGAATCGCCTACTTATCCGATTAGTGAACTATAAACAAATGAGCATATTTACCAGTGGAATAGTAGAAAAACTTTTTTCTAGTCTTCTATCTTAGGCAGCCATCAACAAAAATGAAGAAAATCCATAGTTTTGAGAACCGCATCATCACTAATGATGAAGCTCAATAAATCGATTTTCTAGAAGGTAACTTTTCTTTTCTTTTTCAAAATAGTTTTTCTATTCTGTCAAATTGTTTCTTTTCAGCGCTAGTTCGAAAAAAAATCATTGAAAGATGAATGAATTTCTAGAAAATGTCTAGCATCACAGGAAGATATACTGAACTTCATTTTATCCACATTCACCTAGGCTTCAAATTCAACCCCTTGCGAAGTGATTTTTCTGATAATTCATCCTCAATGGGCCATCTTGATTGAAAATAGTCATGCTAAGCACAAAACTTACATGTTTGAATACCATCTCTAACCAAAAATCCGAGTATATTTCTGCTAGAAGATCGAAAACATCTCATTGTGATTATGTTTTGATCAATATTCAGAATACTAAAGAATTCTTCACTGCATGCAATGAATATTTTCGTCAATACATATTTGTGTAACCTGACAGTATCTTTGAACATGAACATATATGTATTGAGAACTATCCCCGGACATTCTCTGGTGATTGAATTTTTTATATTGAAAAAAAATCGAAACCTGATAATTCATTCCCAACCTCTTCAGATCTACCCAGATTACGTGCCGAAGGTTGATAGCAATCCCTACGTTCACAGATATAAGGAATTTTCATAATTGAAAAGTCATTCGAGTTGAACACATTTCTTTTTGAGGATTATTCAAGGGAAGATTCAATCTCTATATCAAATTAGATTGAATGATTCAATTGATAAATTGATCACGAGTGAAATAATTTCGAAGAAGATGAAGTTATATTAGTTCATTTTTAAATATCTGATATCACATAAAGATAGACATTTGTACAAGTTTTGCTGATATCAGAGCTACACTCTGGTATCAAAAACTAGTACCTCCAAAGTTTTTTTCATTACTCATATCGGAAATTCTCTGGATGTTTTCATTTGTACTCGCTTACATATTCCCAGTAAATTTTTTGAGGCTTTCTGGTAGAATGTTTCTTCAAAGAGTTGACAAATTGGTTGAGGCCTTAAATATAGCACTATTAATGAAAAAGTCTCCGAATCCAGGAAAAGCCGGCTACCTGAATCCATATGAATACACTTTACGAAGTCGTGATTTCTAGTCATCAAAGTCTAACTCAAGATGTATGAGTCTCTGAAGAAGCTAGCCATTCGCGCCAGCGAGACGTCATGTCAGGAAGAAATTCCAAAAAACGACGGCCTCCAAACCCGAACCATAGTAGTGATACTATTCTTCAAGAGGTTGATAAAACTTTTTTCAGCAATTTTTAATTCTTCAATAATCAACGAACGCGAACGTTCGAAAACATGAACTAGTGAAGAAACACTAAACTACAAAATCAGAAGCTTATATATTATTATATTCTTAACTTGTATAGGAAATTCATTTATAAACATCGATGCAATAAAATCGTAATCTTGAATTGAAAACCATTTCTACGCTTGTTATAAAATATTGAATTTGTGATTGATGATAGTTTCAATGGATTCGAATATGTGTTTTTTATATTATAATATTCAAATGTGTAACACATCTGTAGTGTTCTACAGCTCCGTCTATGCTGTCTTGTACTTCAAAGGTGACTCATCTCATCCCGCCAACACTCGTGGGAAAATTTTAATTGCAATTAATTACGAATCCAAAGAGCAGTGGGTGGCAAAGTACTGAAGAGTACCACCTGTTTGGAATTTTTCCATTAACACTTCCACTTGAACTGGGGAATCCTTGCCTTCATTTATTATGTAGTTACTTTCGATTACCGGTCTTTGCGGTTGGATGTTGAATCCTTTTATTTTAGTGTCAACTCAGATTTTTTCCAAACTGAAATATTTACACTGTATCTTGAATATTGGTCATGTTTGTTGGCAAGTAAGGATTTGTTTTTGTTCTGAAAAACTTTCCATAAGCGCCCAAACCTAGTTTGACAGATGTGCCAAACATTGTGAAATTTTGCTAGTTTCGATCAGATCAATCAAGTTACCAGTTCAAATTATCGAGGTGAATCTGTTTTTTTTTTCGTTCTCTTGTTCGTCGTGTGTATATACACTGCCGAGTTTCTTTCTAATTTGAAAATATCCCATTCCATTTCTCATTTTTTATGTCGATGACTGAGAAATCGTTTTTTCATGAAAATATTTTGAACTTCTCGTCGGTGGATGGCAGTTACACAAGCGTAAAATGAAGGATCAAAAAACCCACTCATTTGCACCATTACAGATCAACTTTATTGTTTTATGGCCCTGTCAAATACTGATTCAATATTTACAGTTGCAGATAGATTATCTGTGCATTGACAGATCGGAATCATTTTTTTCATCTCGAAATGGTCTTTCAATATATTGTGAAAATGAAAATCATTTTGGTTTTGTTTTGTTCTTTTGAAATACTGCAACATATCATTTCAGAGAGAATCGATTCTTTCACAAGAAGTGGTTTCAAATTCAATTTATTTGAGTATGCGCAAATAAAAATCAAGTGTCACATCGGTTTTGAAAAGTAAAGCAAACCGAAATGTTGTTGAAGTTGTTCTGAGTATGAATAATTAATATTCGAGTTTACACCAATTTGTCGATACACTGTCTGATGTAATTGAGATTCCTTGTCAAAAAAACACATAGACAATCGGCTTGAAATGGACATGCTTTGGAATGGCTTTCTTGAGAAATATTTAATGGAATATTTCACCAATCTCCTCGAACGAATGAGTTATTGCGAAACTACTTTCGTAAACTAATTATCTCGTAGTGACCATCATTTTTTATTGTTTCGGTGTCCGAAAACCTCCGTAGATCTACGCGTAACTACGTTTTTTGGAATTCCCAGCCAAATCTTCCACAGACTGTTGAGAAGTGCTTCCATTGAGTTCTAAAAATAGTATGAATGAATAAATATAAATCAAGAACTACCACAACAACTTATTAACAAACGATTAACATAAATGTGAAATTAAAAGGACAAGTCAACGGAGTTGCAAAAGAAGATCCAGTCTTTGCTCGTCATTGTAGTAGAGTGGAGCTTGTTATTAGCTCGTTGTAAACTGCGATATAATTGTTTACGAAAAAGTCATTATTTATTGAATGTATATTAGTAGAACGCGTTCTAGTGAATAATAAAAACTGTTCATGACGTTGCGTTTTTCGTATCATTCATGATGAAATATGTAACAGAGGATTGCCTTCAGTTTCGTGACCAATTATCAGTTAACAGTTTATGAATGGATCAGAGGTACCGTACTCTATATAATATTATCATTATATCAAATATTGTTATTTCATATAGCATCTATTGAGACGTGAGATCGTTTAATATATGATAAAAATACAATATTCTTATCAAATACTCTTTAAAAATTAAATGAGTTATTGAAGAATGAGTGATAAGACAAAATATCTCATCTCATTGTGATAGTCTGCATTAGTGTTCTCGAAAGGATTGGAAATTCCGCTTGAGTGTTTTCCTGGTCAAGTAAAGAGTATAGGATCAAATGGGTTATCGATAATCATTCTTCATTCGGTGATAGACCCAACGGCACATCACACATCATTCTGAATGATTCGGTGGGAAACTACATCTACTTAGTATTGAAAAAAAGAGGTATAAATTATCTTCCCTCATAGTTCAAGATCAAGATCATGTTTATTCATACAGAAAATAGCGTACAATACACGCATTTCTGGTATATCAAGTAAAATGTTCGACTCCATCTTATGAAATTTCAATGTCACTCATAAGTCATGACTTTTTTTTATCCGTACTTTCTTTTCTTTCCAGGCAATAAATGGAGTCCAGCTACCATTGGCTCATCACTATTGGGCTCGTGGCATCTTCAGTCATTGCCGTGACAGCCAATTCTTTCCTCCTCTTCGTGTTTTGCCGAAAAAGAAGTCTACGCACAGTTCCTAATAGGTAAGAAATTTCATACACTGTAGTAGATTATTTTATGCTATGAATATTTCATCTCAATCAAGTTTTAGATCAGTAGGATGAGTTGACATAACAACGTATCGATTATCAAAAAACAATATGACTCAGCTGCATTAGATTCGTAAAGACCTAGATATTTATATTGTATATTTTGAAATATCGACAAACCGAAAAATGTATTCACTATATAATGTAACCTTTTGATTTTCTGATCCCTTCGTAGGGTTCTACTATATTCAACTCTTTCTTTTAAAAAATATTCAACTGTAGGGATCACTTTTTGTTGGATACCAAATGGTCTTGAGTTTATCTGTGATTAAAAATGAGCAAATTTTTTCCTTATTCATTTTAAGCTTTCATTCAAAGGTAGGGTTACTATAAATTGAAGAGTTGAGGAAAAATAAGTTGTTCAACTGATTATTGAAAAAAATGACTCGTTTCGCCGTTTTCACTTAAAATTACTTTCGAACTATTTTCAATACAATTCGGATATCCGGTAATATCTATATACCCCCATTGCCTTCCTTTAAAACTGTTGTGAATAAAGACAAACAGCGAGACTGTCTTCCACACGAGTTCCCAATTTCCTTTTGAGTGTGTATATTCTAAAACTGAAAGTGATACAATCCAATCCTTTCATACACTTCACCTTGGTATATCAGTAAAAGATAATGACCTGAGCAAACTCAAATTCTCCGAATTCGTACAATCAGTAAGTTATTCGAATTTCAAATATCCTGAAAAATATGGTTATCACATTCAGCCAGTTAACACGTTGGCGTAGTTTCTCGGAATACATTCGTGTCAAAATCCAAACAAACATTGCACAGATAATGAATGCCAATACATCGTGATAAACATAAATTACTTGAATATTTTCGATGTTTGAGTGCTTTAGATGTCAAGTCCACCAACTGCAGTAGTGAGTAATGAGTGCATTTGTCTTTGTGAATAGGTTGCAATGTCGTCCCATATTTACGTATTGATGCCTTAGCAGAAAGAACATGTCGATTGTTATTGAACGTATGTGATTCACAGAAATCGTGAACTTCCTTTTATTACCTATTAATAATTAAGTGGTCATTCCATTTCACCTGATAGAAAAGAATAATGAGAGTTCTTGTTGTTGAACTCGTACAGATAGATACATAGACAGATATTCTTTATCTTTTCTTTAGTACAAAACCCTGTCGTGTGTAGAACTGTGAAATATTAAAACAGTGATATATATGTAATATTTCATAGGTACTAAAAAAATGCAGACAAACATAAACATGTAACATCCAATATCAATGTTACAAACTAGCAGTCGACCAGCAAAATACTCTTCGAGTGAATACTATGCTTTTGAAATGAGCATGGCATCCAGTTTCTTCTTCATCTTTCGCAAGGATTTCATATATTCTGGTATTTTGTTATCATGCTGATAACAGAAAAAAGAATATTTTTCTGTACAAAGGTGAAACGTCTCAGTAAATTCAAAAAACTTGTTTTATTGCGAGTATTATGGGAGTGATTCCTATCAAAAGTTTCAAACAATGACATATTTTTTCAACAAAAATCACAGATTCATAAACATACATACTGGTATTCCTTTCTTTCAACAAGATTTGCTCCTTCCTTACATTCTCTCCACGACTTTCACTCCCTTCCACTGCATACTTTCCAATCCTTCAACTTTCTCACTTCGGCTCCAGGTCACAGAAATTTAACTTATCATCACCAAACTGTTTCCTAGTGATAGAAGATCAAACTCTAGGCATTAGATATGATTTGTTTCGAGGTATACAAGTTATTTCGAATTATTGCCAGATCAATTTTGAATCTATATAAATGTAGAGCTTCAGGCTTCTGGTCTACCTGAAAACGTTGCAGCGCTGCAGAAAAATGTGAGACACAAAATACTGTCAACAACTTTACGTATTTCCTGAATTCGACTACCAAAAGAAATTGGAATGAAGTGTTTCTATGAAAAGTACTCAAATGTATCGTTGACGTTTCAAACGCCAATTCTTCCGTTTTCGAAACTGTTCTACAATTTCACCTCAAAGAGATGGTCGAACAATATCGCCAGATTGTTACGCATTCATAATTTCATCTTCCAGACTCTGAAACATTTCTGGTGACACAAAAAATTCAATTATTGGTGAAATGTTTTTCATCGCAAAATTGAATGTTATCGCATTGAATATTTCTTTTTTTTTCAGATTTGTCATCAACCTCTTGGTAACCAACCTGCTCTCTAGCATCCTTCTTATTCCGCTGTTGCTGGTCGATCAGGAAACTCACTCTTCCCGAGAGCAGTCTACTCGAATCAATGGATCGAACCAACAATTCGACAATGTCATCATCCAGGAAGAAATCCACAGTGACCCCACGATCAACACTATCGAAATCATCAAAACCACCAACGTTATCTCCAGCCGCCTGGTGCCTACATTTCCCTGCCGCAATACTACCAACCTCCTGTGCTATTTCGCTCAGAGCACCACGAATTTCATTTGCACAGCGTCCATCTTCAGCATCCTCCTCATCGGCATCAATCAGTATTTCGGAGTGATACATTCCTTGAGGTACCACTTCTACATCAACCGGTGTAAATCGAGCATTCTGATCGGAATCAGTTGGTTCATAGCGTTCTTGTGCGCTATTCTGAGTTCGGTGACATACAGCGACAGCAGCGTGTGGCATTTTTGCAGAAACAGACCACCGGTCAGTGAAACGGTGAAAGTGCTGAACACCGTGTACGCTTTCGGGTACTTTTTCCTAGTGATATTGGCGCCGTTCGTCGCTATTTGTATTATTTATGTGTGCATTTACACAGCTGCGCATCAGAACAGTGAGAGGATGCGCAGATCGGCTTCGGCTCCCTTGAATCCCAACATTGACATTTTGCACGAGTCCATTCCGAATAAATCTAGTCCGGATAAAGGCAGAGATGCTCTGCCAAAGGTCCATTCTGCGCCAAACTTCTCTACGCTAGAGAAGGAAAAGACATTCAAAGAGGTAGATCATAAGTCTAGGAACAAAGTAAACAGGACTTCCAGTGATCGTAGCTCGAGTAGCTTCATAAGTAATCTGAAACACAAAATTTCCAATGCGTCAGTGTTCAGGTATAGAGAAGAAACTAGAGCAGCTAAAATTAGTGTACTAGTGATATTCTTGGTATTGGTCTGTTACGTCCCGTACGGAATAACTTTGATTCTGTGCTCTAAGTGTATCAGAGTGGACACTAGCCAAATTTTCAACTATCTGTCTCTGATTCTTCTCGTATTTTCCAATATAATCTCTCCCTTTCTGTTCGGATACAGGAATAAAAGGGTTAAACTGGAAATTTGTAAGATGTTTAGTTTTACGAAACCAACCTTAGATACTGTGGATAGGCCTAGAAAGCCATCTGTCATCAAACAGGCTAACATCGGAGATATTCAAGAAGATTTGGAAGATAGAACTTCCAATGATCCTTTTATTGCGAGCAGTCGCGTAGTTCCAGAAGTTGTTGTGACCTGTAAGCAGGAAACCGAAAGGAGGAGTATTCTCAAAAGGGTCTGTAACACTAGTTGGGTTAGCTATAAAAAATGTAATTTCATCACAGTGCCAGATAGTTGTATTAGTGGAGAAGCTCGAGGTTCCTTCTCTAGTGCTAGTACACAAATATCTACAGAAGATTAGTCAAACAGATCAACTTTTTATGTAACTCTACCAGATTGAAAGTGTTTTTAACGATAGTTCAACAACTAATAATTGTCTTGTTTCGTTTGTTTACATGAAACAATGACCATTCATGAAGGTAGATCTCTCACATAGCTTGAAAATTGTGTACCAAACATGATTATGACTGACTACTTTTAATTGTACAAAGATTCGAGATGCGATTGTGAAGTCCTCCTATATTGTATTCACTAACCCGTAAAAAAAATTATGTACTCAGATCGTAACTTTGTCACTAAATATAATAAACAATGGAGTATAGAAAAGCGTTCTAGTATTTCTTTGTATATTTAGTATGTAAGTGAAATCTGTATTCAACAGCATTATTTTTTTAATTGAAAGATAAACTGTTTCCTGAAATAGACTGATGAATGTATTAGGAGTAAACGTCACAGAAATAGTATTTTATATTAAAAATTTGTGTGAAATCACATTGATTATGTTTACTGAACGTTACCCGTTTGACTGCTGTATCCAAAAAATATTATGAATTGGTGTGTTTTATATATATTATTTATTGAAACTATTTGCTGTAACGAATTAACAGCCTTCCCTTTGACAAAATAAAATGACAATATCACATCAACTGTTTTTGATTGATTACCCGAATTCCCCATGATCGAGCCCCAATACCAACAAGCATGGCAACCGAAGACATCTTGAGGAGTATTTTGTTCCTTTGATACCTGAATCGAAGCGGGCGTACTCTGGGAAGATATGTGAGATCAACAGTCCAGAATTTCCATTTGCCATATGAATCTATCAGTAAAACGAAACCATTCAAAATATGTATCCTTCAGAAAATCCTCCATCCCATCTTGGTAAAAAATCTTGGGAACGCTAATACCTGAATCGCTGTGTTCAAAATTAGTTTCAATTAAATATTGCCAGATACTTGAAATCTGTGAATGCAAATTAAAACTCCGGGCACAGTTCAAGAAGAACTTTGACAACGGTAGTGAGACGTATGAAAAATGCCGAAGCCCAATTTCCAGTAGTGAAATTTGAACAGTCTGTACTTATAAATTAGTTCAGGAAATGAAGCATTTTGGCTCGCAATTTTTTCGTCCACCATAGATTTACCTGGAATTTTCACAGAAGGTAGGGAATAGCTCAAGGATCATTTTCTATATCACGACGCTGTACGCTAGAGCCTTGGGGGTGGTTGCCACCCTATCACGGGGGTGGAATTTTTTATCACATTTCAACTGTAGGAATCGACTGGAAAAGTAATTCTAAGGAAAAAATGTTCCATACGTTTTTTTCGTAAAAATAATATTATTTGAGTTATTCGAAGTTGAAAGTAACAGTTTTTTGACGAAAAACTCGACTTTCTTAAATGGTTTTTTGCAAATAACTCTAAAACTATGCATTTTATCAAAAAAAGTATGGAGAGGCAAATTGTAGCTTTTGAAAAAACAAAAACAAAGCTTTCTTCATAATTCTCCTACGACACATACGAACTGAGTCACAGCAAATTAATGCTTAACTTTTTTCGTCAAATGTATAAATTGGAAAATTTGAAGCGAAATAACGAGAAAAATTTGCATTCTTCGACGAAAGCTCATGAAATATTCTTTAAAGTATTCAACTGAAGCTTTCAACAAATGAAAAAATGTCTTCCTAGCATGAAAATTGACCGACTCATGATCAAAATGAGATCGGTACCCGCTTTTTTCTACGAAAAAAATCTGTGAAAACAACCTCCAAAGTACCCCCCAACTAAAATTGATCGCCACCCATCTGTGATTCTTCTTATATATGTACTATCAATACACCCACGAAGTTCAACCAATCTGAAATGCCTAATTCTAGAAAAATTGGAGTTTAAAGAGAAAACGATTTTTTCAATTTCGTATTTTTAATCCTTTTCTTATATCTCTCAAAATACTGAAGATGCGAAAAAAACAATACAGTACTAAATTGTAGCGTTTTTAAGGACAAAAATTTCCATGTGTGTAGATTTTTTGTGAAGTGAATATTCGGCGAGATATAGCCGTTTAACACCCACATTTACGACCGAACATCACCTTCTTAGTCAAGCGCTTTAAACTCTCCCCATTTAGAAATTGAGGAATCTTAAGTGATTTGATTCACATAGTCTTATAGCTCTTGAGAAGCTCTACAAAATCGTTCCTGAAAAAAAAATTCTATCACCTAAAATGAGGGAGCTATGCTTAAAAAACCGATCAATTTTTTTTTTATTTGAATTATCCGCTTCGAAGCGTAGTAATCTACATAACCGGTATATTCGGCCGTTACACGTTATATGTTCCACTTTTTCCATTCATATTGGAAGACAGAGAAGAAGAAAAATCTGCTCGCGTGTGTGAGTGTATATTTTGTTGATTTCTCACCAGTCTATTCTAAAGTTCGAAGATATATTATAAAATTTTCAATGTTTTCAAGGGTAGTTTATAACAAGGGTAGGTTGAAAAATTATGAAATTGTATCCTTAAACATGAAACAATCATTATTAAACTATTTTTACCCATATTTAGGTTTTTAATGTTATTTTATAATTTTTTAAAATAAGGGTTAGTTTTCACCCCTAAAAAACAAAAAGCGTACAACGGCACAATATAGAAAATGAACTAGAGGGTGTAATAAGCCTAATCCCAAATTTTTGTACAAATCGGTGCTGGACGAAAAAATTGCGAGGTTTTACCATTTTTTTAGCTTCATTTTCTGAACTCAATAGACATTAACCGTTTTTAATTTCTCAATTCTCTAGAATCACTAAGTGGATGTCCATGATATAATTTGTCTCACTTTTGTGGTAGAAAGTTAGTATAGATAAATAAATGCAACAAACCTCCGCTATACGAAATAGTAAGAATGATCTACAATCTACAACATAATTAGCAAGCATATCATGTGAATCTCTGTATGAAAGTGACTTCAACGTCATGTCGTTTAATGAATTCGTTATAGTACGTATATCGGGAGTAATTACACAAGTGCTTCAAAATTACCGATAATTTTCCATGAAAGCATGTTGTCTAAAAACTGCATGAGTTTATTTTAATATTTTGTCGAAAGAGCCCGACTCCGAGTGTGAGAAAACCACGAGTGTAATCAGGTTTATTTTGATGATGACTGTAATTTGGTAAAATATTTCCGGAGTTAACACGACGACGTTTAAAATTCAGTATTCATGCCTGTCAAGATGACAAATGTACATTTTAACAATCGTTACTATAGATACACGGACCGAGCGGATATTTTTCGATACCTACCGGGTATTTACCAGCCCGAAAATGTCCCGCTGGGAATTTATCGCTGTTATTGATCGAAAATGTCCCGCTTCATATGGGATTTTTAACATACGATGGAAATATTCCAGAAAAAGATATTGAATAACAGCTTGTTTCGACGATGCAATTTGTCGCAGCAATTTCTGATGGCAACTTGTCGCCACGAGAAATGTCATATATATATAAATATATATATATATATATATATATATATATATATATATATATATATATATATATACATATATATATATATATATATCAGTTTGCATTGCCAATATTAAAAATAGCACTGAATATTTCCAAGATAAACGCCTACATCATGACAACTTATATATGATTTTATTCATTTCTAATGATTGTTATTATGATAAATTCACCTCATTACGTCACTTGAATTCTTCAGTGTCAAAAAATATTCAAATTTTTCAAAATAACCATTTTTCTCAATTGCCATATTTTTAGTTTGCGGCAACAAATTCACCACAGAGATCACAAAGAGAATGCATGCAGTTTTCTGGAGTTGCAGCGATAAATTGCATCGTCGAAACAGGCTGTAAATGTACTTCAGAGTACTTTTACTACGCTTCTGTCGATAGAAAACGAAGTGAAGAGAAGCGTCGAATTTGAATCAGTTTTATTGTCACTCCCTAGAGAGCCGATATTTAGATAAATATCAGGTGAGGTACTCTGGGGTCTGTGTCATGAACATACAAGTCTTGTAGAAACACGATGATAAATAATTGTTTTTTAATCGTTTTACCTCTACCTGCGTTGTCTTTCTATTGTTGCTACAAGACTTGTACTTTTATGAAACAGGCCCCTGGTGTATATACATACTAGATAACAAAAAAAAACCTTCGTAAGGATTCAAATATGAAAGCCAGCTATGTAGTAACATGGCCTTTTTGTAGAACTAATACAGACCACAATTTTTGGTGAACATTATGTTCGTCTATACGGAACCGTTCAGTTAGCGCACACCGTTAAAGCATCATATCTCGCCCGCTTTTCATCGATTTTAATTACATATACTATCATTTCTCACTGAATTTTTTCTCAAATCATAACAAAATATAGCCAATTGAGTACTGTCAGCTGACGTCACAACATGGCGTCATTGTTGATCGGGGGACAAACAAAGCACATTTGAACTTGTGATCTTGTAAAGAGTATTGTGATTTTTAGTATTTTTGAGTGGTTTATCAACTTTTCAGACATATAGTGAACATAATTTCTTTCTTTATAGTGTAAGACTCCTTTTTTTCGTGGAGAAATCGAATAATTTAGCTAATAACTTCGCTTTTAGTTTTATGGTATTTGATAATACAGCAGCATTTTGTTTTGGTCCTAGTGCGAATTTTCTCATACTGAGCACTGAAATGGTGAGTAAAAACATTACTTTTCAGGAGCTTCTATTTATTATGTCCGTGTTTCAGGCGAGGTCCGATTATCTCAAAAAGTTAGATTTGATTGGAGGTATCGATCCGTATACCTTGAAATCATCAGATTTTGATGCATCATTGGACGAAATCCCGAAGATTTCGAAAAATGTTATATTAGATTACTTCCTCTTTAGTGTGAGCCCTTCAACATATTTTGAAATAAGAGCTTGCAAGAGTTTGGACGCCTTTGCACAGTTGGCATGCACGTCTCTCTTCTCTAGCAGCTATAATCTTCCTTTGTCTAGTACGTATTGAAAGAAACCGGAAAAATTTAAAGTCTCTGTCTCGATTTGACCGATGACCACAACCCACAACAGCACAAAACTTCATTATAATCTAATCAAATCTGAAAGAGAAAATCTTTAAGATGTATGAATCATGTGGCAGCGTATTTTTGGACTGGAAAATCCCTGGATATAAAACCTCTTGAAACTTATTCAATTACCTCACAATATTCACAAAGAACCAATTATCACATTAGTCGAAAAAAAATGTCTTCATATGCCGTTTTCCGCAAAATGAACTCAGTTGAAAAACACCGGACTCTAATGACAAAATTATTTGTTTGTCCCCCCATAAAACGTTTGACAAGTGACAACCTGCGTCACTGACAGTGCCCAATACAACTCCTGAATTAGGTTAGTTTTCTGTTAGTGAAATATTCTCATGATCGGATCAGTACGAAGATTACCTCTTACAAACAAACAGTCAGAAACGAACCTCTTCATAATATTAGTATAGATAATAGTGGGGATGTGAACTACCTAATATAGCTTCAACCTTGCAAAAAATGATTGACGAAAGTCACTTTGTACGAAGGTTCTATGCTCATTTTAATGGCAGTTGCCACCCAATCCACTTGTGCAATTACCTTCCCTCGCCCCCTTTGAAAATATATTTCATCCCTCAACTTGGAAACAGCTGTAACTCGGCAACCAAGGCCGATAGAATGATGCGGTTTGTTTTGAAATGGTGAGAATCGATCATTTACTCAAAGTTGAATCTTTTCAAGGGGTTCCAATACCCCTATTGGGGCCTAGGGAAGTCCTTAAGTCAAAAAATTTATTAACATTTCCCCAAAATCACTATGCTTTGTTTCATTCGCCATGCCATGTAAAGTAGCTTGTTCAGCACTTACAGCGTTCCCCATGCCCCATCAGGGACACGGTGTACTCCTGTGGGGCATGATAACTTCATAACCAGATTTCAGTAACGGAGAGTCGTAGCGGCAGACTTTTTGCAGCCATATTGTACCATGCTATGGTTGTCTAAAATGCTTACTCAGAAGAGCGGGCTCTTTCTGTCTTTCTCTCTTCTATAAATGCAAATCAACGGTGGTCACCAATTGATCAGTTACCTTTATACATTTATCATTTTGTTTTGTTCATGAAAATCACAAATTAATTCAAATTGCGCCTCACAGCCTGTTAACTTCTTAGCTTACACCATCGGAACTTCGTTTCCAGCCCCGATCTGCAGACGATGGAAGCTATTGGATCGGCTCCTTAGCCTGACGAAACACTCGACCCATATATGATGCGCAAAACATATGGAAGGATAATGCATCTGGAGTACATTAGTTTGTTGACTCTAAAAAAGAACTGCTTGCAGCACTCCCAAGAATAATGGATCTGATCTGGAATCACATTTTTCATATTATTTACTCTCTTACAGAAATACTTAGACGCCGAACATCACTTCAACAAAATTGAAAAGAACAAGTTTTATTTCTTCAATTCGAACATTGCAAATGGAGCCATGGAAAAAATTCCTAAGGCATTAGATGCATTTATAGCCCTGTCAGAGGCCAAAATGGAAGGAACTGAAACTGTTCCTTTCAATTTTGTTCGAGTGATGTTCGGTGTGTAAGTATTTTTGAAAGAAAGTGAAGATAAAAAATGAGCGATACGAAGCAAATATAATAAATGCTCTTTGTATCTTTGTGATTCCAGATCAGATCGTTTTCATTAATCTTGAAGTGCCGTAAGCACCCTACCATCAGAGGACGCATAATCCCTTCATATGCTTCGGACCCCGTTTCTAAAATGCTCAACTATGAGTATAAATGATTGATTGTTTTAATTTGAAAACAAACCGCATTTTTCTATCTTCCTCGGGGTATATAAAACATTCGTATCGAGTGGCGCTCCTTAATAATTATTTGCAATGTTGGTGCGCTTAACATCCGGACTATAAGCAATCACAATTAATCCCTAGACAGCTCATATTATAATGAATTATTAGTCAGAGAAAATAGAAGCCAATATGAATCGTAGAATCCAAATTCAGAAGCTTCCTCTTACATATCAAACGAAGACTTGGCATTATCTGGTCACTTCAGACCCAAGCTTTCAAACAGCAGTTTATCTGTCATCATTCAAATATAGGTAAATATCTCAAAATGAGTCTTCATAATTGCTTGCTACATTGGAGATCTAAAGTTAGGCAACAGACATTACAACAGATGATCGATAGACCAGTCGATTTAGGTCGAAAAAGTTTCGAGCCATGGAGACAACAAAACGAAAAAATGAGAAAAAAAACACCTGTATTTTTGGATACATTCAATAATAATTTGATAACTGAAATCATTGATAAATAGTCGAAAAAAACGTGAATACGCAAAATTTCATTAAAAACAATTGACATGAAACCGAACTAGTGATTTAAAAAAATCGTGGGAAATGGGAATAGTATGGGTCTACCAGATAGGAAAAGACTAACATACCTGGACGAACAGAACGGGACGCCGTACGCCTTGAATATTCAAATCAATTTTTGAAATGTTTGCGTAATGAAACAGAAGCGTGATTCTAATTTGACAGCAAGTGGAAATGTCTGTTGGTGGATTGCTGAGAACTCAGTTTGTCTTCCGCTATTTATGGAAAAGCAACATGCAAGGGGCGAAACCTAAAAATAGCAGCACTGACCGATGAATTATTTTTTGTATCATAGGGTTATTGATCCCACTAATGTCTGCTATGTTTGTTTCACTGATTAATACCTACTCATTTAGTTTTGCAACAATGGGAAAAAGTCACGACGCATCATAGACGATCAGGGAATTAACCAAAATAAAGCAATAGACTGGACTATAAAACAATCAATACCCTGGAATGGGACGAAGTAAACCGCAATGTTTGACTTTGAAGAAAATGTTTTTGTTCAATTCGAATTATGCAACCCACAATGCCAGTAGAAGCATTGCTAGTGAGGTAACCCAAAGCTAAGCTTATCTCTAAGCACAAAACGACACCAAAGTGATGGTGCAATAATACTCTTGATATTTGCTAAACACTAAACACATTCTAAGCGGATCGCATTTTCTTTCTTTGTTTGCTCTCAGCAAAATGAATATTGTAATTTCGAAAGATCGTTTGTTACATATGTAAGATGAGCTGGCGCCTTGTTTTTTCACTATATGCAATCATCATTTGGAAATTTACATCAGAAGATTATCAATTTTTAAATATACACTCATATTCGCTTTCGTCGTGGGGCTGTAGGCATCCATGTGATTAGAGTTCATATTTTATCTCACAGGTTATCCGAGGAATATTGTGAAGTTACTAAATTATTTATTATGAAAATATTTTGAAATACATTCTCTTAAATGTTTTGATATGCAGATAGTCCATTGCGTTCAACATTATTTTTTGGAACGCAGGTGTATGGCTCACGGGCCCGGACTGCACATGAGACAGAATCAACAATCAACAGAACAGAATCGTATTATTTATATTGTCCGCGTCTAACAGCTTACAGCGCTTTAAGCAGCTGCACAAAATTTAACTGTTTAGCGGTTTTAGCGGTTTTAACCGCTGTAAGCTGTTAGACGCAGCCATTGTGTTGCAGAGTTGTGAATTGGTAGTCATTTCGAACTGAATACAAATTGTCGTGGATCAGCCAGCTCGCAAAAATTCGATCACAGAATATAAACAGCGACAACAACACCTTCCCTTACCGGATACCTTGCGAGTGCGGCAAATCCTACATCGGAGAAACCAAAAGACCATTGAAAGTGAGAATGAGCGAACACAAGAAAAACACACAACGGATGCGCTGCGTTACACCCACATTTCGTTACACCCACAGTCACGGAACACTTCTCCGAAAATACCCGAATGATGCCTGTTTCATAATTCACCGAATATTCTGCAATTTTCATTAACCCAATCTAACCAAACCTAACTAACCTGCCAATCTAACACATTCATTGTGGGTTTACTGACAAAATGAAAGAATTTTGCAAATGTGGGAATAATGGAAATGTGGGTGTAACAACATGCTCCCCACACATCGATGAGAAACAACGAAATCATACACAAGAAGGAGCACTGAATCAAGAGGGAATTCAAGGAAGCCGCCTACATCCCCAACAACGATGCATTTTGTCACCCTAGCGTGGAGTTCCGGAATGTGTGGGGGCCGCTTATCCAAAGCAAAGGCCGACTTCGGCTCGAAGAAGGAGAATCTCGCGTAAATACATCAATTTCCCGCTGAATATCGATCAGCACACTTCTAGTAGTAGCACCCGCTCACCTAGTTGTTAGTACCGACCCTTCCCCCACCATAGGGAAATCGGGGCTTTATAACCGAACACACCTCGAAATATTGTCAGTCATCACGCGAAGACGATTGCGGATAGCAGCAATCGAAACGTCGTGAGTAGACTCAACTTGAAACTTGGTTTCAAAACTTTTTCTTTTCACAATATCATTCGCAAATAGAGTGAAACTACCAGATATGTCGATCATTTATGTATAACAAAAACAGAATAGGACCCAACAGAGAACCCTGTGGTACACAAGATTCAATGGCTCTGTTCTCCGAGAGTTCCGCTGTCCTCTCACCATTTGACTCATCCGCCCTGAAAAATACGATTTAAACCAAGTGTTCATCACACCTCTACATCCATATTAATGAAGTTTTTTCAGCAAAATTTCATAGTTGACGCAATCAAATGCCTTTCAAACATCATAAAATTTGCGGCGGTTACTTCATCAGCATTTTAGTAACTTTCATATAGAAAAAAGAAGATAGCATTATTTGTATCTTTTTCCGCCTGAAACCCAAACTGGTGTTTGCTAATAATACAGCGCAGTTTTGAGAATTCCTCTAAACTTACTTCGACTTATTTCTCAATAATTTTTGCTAAAGTTGGTATCAAGGAAAAAGGTTGCAGATTAGAGGGATTATCCTATAGGATATTGTGAATATTGCCTATCAGGCATTCTAATAAGCATTGCTTTTTCAAAAATTTTTGAAATGGTTTCTATCAAAGCTATGGGTCTAGAGTTGGAAATAAATATCAGTTTTAAGACCTTTCTCATGCATTGGGTCAATTATTGTTACTTTCACTTTATCTGGAAATGAACCATTTTTGAAACGATGATAACATATGATACGGGTTCTCATAACTCACTGCCACAATATTTTAGTTGGAATTTCATCACCTCCTACTACAGCTGGATTTTTTAAAGAGTGAATGATGATAAATATTTCTGTTGACTTCATCGTTTCATTCAATAGTTATGTTGGGAGTAACTTCATTCAGAACATATTGAAAATTCATGATAAAAAGTTTGATGGCAACTTGAGGATCAGTCTGATGCAGCATGTTATTTTAGTTTATGCTTAGTATTTCATCTCTGAATTTGATCAGTTTTGGAAAATTTCTTAGCCTTCGCATAGTCTGACCGACCGAGAACAGATCCCCCTTCGTTTGGTCACAGAACAAAGTGTGTGTGTGATTGGTTTTTTTGGCTTTGGAGTAAACCAATTAGCCAGACAATTTTATAATACAGAAAACCCCAATTTAAATGAAACTGTAACTCAGATATTCATATATTTTCAAGTTGTTTTTTTTTTTTTTTTTTCGTTAATGTTGAGTTTATAATTTTTTTCCTCATTTCCCATGGTATATTGACCTTTGAATTTTTTTTAATTATTTTTTTTAGTTATATTTTTTTTTACAGAACCAAGTGAAGACTGAGGTTGCGTGGATAGAGGTCTGGTATTTATAACCATATGAGGGACGGGAGGTGTATCATCGGGAAATATGATACACAAAATGTTGAGGTGGTTTATTTAATTGAAGGATTTGTTCGATGGGATACTAATGGTTTCTAGGAATTGGGATGTCTTTGGGAGTCGTCTCGTTTATTGAGACAGGACGTTTTTCTATTTCTATTGCTTCGAGAATTATTCTAGAGTGGAGTGTTTTTGTCGTGTCAATGCTCTTTGTGTTGTTGAAGTTAATTCTGAAAAGGGTCGAGGGCATATCCAAATTACCTACAGCTAGTTCGTGTTCGTATGACCTGTTTGATACTCGTCTGGTCATATATTCTCGGGCAGTCCCGGCAAAGATATCCATATACCTATATTGAAATGAAATCCCTTGCCGTTACTGCCCTAGAACATACATAGGACAGACGAGTATCGAGCAGGTCATAAGGTCATACCAATGAAATATTGAAACATGACATTAATCTTGGTTCAACCACTTCACAGTACATATAGTTGACTATATGTACCTGTATCTACCACCTGAGGTTATGTTTTCAATCGATAATTACGTCAGTCACAATTAATCGTGGTTATATTTTTCGTCAGACCCGACACTTATACTGTTTGAACAGTATCCAAAGAACTACGAATTCATTCGTTACTAAAATTAGATTGAATACAATATTTTGTTACTTATATCCAACTGAAGTTACTGATAATCGATGAAGGATACTCATCTATTTCAGGACTGTGGCGGAGTCCTACAGCTGAAAACATTTCAGAATTCTGTGAAATGGCCATCAACTCATTCTTTTTTTTTTCGGACGTAACAAAGTGTACAGTATGACATTTCACGTCGTAAGTCGTAACCAGAATTTTTTTTATGCTCAAAGTTATCCACAAATACAAAAACCAATTGAATGTTCGTGTATTACCAGAATACGAAATTTACATTTCAATAAAAAATTGCAGTGATTTATGCTCTCACTGGATTCTCAAGTCCCTACAAAATTTCATTGTAAAATTCATGGTTAACAACAAAAACGAATGTCGAATGCGTGCCTCTATAGAATAAGAAATAGATAATCGAGTTCAATGAATTTCAAATTCATTGACTTCACGGCATTTTTACGTTCATTCCAATGACATAAAGGTTTCAATTGAAAATTCGAAGTTTCAAAATCGGTTTTTATGAAGACGTCCAGGAGGTTGACCATGGATTTAACCGAAAAATATACTGGTAGTGAAGTGATCAGACAAATACGATACCTTATTTTCCCGACCTGGGTACAACGAGATAGACCCTCTTAAGACATATGTGCAGAGATTGATTCAATTGTTGTTTCAATGATAAAAGAAGAATTATGACGGCCTTCTTTGGTTAATAATTCGTCGACTTCAAAATCAAAGACATATTATTCTCCTTCATGCATAATATTCTAAAACATTGAAACATTTTTGCTAGTAATAACTTATCAATTGTTTACACTCTGTTAACGAATATGGCCGTTAGATAATCTTTAATGAGGCTATACACTCAACAAATCGATCAGTTTCACGAAATTTGTTATTCCGCATGTATCAGACTTACATAGTAAGATGGAAGCCGTAAGATTCACAGAAAAAAATACAAAACTGGAACTCTCTCAAATCCCTGTTCCGAAGGTGACGAATCCAAAAGATGTTTTGGTAAAAGTAGCATATGCCGGAATTTGTGGGACTGATCTGCATATAATCCAGGTATTTTCAATCAACGATCATCTAGGTGATCTGTCTCAGTATCTTAATTACTTCAAAGTCGTTCGCTTCTGAGTACTTAATAATTCCAATTGAACCCAAAGATATCTTTTGTGAAATCATTTTATCTATTATACGCCACACGAAATCGGTGAGCACACTACGTGAAATATCTAGTTCTCTCTGTTATTTTTGTAGAATCATGAAAGCTTAAGAAGAAGTTTGTTTTTACCACTCGCAGTCAACTGAAAGAATTGTTTTTTTTTTGTTGGACACAGCTTTCATGCAAAAATCACTCATTATTTTGATCAAGATTTTTCGAATCATTACTTTCCAATATCGAGTATACCATTTTGTGATTTCGATAGTTGTATCCAGTGCTACTTAATTACTTTCCTGCTTATTGCTTAGCTTATATCTATTGAGCGGAAGCATACAACAATTCTGGCGAAATATGCATGCATGGGGGGGCGGGCCCCCAAAAAAAAAAGGAAGGAAAAAAGAAGAAAGAAAAAAAGAAAAAAAAAAAAAAAAAAAAAAAAAAAAAAAGGAAGGGAAGGAAAAAAAAAAAAAAGAAAAAGGAAAGGAATTATAAAAAAAATAGGGAAGAAATAAATTTTTTTTTTTTTTTTTTTTTTTTTTTTTTTTATAAAAAAAAAAGAAGGGGGGGGGAAAAAAGGGAGGGAGGAACAACAGCGGGCAGGCGGGGGGAGAATGTTGCATAGTGGTGGGGAGTTAAAAAAAAATATTCATATCAAAAAAAAAAAAAAAAAAAAAAGAGGGGGGTAAAAAAAAAAAAAAAGAAGAAGAAAAGTTATTTGTCGAGTAGAGGGGGTATTTTTGTATTAAATTATTATTGAGGAGTGTAAAATTATTTTTTTTTTATGTTATTTTTTTTTTTTTGTCTCCTACAAAACTTTTCTTCACATAAAACAATTTATAGGTTTTTTTTTTTTTTAAAAAAATAAAAATTTTTTTTTTTTTTTATTATATATTTTTTATAAAAAAAAAAAAAATTTTTTTAAAAAAATGTGGTTTTTTTTTTTTTTATTTTTTTTTTTTTTTTTTTATTTAAAATAAAAATATTTTTGATGGAGTAGAACATCTTGTATGTTATAAACTTTTTTTTTTTTTAATAGAGTGGGTGCGATAAAAAAAAAAAAAAAAAAAAAAATATAATATTTTTTTTTAAATAGTTTGATAATATAAAAAAAAAATTGTAAAGAAAAAAAAAAAAAAAAATATAAAAAAAGGGGGGGAAAACCCCATTTTTTTAAAGGGGAGAAAAAATTTAGAGGGATAAAAAAAAAAAAAAAAAAAAAAAAAAAAAAAAAAAAAAATGAAAAAAAAAAAAATTAAAAAAAAAAAAAAAAAAAAAAAAATAAAATTTAATTAGGGAAATTTTTTAAGAAAAAAATAAATTATTTTTAATTTTAAATAAAAAAAAAAAAAAGAAAAAAAAAAATTAAAAAAAAAAAAAATAAAAAAAAAAAAAATTTTAAATTAAGGAAAAAAAAAAGAAAAAAAAAAAAAAAGAAAGGGGAAAAAAAAGGCCCCAAATTAGGCCAAAAAAAAAAGACCATTTGGGCCGCCGTTGGGAACTATATCCATGCCTATCGAAACCAAACAATAATGGACTAGATAGTCCATAGCTATCTAGCCCATTTAGCGGTTAATTGAATTGAACTTCTTTATTTGTTTTCAATCAAAAATAGATGAAATAATATTTTGTATAATCTTACTTGAAAACGGTATAACATTATTATCATGTTTTCAATCTTAGGGTGAGTTTCCGTGCAACAAAGAAAGAACGTTCACAATGGGCCACGAGTTTTGCGGCACCGTCGTAGATGTTGGATCCGATGTAAAGATTTTCAAGAAAGGAGACAGAGTTGCTATTGACCCCAATTCGTAAGAGTATTGTGCATAACTGTTCATCAAGAGTGTTTCATGTCATTTTTTCAGTTCTTGCATGTGCTGTCATTTCTGCTGGTCAGGAAATCCTCACTTCTGTCCAGTTGGAGGAATCAATGACACCATAGGAATTTTCAGGGATGGCGGTTGGGCAGAATATGCACTTGTGCCAGTGAATCAAGTGCTGAAGCTGAGTGATAATGTAACACTGGAGCAAGGTTGGTTGGTTGGTTACTGGCTTAATGGGTGCGTCCTTGGACATTTACCCAACGTCACGTAATAATTATATAAGCTAGGAGCGAGTGCGCTAACCAAACGCGTCTGGGATGTCCCATGCTCGCTCCCGTTATTACTTGTCAAGTAAAAAATTCACAAAAAAATTAGACTGTTCACACTCTAACCCTCCCTCCGCCACATCCGGTGGCATCGAGCCTGGTTACTCGCGTGAAGAGAAGAGGGTATATAATTACGTAATTAATTAAAACAAGTAAAATCAGTATTAAAATCACGACTATCACAAACACAAAATGGAGTCCCGACTCCACGCGGTATCCTCGTACCATCTATGTGAGCAGACACGTCTGCTCACTACCACGACGGAAACGGAACCCCCCTGGAGCAAGGTATTTGACTCTCTTTGGAATCAATCGAAACTTTGAGGTTAGAAAATGGAATCAGATTTGGTTTCCGAAACGTCAACAAGATAGCTGTTTCGTATATCAATATTGATTTTTTTTTTTGAGGAGAATCTGAGAGAAACCACCAATTCAGAAACATGATTATTTTTGTGGTTTTCCTAAAAACCTCCATCTGTTCACAAAAATAACGATTTTCCTGAATTAGTCATTTCTTCAAATTCTCATAAGCAGATTCACACGGAAGGAATGTTGAACTGTGCAGTTTCAACAATATTTATTTAGTTGAATATGCGTGAAATCGAAAAGAATTTCTGCTGTGACTTTTTTATTTTCAATCAAAATTGACAACATCAACTAACAACAACTAAACACCTCCACAGGGTGAATAAAAAAGTTTTCACATAAAATCACAGAACAGGAAGAATCAACTACTTCTAACACTCCCCCTGGATCTTTGATCCCCAATTGATGCAAGTGTTCTACCAAAATGACTCCTGTGATGCATTTGGTTAGTTGGTCTGCTAAATTTTCTCGTGATGAAATATATCTCAGAGTTATCTCCTTTTCTTCGATCAAATCTCGAATATAGAAGATACGTAAATCAATGTGCTTCGACCGGTTCGAAATGATATTGTTTTCAGATAGCTTCATTGTGCCCTGATTATTGATGAAAATTGGAAAACTATCCGCGAAAAAATGTTTTTGGCTGATTTCATACGCCAACTTCTTCATAAATATCAGTTCTTCAGCTGTTTCACTCAAGGCGATGAATTCTGACTCAACAGTACTTAATGCCACACAGTGTTGCTTACGACTCGACCAGCTTATTGCTCCACCTCCGAATTTCAGAACATATCCACTATACGACTTCCTGTCTGTTTCATTTGCGCCCCAATCTGCGTCACTATAGGCTTCTGCACGCTTTCCAGTTCTAGAGTATTCCAAACCATATTCTCGTGTGCCACTCAAATATCTTAGAACATGTTTCATGCCCTTCCAATGATGTTTCGAGGGCCTGTGATTGAATTGGCTCATGAACGAAGCAGGAAACGCCAAATCCAATCTTGTAGAAACTGCCAAATATAAGAGACTTCCGATAACTCTTTGATATAACTTTTTGTCGTCTTCATTCAAGGGTTCATCGTCATCAAGTTTATAATTATCTCCAATACGTAATGGTGTGGAGACCTTTTTTGCGCCCAGCATGTTCATTTCTTTCAAAATTTCGATGGCATAGATTGACTGATCTAATCTTATTGAGTTTTTATTTCTTGTGATCCTGATCGATAGGATATTCTTCACCTCCCCCAAATCTTTGGTGTCGAAATTTTGTTTGAACGTATTCTTCATTTTTTCTATATTCTCCTTTTCACCAAAAATCAATATGTCGTCAACATAAATAGTTATTATAAGTCCTTCTTCATTTTTGTGGTAGACACATGGATCGGCAACTGATCTCTTGAAGCCTTAATCCTTGATGAAATTGTCTATAGTTCGATTCCACATGAGCCCTGATTGGTGTAATCCATAAATACTTTTGTTCAATTTACAAACATATCCGTCTTCTTTCGTGTATAGTTCCAGTGGTTGACCAGGAAATTTTTGTTTCAAAATATGGTATACTTCGCTATAACCTTCTGGAATATCCATATACACAATTTCTTTCAAATCAGCGGATAAATAGGCTGCGGTAATACTATATTCTAAGACAAACCGTAGATCATTAGAAGCTGACGAGAAGTGGAGTATTCCTTCGCAAGAAATAGAAATCCAAGCGTTTGGAGAGCACCTTTAGCGATCTTATATAGTTTTTCCATGAGAGATTAGTAGTGATCGTAATTTCTAGCATCGACATACTTGACTTTGTAGGAATAGTTACTCCTGAATCTGAATATTATATGAAGTGATGGATCGACTCTCTTTGAGAGAAGCCTGGGGTTTTCCAGCATCACATTTCATGGGCCATTTTATCATTTTCACCAAGTTATCGTTGATACTATTGACACTAATGCCTCTTTGAATTTTCGTTTCTCGTGCTGATATGAGAACTCTGGAAGAGAAACTAGAATGAAGACTTCTGTCGTTCGTGAAACTATGCACTGAACGAGATGTTTTTTTCAAACAAATCATTGATATGAAGCAGGAATAAAGTGGGCGCCAGAACTGAAACCTGCATTTCTTGGCATACATACAACCACATAGAGAGACCTATCAGACAAGAAACTCTTCAACAAAGTACACAAATGAGAAGGTGAACCATAAGACGGCCGATTAGAAAGGAAACCCCGATGCCAAACCCGATCAAAATCTTTTGAAATTTCGAGTGCAACAGCTAACGAGCTAAAGTTTCGCCGAATTTTCTGATCGAATGCTGACAAATATGTCAATGTGGTTTATCTTTGATGGCGAACTGCCAATTGTTTGATAAGCTTCATATTATTGATTGATTTTTCCATGACTTTAAAAATGAAAGAATGCAATGTAATTGGTCTATAATTACTATAGGAACTTTTCTGTAAGCGCAGCAATGTTTGAGGAAGACGCAAGATGGCGCAATAACTTCGTTGTTCGCATCAGCTTTGGTCAGGGCTTGATACTCTGAATGATGTTGATTTTTAATTATGGGAAGTCATCAACTTTGTTGATGATGGCACTGCCTTGCACTGACGAGTGGCCAAATAGCCCGAAACCGGTCTGCAAGTGTGTCCGTCCCTATAATTGAAAATCAATTCCTTCATTTGTGTCGATGAAAGCAAATGCAGGATTTACTTCTGTGAAGAAACCTGCACTGGCACCGGTCGGATATAATTCAATGCCCTTCGTGGTATTAGCCAGGGGAGTAGTTGTTTTCTGACAGGTGCCAGCCGAAACCTACTGTGTAGGTAACTTGAGACTGGCCTGAACAGATTGTTCATTTTCTGAATATTTGATTTAAAGCCAGTCTTCAAGTATGCCCACTGACTATGTCAAATGTTTTTACATTTTCCTTGCAGAAGGAATGGGCGAATTCGGTTTGCTTTTGGAATACCTCGTCCATTGGTAGATGGCGCAATAACTTCGTTGTTCGCATCAGCTTTGGTCGGGGCTTGATACTCTGAATGATGTTGATTTTTAATTATGGGAAGTCATCAACTTTGTTGATGATGGCACTGCCTTGCACTGACGAGTGGCCAAATAGCCCGAAACCGGTCTGCAAGTGTGTCCGTCCCTATAATTGAAAATCAATTCCTTCATTTGTGTCGACGAAAGCAAATGCAGGATTTACTTCTGTGAAGAAACCTGCACTGGCACCGGTCGGATATAATTCAATGCCCTTCGTGGTATTAGCCAGGGGAGTAGTTGTTTTCTGACAGGTGCCAGCCGAAACCTACTGTGTAGGTAACTTGAGACTGGCCTGAACAGATTGTTCATTTTCTGAATATTTGATTTAAAGCCAGTCTTCAAGTATGCCCACTGACTATGTCAAATGTTTTTACATTTTCCTTGCAGAAGGAATGGGCGAATTCGGTTTGCTTTTGGAATACCTCGTCCATTGGTAGATGGCGCAATAACTTCGTTGTTCGCATCAGCTTTGGTCGGGGCTTGATACTCTGAATGATGTTGATTTTTAATTATGGTAAGTCATCAACTTTGTTGATGATGGCACTGCCTTGCACTGACGAGTGGCCAAATAGCCCGAAACCGGTCTGCAAGTGTGTCCGTCCCTATAATTGAAAATCAATTCCTTCATTTGTGTCGACGAAAGCAAATGCAGGATTTACTTCTGTGAAGAAACCTGCACTGGCACCGGTCGGATATAATTCAATGCCCTTCGTGGTATTAGCCAGGGGAGTAGTTGTTTTCTGACAGGTGCCAGCCGAAACCAACTGTGTAGGTAACTTGAGACTGGCCTGAACAGATTGTTCATTTTCTGAATATTTGATTTAAAGCCAGTCTTCAAGTATGCCCACTGACTATGTCAAATGTTTTACATTTTCCTTGCAGAAGGAATGGGCGAATTCGGTTTGCTTTTGGAATACCTCGTCCATTGGTAGATGGCGCAATAACTTCGTTGTTCGCATCAGCTTTGGTCGGGGCTTGATACTCTGAATGATGTTGATTTTTAATTATGGGAAGTCATCAACTTTGTTGATGATGGCACTGCCTTGCACTGACGAGTGGCCAAATAGCCCGAAACCGGTCTGCAAGTGTGTCCGTCCCTATAATTGAAAATCAATTCCTTCATTTGTGTCGACGAAAGCAAATGCAGGATTTACTTCTGTGAAGAAACCTGCACTGGCACCGGTCGGATATAATTCAATGCCCTTCGTGGTATTAGCCAGGGGAGTAGTTGTTTTCTGACAGGTGCCAGCCGAAACCTACTGTGTAGGTAACTTGAGACTGGCCTGAACAGATTGTTCATTTTCTGAATATTTGATTTAAAGCCAGTCTTCAAGTATGCCCACTGACTATGTCAAATGTTTTTACATGAAATATCATTGAGGTTTCAGGAAAATAGATCTGTTTCCGTTTATGAAATATCAATTGATTGAGAGTTATTATTATTAGTGTAGACATTTTGTGAATGTGGTGTCGTTTTATGATGAATCTATCAAATTGTATAAAATCATGTTCAAATGAAATGAACAAGGCTTCAAGTTACCCGAAAGCAATCTTTGGATTACCACTTCTTCAAGTCAAAATCAAGAAAAATTCAGAGAATTGACCATTTTAATATCGCTACTTAATGCGTTCATGATTCTAGACGATACTTTAAAACTTCGTGATCGAAATTCAGAACTTATGGCCATCACTATGCAATATGTGAACAAAATTACATGAAAGTAATTTTCAGCCAGTTTAACAGAACCAATATCCTGCCTAGCCCATGGATGGAGAATAATCAGTCCGATTACAGTAGGAATGAGAGTTCTAGTCACAGGAGCAGGTATTATTGGAAGTCTCTGGGTGTGCATCCTTCATTTGCAGGGTCATAGGAACGTGACTGTATCTGAACCGAATCGCTCTAGACTGAACCTGCTCAAGAGATTGAGTGAGTAAAATGATAACAGTCAATTCTGAAATTTGTACTTTCTTGTATAACTCGATTCCAGATACAGGATTCAAATTGATTACTCCGGAGGAGCTGAAGAAAAATCAAGAATCAGATCCTGATTATTTGTTCGATCTTGTTATCGACTGTAGTGGCTATGCACCAGCCATAGAGCATGCCGTTACTTTGTTAGAAAGAGGAGGTAAACTGTGTTGTTTCGGAATAACGCCACCACATGCAAAAATCGAGTGAGTTACAAATATTTCTCAATGCGCTCAAGATTTTTGGTGTCTGTGTAGAGTGTATATATACAGATGTGTAATGGTATATTACGTAACGAGGAGGATAAGTAGGCTATTATACAAGAGGGAAAAATTGTAAGCACGAGGCGTTAGCTGAGTGCGGTAATTCTCTTTATTCTCGAGTTGCGTACTGTACTTTTTCTTGCCCCCATTGCTTGTGGGGTAATTTCTAGTAGTGTAGCACAAATTTCTTCGTTATCGCCCATTTTGAATTATCAACGAGACAGCAAGTGAGCAAAACAAATGCCGGTCGATCTATGGATATAACTATAAATTTTCTAAAAGCAAATAAATGAGCATATAGCGGCATCAAGACGAATCAAGAACGTAGTCTGTCTGGAATGCAGAAGTTTTCGAGTTCGATACCCGTTCGACGTAGATCATTGTCTGAATGCCGCTATCCTTCCAATAATCTGTTTTTTAAAATACCGTGTGGCACAGACTCATGGTACACCCACGTTTTCTCCTTTGTTTTTCTAGCTATATTTTTGAAATTCGGAACATTGAATATGCTCACTGAGCAGCATTTCTCGACATATCTGAAAGAGAAAAACAACTTCCAATTTTTCCGGAAATGACATCAACTTTCGATTCTTGAATGGGACACCCTGTATATTGTTACATGATCGGCTAGGAATGATCATGAGGAATCCAACGATACCAGGTTTTATGGTGTTATCTCCGATGACTACGGATATATCGCCATTTATTTCATTCATAAGCTCAATGAGTGGGAGAGAGAATTGGATTGACTCGCCAGAAAAAGTTTCTCTCTCCTACTCGTTGAGCTTATGGATCATATAAATGGCGATATCTCTGCAGTCATTGGAGATAACATCATCAAACCTGATATCGTTGGATTCCTCATGATCATCCCTAGCCGATCATGTAACAATATACAGGGTGTCCCATGCAAGAATCGAAAGTTGATGTCATTTCCGGCAAAATTGGAAGACGTTTTTTTTTCTTTCAGATATGTCGAGAAATGCTGTTCAGTGAGCATATTCAATGTTCCGAATTTCAAAAATATAGCTGGAAAAACAAAGGAGAAAACGGGGGTGTACCATGAGTCTGTGTCACACGGTATACAGATACAAAAATCTTGTTTGTATCTACACATGATACCTGCTGAAGTTGAAAACACACCGAGAAAGCTCCGGATAATGTGATTTAATTTGGTTCTGAACAGAGTTGATAGTGAAGAAGTATCTCCCCCCCATGATTCTACACTACCGAGGATGACCCAGTTGATATTCTTATATATAACACAATTTTCATTTATGCATGTCACTTCACTGTGATGCTGAATTTTTGATATTTTAGTCTGATGAAATCGACAAACTCTGCCATGATTTTCTAGTATTGAAAATGATTAGGCATTACAGATTATGGCCATCAGGTCTCACTCGATATTTTCATACAATAGACAGTTTTCATCTGCAACTGTGATCTCACTTGGGATGCTCAATATTGGAGGGAGAAGAATTTTAAACTTGCCAATTCTTATGTTGTGTTATTAACTCGAGAAATGGACCTGAATACGCCCTTGGTGCAAAATCTGGTATATTGGTCAGAGGTTCACAACAATATAGCCCTGACTACTGTCATTATCTTGTAGTGGATGAATAATTTTTCGTACTTTTTGGGCCGTTAACCAACTTCAATCTGAAAAAATAAAGGGTTGATATTGGAATCTACACAAGCTTAGAAATCTAATATACCCCGAAAAGTTGCTGCATTAATTGAAAAACAGTTCTTTTCAAATAAATAACGCCCTTCTAGTCAGCAATTTCTGGCATAACTCAAATTCATAACAACTTCTAATATTTGTGAATATTATCGTTGTTTGCCAAATCCGCTTCCGTTCTTAAAATTAGACTAAATCAGTGTATTGAATTCTTCATCCAATCATCTCATGTTAAGATCTTATACAATGATCATTCATCATAGTCATATCAGCTAATATTGTATTTTTTGTGTTTTATATGTCAATATCTTTTTCTAAAATATATATAACAGATTTATTCAATGATGACCAATATTATCGTTTTCAGGATTAAACCATTCGATATATATATGAAAGAACTGAAAATTTTTGGAGTACTCACGAATCCCTTCAGTTTTAAGAACTCCGTGGGACTCTTAGAAGCTATGGGTGACAGGTAAAGAATTTTTTATATTAATGCTTTACAGTGCTGACAAATTACTGAAGGAGATTGGTTTTTCTATCCAAGAAGAAATATCAAATTCCATGCCTCAGAGATTCGCTTAGGTAACTTCTTTACGCTCCAGGAAAGCAACAGTGAAAGATCAGTTAAACGCTGCTTTTTTCGTGCAACAGTGTATAGGGGAAAGTGGTTACCCTTCGTACACTTTTTAGATATTATTTTTTTACTTTATGATCAATTGTCGAATTTATCAATTTTATGTACCTAAGTGTAACGAATATTTTGTAGTTTGTTACAAAAAAGTCCAAAACTATTATGTCAAAAGATTAAAAGTTTATTGCCATTTTTCTACGATAAGATATTTGTGCGAACCTACCCCACGTATGAGGTACGTTCGTACAGAAGGTGGGGTACTTTCGTACGCCATGGGGTGGATTCATACAGGGTTATTGGAAATCCAATTAAAGTCGTAATTTTTTTATCAATTATTATGAAAAAATGTATTCATCAAAGAATTAACTTAGTAATATGTGACTTGAGTCATACACGATAAATTTTTCTTTCGAAAAATAACAAAAAATAACATCGTTCATTTTTAGTTTACATGATGATAATTCTGAGCTTTACAATCAGTCTTGATGAGATGTTTACAATCATTTTGTATGAGATCGTTCGACAGTCTTCGACAATTTGAACCTGAAGTAAGTAATTATACATTTGGTTGTTACTTTGGAACTGATTTCACATTATAATTATTTGAATTAACTGCAAAAGTAAAAAGTCTAGCCATTCTAGCTGTACAGCCCGTTCGTGGTTGAGGATCAGGGAGGATCATGGCAACATCGCCGATATACAGAGTGTGTACGTCTTCTATATCAGGGGAAAAAATGATCACGATAATCCTGGTTTCTTCCGAAGATAAGATATTTTCACCTCTGAATGATGACTGAGAACTTTGCCGAAGTAATATACAACAGAAGTCTTTTTTCAAACTTTACCAAAACATAAAAATTATCTTTGATTTTTTTTGGTGTCAAATTCAATTTATCATTGATACTACGATTATCAGTCTCTTTGTCCATTTCTTGATCAACCAAAGATATTCAACACTCCCGCAAGCTAAATTGCGATTCTTGAGATTCCTCTGAATCTTCATCGCTTTCTATTTTGTTAACTTTCTTTTGTCTTGAATTAAGTTCCTTACTATGTTTCACTGCTTTGGTTCTGGTTTTCCTTTCCTGTTTTTTTTTTAATTATTTCTGTCTGTCTCTCTTCTAGTTCAGTTTTTTCAGGTGTATCCTTATATATACCGTGTATCACAGACTCATAGTACACCCCCGTTTTTTCCTTTGCTTCTTTAGCTATATTTCTGAAATTTGGAACATTGAATATGCTCACTGAGCAGCATTTCTCGACATATCTGAAAGAAAAAAACAACTTCCAATTTTTCCGGAAATGGCATCAACTTTCGATTCTTGAATGGGACACCCTGTATATTGTTAC
Source organism: Zygogramma bicolorata (assembly GCA_032362365.1). NCBI lineage: Eukaryota > Metazoa > Arthropoda > Insecta > Coleoptera > Chrysomelidae > Zygogramma > Zygogramma bicolorata. Next base: position 129,779 of record JAVJAQ010004098.1, on the reverse strand, counting down.
ATGATCGTTTAGGGATGATCATGAGGAATCCAACGATACCAGGTTTGATGATGTTATCTCCAATGACTGCGGAGATATCGCCATTTATTTTATTCATAAGCTCAATGAGTGGGAGAGAGAATTGGATTGACGCGCCAGAAAAAGTTTCTCTCTCCTACTCGTTGAGCTTATGGATAAAATAAATGGCGATATCTCCGCAGTCATTGGAGATAACATCATCAAACCTGGTATCGTTTGATTCCTCATGACCATCCCCAAACGATCATGTAACAATACACAGGGTGTCCCATTCAAGAATCGAAAGTTGATGTCATTTCCGGAAAAATTGGAAGTTATTTTTTTCTTTCAGATATGTCGAGAAATGCTGTTCAGTGAGCATATTCAATGTTCCGAATTTAAAAAATATATCTAGAAAAACAAAAGAGAAAACGGGGGTGTACTATGAGTCTGTGACACACAGATATATATATATATATATATATATATATATATATATATATATATATATATATATATATATATATATATATATATTCGATTGATTTTGTGAGGTTGCAACCTCACAAAATCAATCGAATTATATTATAGCCAGTCACTAATTCTTCTCCTATATATATATATATACGGGAATTACCCGGTTTTCTTCCTTATTTATCGTTTCTTCTGGTGTTATGTTAAGATAACAACTCGGTTCCATCGGCGTTAGAGCTTTTAAATTTCCTAACTCTGCTTGCCAAAGTTGATGGCTTCTTTGTTGCACGCTGAGTTTGGGGAAAATATCCCTTTGTTGCACGAAAAAAATAGAAAGACCATTCGCTAACCAGCAGAAAGTTGCTCTACTGACCATTTGTCGCCTTGCCAAGTGCTATCCTTTATAACCTGCTAGCTACCTCCATCTCTCATAGAGAAAAAACCCCGAAGACGTTCATTATAGTGATATACATGAATATTTTAGCTTCAGCACATCAATAGAAATATTTGAGAATGGTGGTACCTATGTTGTACCACCATGCATCAGCTGAGGCAGACTGGGTGGTACAACACTTATACCACCATGCCGGAAAGAGTTTGTTGGATTTTAACGCGGCTTTCCTATACCACAACCGTCTTTGTATTACATCATCAATTGCTGAATTCACGGACTCTTCATCCACTTCTTGAGTACGCGTACCTTTCTTTATATTTTCGCACCATGATTGCATGATTCTGTGATGGAAACTTAATTATAAGGTAAAATAAAGTAGATATATATAGTAAATATAAAGTAGAATACTTCATAAAAAGAGAATTATTATAGATCAAAAAGTTGATACTTTATTTTGATTTATGAGAATCTAATTTTGATATACTGGTGGTTAATGAAATATAAAGGGGAGCATTTGTACGCGTACTAATGTACCCCTGCCTGGCTGTCCGAATGTACCCCATGCCTTTGCACAGAATCAAAATTCGAAGGCGTATTTGTGAGCCGTTTACTTTTTCTGTTTTACTTTACGAATGTGCCCCGTTACGTGTAAGAATGGTGACCACTTTCCCCTACTACGAAGTGTGCTGCAATGAATAATTTCTGCAGTGAGCAGAAAATGGGAAGTTCTTGCTTCTGATGCTGCTGCTATAGCAAATTCTGTAATAATTGTACAGAGACAAAAGCAAAAGAGGATATGAAATACTGAATGATAGATTTTTCGAAACTCTGCAAAAATAGCTTAAATATTCTGCATGGAATTCGACTGAAAGTATTGTTTTCTTCGATAATTGCGTTGTTGAGGCATGCTAAATGTCGCTTCAGTGAAATTACGCTTTTAATAATTGTCTTGATCCATCCCAAAACATAATTTTCATTTGCAGGTACCTCAATTTTGGGAACCTAGGAATCGGAACATTTAGACTCAACGAATATCAAACTGCAATAGAGCAGCTGAAAAAAGGAACCATATCGAAAGCTATCTTCAAGTTTTGTTGGTCCTGTCAAAAGAAATTGAAAAAGTTTTTCATTTTTTTCCAACGGAAAAAGTTTTTGATAAGGAAAGAAATTTTGGGCGAGAAGGATTAGACTTCTTCTCCAAGCAAAAAAAAAGAAACTCAAAAAAGAGGAAAGAAAAAGAAAAGAAATAAGAAGGATTCAACACAAAAAAAAAGAAGAAACAGTTCTCCTCAAACAGAAGCCCCCGGCCTATAAGGCCCAACGGGCGACACTTCTACGTTATTTTTAGTATCATGGTAGGTTTCTTAATTTCATCGCTGGTTAATAAGGCCCAACGGGCCCTGAATCATAAATGAATCATTTTTTTTATACCAAGCACACGAAACTTGTATCAACAACAACAAACACCCTCTGTTGATAGGTACGTAGATATTCACACTGTTATTCTTGAACACAAAAAGGAAGAAATAGTCTATCTGAAACAGCTACTCCCTGTCAATATACGACATGAAAGTGTTTACCAAATGTTACCAAATGTGTTTACCAAAGACACGATACTTGAATCAAACAGATAATATTCACATAATATTTTCACACAAATGTAGAGTTGTTTGCAAAGAAACCTTCATCGGGATAACATTTCATTCTAAAACCAAGACAAGCTCAATTCGCTCACGGAAAATCATCGATCGAGCTCGTCATTGGGTATTCGGATATATCACAGAACTCTCCCACTATCGTGCATACACCAAACATTAAAAAATCAATTTTTAACTCTAATGAAATGTTTCATCAGAATGTCAATTGATTCAGAGCAGACAAGCTAAATTTTTTTTTTCGAAAATGTTCGGTGGAAGTTCTATAAATTATTCGTATGCCCACTGAGGACCTCATGAAATTATTTTGTACGGGTTTAGGAATGGACTAGGTATCCTGATGAATGGAAGTATTTACAAACTACTCTACATTCGAATAGAAACAGCACGTGATCATCATCTGTTTGATTCAAGTTTCGTGTTTGGTATTGAAGAAAATGAAAGTGATTTATATGTGATTCAGCGCTAGCGTCATATTAGCAGGGGAGTTGCTGACTATTTCTTCCTTCTTGTGAATGAATGGATTAACTGGAGGAGAAAAAGCCAAAAAATAACTTCAATACTGTGATCATATTCTCATCGAATAAATAGTGGATACCTTCTCATACATTCATTTCTAAAAGTTAGATTCCATAGTCACAAGTACCAAAGATACTGTTTTCAAGGATGGCTAAATATTAGTAGTTATCTTGGAGTTTTCCTTCTGTGTATACGACGAGCCAAAACACAGCCTTGACTGTTACTATAGTATTTGAGAACTGTGTCTACATGTATTGCGTGAATGAAGGGAATAAAAATAATCTGTAATACACATAAATCAATTATGTTCCATCCAGAGAAATCCCTTGTGATTCCATCAGCTAAAGCATAGCATTGACCTTGTCGCTATTCGAAGTCACCAGCCCAAACAGGTGTTGAAATTTCATTCAATTTTTTCAAGAAATTGAAAGGTTTTGAATACATATACGAATGTTGATTGCGGCCTAACCAGACAAAATCCCTCACGTTTCCACCAACCGAAATAAGCATTGATATTCGGAAACAAATCTTCTATTGAGGATTCCTTTGAAATATCCTCTATATTCTCAATATTTCGTCTTGACCTATGATATCTTCGCTATCCACCTCTTCGCAGTGTACAGTTTGTGGTCCATACCTCTATTTTTAATTTCTTTCCCTGTTGAATCAGTTTCTTATCTGGTTAGCTTCATTGATAAACTAATCCTAACATTGTCTGCTAGGCCTCCAGCATAATATTATCCGAGATAACTTGATACCAATAATAACAATCTTAAAATCAAGTGCGTACAAAAAATATTTCCCAGGTGAAGCTATTTAAAGTAGAAGAGCTATTGAATTTTTCAAACTAATGAATAGAGAATGTGAACAGCGCCATCAGCGCAATCATACCCTATAAAAGACTTGTATGATGTGACTTCTTTCACAACAGTAGGAAACCCAGAAGAACCTACAATACAACTCGGTCAGCAGAAGAATACAAACCAATCCATCCTGGCACAAACTAAGCTAGTTTTCCAGTTGCACACCGGTAGTGCAGACCATGACGGAAGAAAAAACACCTACTAGGAATAAATTTGAACACAGTGAACACATATAATAGGTTTTTTTCAATCTTTATAATTTACAGAGATTGTTGGGCATATACGTAATTATTTCTTTGCCAAGATGGATTGGATAAGCTGTACTATAAGTCGATGTAACCGAGCGATCTACGGCGCTGTGCGTATAATCAATTTGGATTTTTCACTGCTGGTTCAATCCGCGGTCGGAACAGAATTTTTCTGACCGGCTCGGTGCGATAGGCAATTGTGGGTTGCCTAAATGCCAATCCTAATAGATGGAATATCTGGGATTGAAAACACCAAACGACCTGGTAGCACTGTGGGTTTTACTGGATTTCCCTACAGTTGAGAAAGCAAATGCGCTACCGTTGAAATCAGTAAGACATCCCGGAGCGCTTCGTCACCCAAGACAATCAGCCGAACCTTGCCCGTACAAGGCTCTGCCTTCTGGGCACATTCGAAAGAGTATTTGATGAAGGCGAAGTATGAGAAAAATTCAAAAAAATTAACAAGCCACATCATTATTCAGTTGCTTAAAAGCAAGGTAGATGCGTTTCAATTGCTAGCCACAGGATTCTCATCCATGGCCGATCGGTTGTATCGGTCGATGAGATGGTTATCAACACACTGATTGAGACGGTTAACGGATAAATCGAATCAATTTTTGTGTTTGCTTGAATCATTATTGGTAAGGCCTCAAAATAAATGATTTATTCGTGATTAGATCCAAATCCCATACAGCACCCGATATCCTATGGACGTCCAATTCATGTCGGAATATCCTTGGACCAATTTTGGATATCCATAGGATATCCAAAGTTTGGATATCCAAAGTATTCCCAGTAAAAAATATCCATACGATGTAAAAAATGGATATCCTTTCGGATATCCATTAAGGATATCTTATGGACATCCATTTCGTACATTTATTGTATAAATAATTAATGTTTCTTCCGCAGTGGCACCCTACGAATTGGCAGCGTGATTGAGCCATTTACATGGACATTCCAGCAAGACAGTTGATATATATAACTTTTTACCCTTTTAAATAATATTTGAATATAGCGTCACCTCAGAAGACGTGACGCGCGACGCGAAATGCAAAAGCGCTGCATTGTGAACTCACCTTGCCTCGCTTTCCTGACGTGCAACCGTCTATGGCGTCTGTCAAATGTCGTAATTTTGAGAGTCGTTGAGTGTTGGGTCGGTTTGAAAAAATTATGTTGAACTGAGTTGAAGCGTTGTGGTGTGCATTGTACAATAATTGTGTTTATAAAGAAACGAAAAATAGTGGTGTGTTAGTTAATAATTGTAAACTGTGATCATTAGCATTTACCATGAACGTGAACTTTTGGAAGGTAGCAAGTGATTTGTCGAGTACTATATTCATATGTTGAGAACTCTTGGCAAACTATTTTTCAAATTTAAACTATATCAAGTATTTTGTTTGAAAATTAGTGAGAAAAAAATAAAAAATTCTTATTAACGACATAAGTTTTTTAATCGTTCGTCCACCACTCTACAGTTTATCTTAGCTTGTCTAATTTTTTTAAATACAGCGAAACCAATCTAGCAGAACATTTTAAATTGCACATACGGTCAAGTTGAGTGCCTTATCACAGGATATATTACTGACTATAATCCGTTGTTCAAGAAGTGTGCAGCACTTTTTCACGTCTCAAGCTAGGTTGGTTTCTCTGTAACGAATTGCACAAATAATTATGTAGAATTATGAACGATATCTTATGGACGTTCTTGATGAATATCTCATGGATGTCCATGAAGTATATATTGTAGATATCCATGATGGATATCTTATGGGTATCCATGAAGGAAATCTTATGGATGTCCATAATGGATATCTCATGGATGTCCATGAAGGATATATTATGGACGTAAAGGTTGGTGGCCTAAGAATGTCCATTGGACGTCCATTGAATATTCCTTGGATAAAATTTGTACGTCCATCGGATGTCCAAAATATCCTTAATAGATATCCATTAGACATCCACTGGATGTCCATGTGTTGTGTGGGATTATCCTATGCTCTCAAACTGAAAAAATGGTATGTTTATAATCTCAAGTTTTAGAACAAAGGATTTCTGAAAGCAAGCGCCCATTGAAAGCTCTCTTCCTACGTATGTATGTTATACGTACCTGTAATTTAGTAACCCCATTGGTTAATCACCTCTAAGCAGTACGCTACTGTTCCTAACAGTTCACAACGTAATCATGAAACGTTATTGTGTTAACCTTCACACATCCACACACCGAAAGTAGTATCATGCAAGCAATCAACTTCACCGCTAAAACCAAATCATTGGAATTGGTAAAGATTCCAATGCCAAAAGTGTCAAATCCAAACCATATTCTGATCAAAGTGGCGTATTCTGGAATTTGTGGAACAGATCTTCATATACTTCAGGTAGTTGCGTTCAAAATTTAAAAAAATCACTTTGCTTTCCATACATATATTTCAAGGTAACCGCTTTCAAATTCGAACCTATACATTTTTTATTCCTAATCACAGTTTTAGCACTGCTCTGCTTTGCGGACTTTTTTATGAACTGAAAAATTGTGAAAAAAAATATGGTATTATTCATTACGAAGGCATAGAAAAGTGACAAATGCCAATTGAAACATCCGTTGATTCCCGGTTTGAACTTCCATGATACAAATTTTTTTAAACTCCGAGAATGACGTCGAAATTTTGTGGAATTAAAGTCGCAATTTGGTAGAAATATGTCTCTGATCTGAAATTTCAGTAATTATTCTTGAATAACATTCTGCGCTTTCATAACTCTCAAGCAAAATAGGTAATACCCAATTCAAAGAAATCACTAAATACATTCGTAACTTCTTGTTGATACGGAAAAAAAATCAACCATTCAATTTCAAAGCCGAACCCAGAGAGGTTTGAGGGGTTTCGGGCCCCAATGAAAGTTTTCTGGGTCTTTTTCTGATTATTCTCTTTTTTCTGTTTTTCCCTTTGAAATGTTTCCTGAAGCTCATTCGCGACAAGCACCAAATATATTCCACAAGACAAAAAATATTTGATTTATGTCAAATTTTCCTTCATGAACAGGCTTTATATTGCCATAACAAAAAAAAACACAAATATTTAATATTCATACAATGAACGAAAATCATATGGTAGGAAGAAGTCAGCCTTCAGATTGAAGTGGTGAATTATTTCTCTCTCTCCTGTGAATTTTTGAAACTCATGCCCATTCAGATCTATCTAGTATGCTACTGATTCTTCAGTGTATTACGTGATTATTTGAAAATATCCAAGAACAGAACTGAAAGTGCACATTAAAATCGTCTTATTGTCAATACTCTCTCAAAATATTTTTGTGAATCGAGTAATATTGTATCATTTTTGAAAACCAGTATCTACAAGATATCTTGAAAATATCGATAGTGCACCATATTAATTCTTCGCAACAGTCGATAATTTGCAATTAGTACTCAGAATTAATAAACATTCAATGTAGATCAGAATAGCACCGGTCAAATCATAAAATGCTATTAAGATAAAAGAATGATCACAAATTGGACATTCCTCCATTTTAGGGGGAATACCCATGTAACCAAAATGAACCATTCACTCTTGGTCACGAGTTTTCTGGTACCGTTGTTGACTTGGGGGCGGATGTAACAAACTTCAAGAAAGGCGACAAAGTCTCTGTTGATCCTAACGCGTAAGAAAAAGCTTTATTTTCTGGTGATACATAATCAACATTACAATATATTGTAGTGGCTGCAGATGCTGCCAGTTCTGTCATTCTGGACGTCCCCACTTCTGCAAAGTTGGGGCAGTTAAAAATACCGTGGGAATCTACCAAAATGGAGGTTGGGCAGAATACGTATTGGTACCGGTGAATCAAGTACATAAATTGAATGACGGCATAACACTAGAACAAGGCAAGTGTTTTTAAATTGAATATTACCTTCGACTGAAAAGTCAAAAGTGGGATTTATATATTCGAGTCATCATTTTTTGTTGTCCGAATTGTATTATTCATTATCAAGGTGACCTTCGAAGACGTTTCCATGGCTTCATCAAGCTTTACTGATATTATGAAGACGTCGGCAAGTAATTTAGGCATTGAGTGAAATACTTATGAACGCCTTCTACTTAGCAACTAGTCTTCTTACACAAGACTAAGATGTCTGAAAACCCTAATATTGTAATTGATGCAATATTGTTTAGAATTATAAGGCGACACTTCTTCGTCATTTTCACGTATCATGATGTGTTTCTCATTTTAATCGCTAGCTGATGCCAATTGTCAGCCATTACAAACAAAGTCGAATGATTTGATGTTAAATAATCTTTTTTTCTGAAAGATGGGTCCAGCTTCCAGCATGAGTTCTCTCATTGTTCATCGTAGTTTTGAGTTGATTCGTTATTTATGGTTCATTTCGATTTTCATTCACTGGTGGTAGCAGTTATAGGTGAAAAGTAATAAGCTTTGAGTAAGAAAAGATGGAAATAATCCTACTATCTCATGACAAATGCACATTAAACGTTCCCATTGAAAAAAGAAGGTTGAACTTCTTAAAGCCTATTACTCAGAGCTCATTACTCATTTCCTATAACTTAAAACTGCTGCATGAATCCAGTGTAAATAAGCCACAGATATGACTTGCGATGTGCTGCATCGAGGAATATTACATATGCTCCATAATACATATTATTATTCACGCAATGATCTTGATGTATAATAAAAACACGTTTGAAAAGTTGACGATTTGACTTTAGATTCGGGGTAAAGTTTTGTTATCATTCACGTTTGAAAATAGTCTTTGAAAAACTCTTCAAAAAATGTGTAGAATACAAATAAAAAAGCAAAATGCGGCGCTTTTCCCTGATTCAGAAGTTACTGCCTTTCAAATTTGGGAAGGCAAGCCTATTTCACCTTTTCTGCATAATAAAACCAAAGTAGCACACGTTACTCATCATCTTGACACTTTCTTACACATATTACGAACTACTCCTTTCACAAATATTTCCATTTCTCATGAAGAGACTCCGTTTTGAAATTCTTTGACGTTCGATTAGGGAATTGGAAGTACATTGGAAGTTAACAGATCGACCGACAAACTGTACTCTTTTATTCGAGCAGTCAACAAAATACAAAATCCAATGTCATTTCTGAAAAACGAAATCAAATAAAAGGAACATGAAGAATTCAACCGGTATTCTAAACAAATAGTATAAGCTGTCGATAGAGTCGATCGGTCAGCGTTCAAAAGTAAAAGGATAGCCAGCTGACTGGTGGACTTTTCATACATTTCCTAGGAAATTTGTAACTCTTTTCGTTGCAAATGCCATCTGAATTGATTTAATGCAACAGGCCATGATGCCTTTAATCATAGTAGGCAAGTGTCGCCAATTACACCCCAAATCACTACAGGTATAAGTAACAACACCAGGGTTTTCGGGCATTTCACACAAGACTCACCGTTTTGAGAAGAGATACTGTAAATGATCAAGAAAGTAATATAGTTGAAAAATTAGCCCAAAGAGATTATAGAAAGAATAGGAAACAGTTATTCAAAACTAGCATAGTGCCGTGTCACAGACATATGTTTATAAGAGTTGAGTTATGATGGAAAAAAATTTCAGTGGCTATCTCATAATTCAACATACTTTTGTCAATTCTAGATGCTATGTAATTTCGCGTGCTCAAAATATACCATTTTCTGGGAAAGAATATAAAAATGTAAAAAATCAGTTTTTTTCCGAATCACTGAGAAGTCTACAATCGGCATTTGCTTTCGCATATTTTAGTCTGCGTCTGAATTACTAGAAGCTTTTTCGAATATTCACCATATCGTTATTTTCATTTCACAAGGTCTTAGACACAGATGAACCTTCGGTTTCAGCTGCCTTAGCAGAGCCGATATCCTGTTTAGCACACGGGTGGGATATAATCAGTCCTATAACAATCGGAATAAGAATTCTCATCACAGGAGCGGGAATCATCGGCAACCTATGGGTGTGTATTCTTCATTTACAGGGTCATAGAAATGTGACAGTATCCGAACCAAACACTGCCAGATTGAATATGCTGAAGAAATTGAGTGAGTATTAGAAACTAGAAATATGAAAGTGCTTATAGTCCCATGACTACAGTTATTCCTTTTTCCTATTGTGCTGGGTTGGGCGTAAAAAGTCGGTCCTTTTGTCGCCATCGCGAATTTTTGACTGATGGAATTGAAAGTAAAAGTTTGGTATATGAACCAAACATTACTCGAAATCATTTGAATCCGAAGTGGATTCCCAAAATACTAGTATAATGATACAAAATAATGAGAATATTTTCTTGTGTGTATTCCCTGTGAAATATTACATAACGAGTCGGGGAGTGAATTTCTCTCGAAAAAAAATTATTGCTTGCCGAGGCCATGAGACCAAGGTGAACAATTTTTCAAGAGACATGTTATGTTGAGTTTTGCCGAGTTTTGCATGCTATTTTAATCACTATCATTCGAGATAATTTCAACACTGTTTGAGCATCATTATTTTTTGGTGGATAAATATTTGTTCCATAGTTTTCTGGGTTTGTAACCTACTACAATCTGAAAAAATAAGAATCAGTATTGGAATCTATACAAATTACACAATCTGTATCAAACATTATTCCTTATATCCCTCGTTTGTCTGAAAAGATAAACCGGATTGGCAACAGGTATACTGTTAGAACAACATTCAAAACAATAAATACTTCACGGTCGATACTGACACATACCAAACCAAATAACACAGCGGAAAACACAAAAAATTGTATTTATCAAATTCCTTGTACGTGCGGTCAAAACTATATCGGTGAAACGTCTCGACCATTGGAAGTGCGAAAGAGTGAACACAAGATGTATATCAGGAACAGACAGAAAGTGGTTCTAAATCATCAGAGCACATTCTTACTGCCGATGGAGATAACGCAGTAGAATGGAATGACACTAAAATTGTGACAAGGGAGAACAATTTCAGGAAACGAAAATTAAAGGAATCTGCTTTCATCATGCTGTCTGGTGAAGACTACATCTCCATGAGTTCGCTTGTTATGGATCGCAGATGGCTGCCCCTCCTGAAGGACAAAATGTTATGTCTGATATGAAATATTTGACAATTGTCAATTACGAAGACTGTCAACAAGAAATATTTGAATTTGAACAGGAATTTGCGTACAAATTTTGAGAACGGAAGCGGATTTAGTTTCCCAAACGTTAACCATAGGTGTTTTCATATATATATTTATATTAGTTCTTATGTCTGATATAAAATATTTGACAATTGTCAATTACGAAGACTGTCAACAAGAAATATTTGAATTTGAACAGGAATTTGCGTATAAATTTTGAGAACGGAAGCGGATTTAGTTTCCCAAACGTTAACGATAGGTGTTTTCATATATATTTATATTACTTCTTATTATTATTTTGATATTCAATTTTGAATTACACTTGAAATGTTTTTCAATAAACGCAGCAACTTTTCGGGGTAGATTAAAAATCTGCCCATCTACACTTGTATAAATTCCAATATCAATTCTAATTTTTTCAGATTGTGGTAGGTTAGAAACCCAGTAAACTACGAAACAAATTTCAACACCTCTTTGTATTTCAAGTAGGTATTGCACATAAACAAATTTCATGATGCCAAAATCGTCATTCTTTGTAAATGGCATTTTCCTACGTTGAGATTGAAATATTTCACGATTAAGTTTTAGTTTTAATGAATACGCTTGGCATGCCAGTTACATCTCATAAAGTTCCGTTATGCCTCACGAGGATTGCTTCAAGTAAACTACTTGTGGATTAGTCAAAGAAGTATTAGCGGCATTTTCCGAAATAAAAAGGGACTGATACTGAGCGACGGGAGCGCTGAATAATCTACTCGAGAAAATGGCTTATAAAACGATAACGTGCTATTTTTGTAAACTAAACTGAAAGTACTGTCTTAGTTTTTGAAGAGGTTAATGGTTTCCAAGTAGCTATAATCTTTCTGTTCGTTTGTTAACCAGCAAATGCGATAATATGAAAATAGTTAACTGACAAGAGATGTCAAAATGTGGTAAATGTGTTTTAATAGAAATATCAAATTCATCTATTTCATTATGAGAATAGGACAGTTGTACAAAAAAATTTGTATGATATTTGTGTTGAGAGAGAGTTTTATTTTGTTCGTGAAATTGCTCAACTTTTTCTTTCACAAATAAAACCTTACTTTAAACACTTTTATCATGAAAAGTTATTTCAAAAGGCAGTGTGAGAAATAACTGGAAGGTAAAAACAACCACTCTCTTCTTACGGAATAGTATGGGAGATTAATATTCATTCACTTCATTTTGATTTTTTTTAGTTGCTGTACTTTTCTTAATGTTGTATCATCGTTATCGTTCAAAATATCACTCAGTATAGTTTTAGATAGTTTAACAAATCCAATACTTGTCGATGAGTCTCATGATTAATGAATATGATTTGATTTGAGGGTAAACCAACTCATCCTGGAGATTTATTGAAAACATCCATTCAGATGGGTATCACACTATAACACTCATGCCCACTTGCTTCGTGATGTATAATCTGATATTGTTCTCACCCTTGATGATTCTAGACACTGGTTACAAACTGATAACACCAGATCAGCTGAAAAAAAATCATGAGATGGATCCTGGGTATTTGTTCGACCTTATTATCGATTGTAGTGGATATGCACCTGCAATAGAACATGCTGTGACCTTGCTGGAAAGAGGAGGAAAACTATGTCTTTTTGGCGTTGCGCCACCAGATGCAGAAATCAAGTAAGCAATTTTGAAAGAAAGAAAGTGCTTTTAAATTCGTAATGGAACTACTTGAGTTACCATGAAAACTGTTCTCAATCATTCATGTAGAACACTAACAACTGTAAGGAAATATCATTTTTTTGGCAACCGTCCGGAAAAGACCCACTTCCCTTTCTTTGAGAAAGTAGCATTTTTCCGGCCTAGTACGGGAAGTACGTACTTCCCGGACTAGGCCGGGAAGAATTACATTGTTATTGTCATTGTGAATATGAAAATTTTGGTATCTATGATTTTGATGAATGCATTTGAACATTACCATAGCAACGAAATAACGACTGACATGAAATTAGTTGACATTTCAAACGAATTGAATCCTTTCAGTATTAGCAATTGCTCAAATTTCAATATAAATATTAATATAAATAAGAATTAGAATGTTTCTGTTAGTACCTTTCCACTGTTCGAATTTTGAATATTCGATACAAATAAGAATTAAAATGTTCGAAATTTTGTTCTACAAAGAAATCTATCTATCTATCTAATTGCCGAACAAATAGTGTACGCAACACGACCGAAAACAGTTTTTTTGGACTCTCAGTCTTGTCTACTTGTCCAAAAAAATAGTATTTTCCGGACTTGTTACGTAAATTACTATTCCTTACAGTAAGGAAAACTTGACGTTTTTCTTAAGAAATTTTGTCTGGAACATTGAAATTTCCTAGCGATTTGCAAATCATATTATTGTATAGTTCAACGACTGGAAAGAAAGCGATCATAGAACTCTTAGTGTAAGCAATGAAGTTTCGATGGACAAAAGCTCATTGAGTAGAAAATTTTTCATTCTGGTAGTTGATACCTATTTGTTACGAAATTGTCCCGGAAAAAAGGTTTATTATGATGTTTCCAATACTAACGAATACCAAACAAATAATATTTGATAATTTCAGGATAAAACCATTTGACATATATTTCAAGGAGATGCAAATATTTGGAGTACTCGTAAATCCGTTCACTTTCCCAAAATCGCTGGGACTCCTGGAAGCTCTAGGTGACAGGTAATGAATGACTTATGAATTACATGTACAATGATTATGGATTATACGAAATAAAAAACTATCAGAATTCTGAAGAAAATAATCAAGAGATGAACACTTCACGTATCAGAAATATTTGATTGAGATGTCAAACATTTCACTTCAGATAAAGTCAGGAAGATGATTCCTTCATGTAAGAAGAATTCATTAAAAAAGTGAAGAAAAAACAAAACAGAAAGTGAGAGAAGTCAACTGAAAATTCTCCCATCTATAAAAAAATAGGCACGGAAAATAAAAAATATCAAAGTCAATTACCATAAAGTCAGGTTATGATCGGTATCGCGCGTGCCCAGATTGCTACATGAAGAAAAATCAAGGGTCGAATTTCAGCAAAGTTCCTATACTCCATTTTCAGCTCAAACACCAATTCTGTATCCCCAACTTCCTCAGTTGAATTCGTTCGTTTATTATTTTGTCCTACTTTGTGATTATTCCATCTCAACGTTATTTTCAAGACATTCTATGATCTATAAACATGATCATTCTTGTTGGGAAAACGGAGCGTTTTTCTCGCCCTTTCTTCTCTGAATAAAAGAGGGAAATTAAAATACTTCTGTAGAAGAAATAACGTGTATATCAATCATGGACGTTTGATCCATTCACAGAAAGGAAGAAAGAGCCTATCTAAAACAGTTACTCCCCTGCGAGCGCTGAATCACACAGGTGTCACATTGTGTTGCTAAATGTGTAAGGCCAAGCGTAATAATGAACTAGATAACTGCTACAGGAAATTTTTACGCAATAAAATAAAAAATAGTTCGTAGAAGAGCCTACACAAGATATTGTTTCGCTCTTGGAAAACTATACTTTTTAAGCTACTCAGTGGGTATATGAATGAATTATGGAAGTTTCTAACAAGATACTCAAAACATTTCCAAAGAAGTCAGTCTGAAGATAACATGATTTGGATGCCAATTTATTTATTTTTTTCTCTGCAGAAGAAAAAGACGAAAATAGTTCCTCAAAACACTCTATGATACTTAGGAATTTTCGCACTCGAAGGCGAATTGAAAATTATCCTGTCATTATTATTTCTAAACCACATCCTGGAGAAAAAATTAGACTCATTTCTCTTGTACATTCATATGCCTCAGCTCAGATGTTAGCTTTTTGAAAACTTTTTTTTTCAATAAGAAAATGTGTTTTCCCAAATGATATTTCAAATCACAAATGTTATCTATTTTTTATTTTCAGGTATCTCGACTACAATAATCTAGGAGTGAAAACATTTTCGTTGAGGGAATTCCGTGAGGCAATAGATTCGCTCAAGAGAGGAACAATAGCAAAAGCAATTTTTAGGTTATAAACAGTGTTCAAAAGTATTTGTAAATAAAATAATGAACCACAAGATGTGTGAATCAATCTTTCCTGAAATTAAATAGAGCAATGATGAAGTGTATCTCACTGATTACTTGGGATGAAGATTTGAACTATTCATTTTCACCTATAAACTAGGAAAAATGGCAATTTCAAAATTCTTTCACCACAAAAATTACTATAGCTTTCAGATAAATATAAATTCCTACAGAATTTGAAAGAATGTAAAACACTCTGTAGATGTCTGAAATATCTTTAGAGCAAGTAATGAGTATAAACTGATACAATGAAGTTTCCTAAGAAAATATCTTCAAGAATCGGAACTAAAAGATATAAGACCCGTCACAGGCATCAAACATAGATTTAGTATTTCATTTACATGTCAGGATGATTTGAATCAGAGTTTCCACTGTTTTAGTTTTCGATATTCGATATGTCCAAAAGATAAGATCGACTATTTTTTGGATTTCAAAAGTAAATATTTGTTTTTATCTCTTCAAAATAATTGCTGCAAATGAGATATGAACATTGCTGTTACTCAATCAAATACGCATCCTCTTCACTTTCCAGAAATATCATTAATGTATCATACAAGTATCAATTTGAGGTTGAAGTTCAACAAACAATATATTTCGTTACTTTTTGAAGAATTAATGTGGTTTGTTTGCTTCTGTGTAATTATCGATAATAATCGAATCAGTCCAATTCAGAATTGTATATGAATTAATAATGAAGGCTGTGAATTTTATAGCGAAGGAAAAAAAGGTTCAGATAGTGGAAATTCCAATTCCGGCAATTGAAGATCCAAACGACGTTTTGATCAAAGTTGCATACTCTGGTATTTGTGGAACTGATCTTCATATAATCGAGGTAAATCTACTAAATTTCCATAAACGGGAAGAGAGTCACAGATTTTTCTCATATAATTGATGAGAGAGTTGAGCCATCTTTTTCAAACATTGAACATGCATGCATGAATCTTATGCATTGGTATCCCTTGGGGAAAAAATTGTTCTCAGAATCGAATCCAGAAGTTTCCATTTCCAATTAGTAGCTGAGTTATGTTTTTTAGATCTTCGATATTTTTTCTCGATGGTCATTTCATCAACATATTTGAAAAAATGAGAATCAATATTGGAATCTATGCAAGTGAAAAAGGGCAGATTTCTAATCTATCCCGAGAAGTTGCCGCAAACAACACAGCAACTTCTCGGGGTAGATTGGGAATCTGTCCTTCTACACTTGTGTAGATTCTATTGTTATTTCTTATTCTCTCGTATTTTGGTAGGTTAAAAACCCTAAAAAACTACGAAGAAAGAATCCAGCCTCCACAAAATAATGACATTCAAACAGCATTTTCCCGTTATCATTTTGGTTCCTGATGGTCCTTGTCTAGTTTGCTTATCAGTGTTTTGATTAACTATAACTGCTGGGTGACCTGGCATCCATATAGAGTCAAAACGATGTAGTACGACAGAGACTTCAATTGTTTACAGCATTTCCATATTAGTCTGGATATCACTTCGGAGTTTGTTAATGTCTTTATATGCGTGAGGCCTTGCTAGATGCAGAAATATTCAGCAATCCGTTGAGAAACCAATGTTTTCTAGTCAAGATCTATCTATGAACAAGGGTTCTTCATTTAAACAAGTTATCAGGATCGCTGTTTCTTCTCAACCCGTCACGGTCTTCAATGATGAGTGAAATTTTTTCGTTGTACGAATCGTGATTGTATTTATTGCATGTCCCCCCACATATCGATCTCTGTAGAAATGTAGGTGAGATTACCCAAGAATGTCAGTGAAATTTTCATGACACATGTTAAACTCAAATAGGCGAGTTATTGGACCTTGTTCGGTTTGTAAACAGCAGATATAAATTTCATTTTCATCTATCATTCCAAAGATATTCATATTTTTTTGGGTATAAGCACGATTATGTACAATTTGTTTTGATTCTCATTTCTTTTCATGGGATCGTTTGTACCACCTCGTGGTTTGAAAATAACTTTAAGATTTCCATGCCCACCGAGCAATTGGGGCAGTTCACTCAGGAGTCTAAGAGGGCAAACACTCTCTAGATTGATACTAGTTAATTCAACTATTCCATATTCAGAATCATTTTCAAGTTCCCCTTCCCTATCAATGTTCATACTTTCAAATTCGCTTTGCGATAGATGATTGGACTATCTGCAGTACTGAATATTTCGTCAATTGGTGTTAAGGTCGCATGAGCACAATACTTGAACATCGCATCAAAAATTGCTGAGAGGTAATCCTACAATGATATCATTCGCGTTCAAGAAATCTAAGGAATATTTCACAAAAACAGCTCCCACAACTATATTCAGTTAAGTAAATCAGTTATTCGATGAGAACTTTGTTTATCTCAAAAAGTCATATTATAATTTTTCATGCACTGTTATCGATGTTGGAAAGAATAATTTACAGTTGAAAGAGGCGCTATTGTTTTTCCTCCATGAATATATTTTTTGGTAGGGTAAATATCCATGCTTGCATGATGAACCATTGACACTGGGGCACGAATTTTCTGGAATTGTAGTAGAAGTCGGGAAGGATGTCAAGACTATAAAAGAAGGAGACAAAGTGGCTGTCGATCCTAATAAGTGAGTTTTGTTACATATTATTTCCATATTGATTTTGCCATTCCATATTTCAATTCATCAAATACCAATGACATTATTCAAAATAAGTTCAAATTGGAAATATTTCAGCTCCTGTCGATGTTGCAAATTTTGCCATTCCGGTAAACCTAACTTCTGTACAGGAACCAACAAGAATCTAGGAACTTTCAGAAATGGTGCCTTTGCTGAATATATTTTAGTTCCGGATCACACGGTACACAGATTGCCAAATACGATCACACTTGAGCAAGGTGAGAAACCAAGTCATCAAAAGGTATGAAGTGACAGTAAACTTTGTGCAGAGTTCTTGTAATTCAAATATCATCCAATCATAAAACAATTCAGCACAATTTTTGCTTCCAGGTGTGTTGGCAGAACCATTATCATGTATATCCCATGGTTGGGATGTCATCAGTCCCATACCCGTGGGCTCAAAAGTATTGATAGTCGGAGCAGGAATAATTGGGACTTTATGGGTTTCCATTCTTCACTTTCAAGGGCATCTCAATGTAACCGTATGTGAACCCAATGACGCAAGATTAGCCATTCTGAAAAACCTGAGTATGTGAAGTGCACTGAAATGACGAAGAAATTTCGTAATTTGAGCGTAGAAAACATTTGAATATGGTCTGAAAAATATGTAATAATTGCAAAGTCCTGAACAGTCACAGTTTCCTCAAGCTGCAGGTGGATTGTCAAGCATATACTTATAATGCAGGGTTTCTTAACCTTTTTGCAGTCACGGACCACTTTCACAATATAAATACTTCCACGGACCCCCATCAAAGAATATCTCAGTCTTAAGTAAAGAAAACAAGTCAATTCATATTGAAAAATCACTTTTATTAGTTGGTAGTGATAATGGCACATTTATTTTCTAAAGCTAATGAGAAGGCTGTTGCTGTTTTTCCTCGATAAGAACGTTAAATTGTGGGGTTGTTTTCGACAAAGCAATGAGCATGTCATCGGCGATGTTCAAGCGATTTCGACTTTTTGTTTTTATCGACACTCAAACCGAGAACCCGGCCTTACAAAGATACGTAGTAGCAAATGGTATCAGAACGGACATAGCTCGCTTGACAAGAAGAGGGTAAGCTTCACTCAAAAAACACCAAGACCCGCCAAAACATTTTACATGAATCTCAGCCTTCAAAACTGCCTTAGATCTCATGTCAATTAAGTTATCTTTGATAAGATCTTCATCGCTGATGCTGTCAATTTCAATTCCAAACGGACTTCGCACCCATGTTTCTTTGACGAGTTGTTCGGAGCTGAAATAACCTTCAAAAGACATCTGTAATGTTTCCAGATGTTTAGACATTTCGTTTTGAACTTTTGATGTAATTTTCGTCATATTCCCGTCAACTTGTGCTCGCAGCTCAAACAAGCGCTTGAAGACTCGTCCCCTTGACAGCCAACGAACTTCTCTGTAGTAAAGCAGTACTTCTTTTTTTTTATTCTATTTCATTTTTTTATTCATTCCTTTTCAATTTGTTATATATTCAATTTTTATATTCTACTTACATTTTCTATTAATGTATATTATAGATTAAATCTAATAAATTTATGGTCATTCTTCATGTTCTGATCCCATTTCTTGACAAAGTCTTTTGAACAGGCGATGGTTTAAGGCTCTTGCTCTGAAGTTGATTATTTTCACACATATCGACATAACTTACCTCAAATATGTGGACAAAGTTCGTGAAGCTAGCTAAGGCGTGTCGATGTAAAAAACAATGAGTGATTATGACATGAGGGATTTCTTTTTTTATCGGAGCTGCAAGTTCCACAATATCCAGTGCACAAGGCTTTACCAATGTTTCCGCGATTGTATGTGGCTTCTTTTGCTGAGCAATACGGTAAGCAACCTTGTACGATGCCTCAAGACAAGGTTTTTGTGTCGGGATGAATCCAAGTTTAGGTAAAGTACCGGCTTTTTCAAACCGAGCTTTTTTAGTACGAAGTTCGTAAATCTGCCCAGTTAAATTTTTATTCAATCAACTCATGTTTTGTGACTGTTTTTCAACTGACCTACTGCGGACCCCTGGCACACATGCTACGGACCGTGGTTGTGATTAGTTCCATAGACAATACAGCAAGCACCCTTTGTGTCTCGGCTAATTGAAAATTCAAAGCAAATATATTTCAAATTATCTGAGACATGAAAAATATGGTATTGCGTTTAATACTGATAATAACCTAAGTACACATATCAGAAACAATAAACACAAAAGTGTTTTGATTAGCTTGTGGATTATACCCTATGCTTTAAAATAAGTCTAATGAAAATAACTTTCCAAACAAGCGTAAAAAACACTGGAGATGTTTTCAGAATGATGAAACAAATATAAGATATACAAGTCAGGTAACAGAGCATCCTCTATTTCTGAAAAAAGGGTTGAAAACATAATCTTTCGGCAAGTATATAAAAATTAACATATGAAGTTCTCATCATCTGATGAATGATCGAATAGAGTTGACCAATTCGCCTCTGATGAGTATAATCTCATTTCCAATCAATAAGTATTGTTGTATGTTGTGAAAGTTGAATTTTTTTATAGAGATCACTAACCCTAACACCAAACCGATAGTATCCGCACATGACGCACGTTTCGCTAGCACAGTAAGCATCTTTAGGACAGGAAAATTGATACCATGAATAAAAAGAATAGGGTTGGTTATTTGTATATTCTACAATCTGAGATAGTGCAAATAGAAAGTACTAGCAGGGGTGTTTCATGGTCCTTACAGACTGTGTCTATTGATTATTAATTAATTTTATTAATTTCTCAACAATAAACTAAATAGCGATGTAGAATGGATAGGCGCCTTGTATCACCATTGATACTATTTAAACATTCTGCTATTTCTAGACTCTCGTATGCATCGAGCTGCCGCAAACAGCCTTTTACTGATTCTATGATCATTGTTCATCAATCTTCAAAGAACACTATACACATTTAAGCAGCAATATGATATTGATTGAAGATGAATTGTGACAAAGGGCATATACCTTGCAGCTTGCCATATAGTTCATTGTTGAGAGTTAATAATATTTAATAGACAAAATCCATGACCAAGAAAAACTATCTGCACTACCTAAGATTGTAAAATATACGAATAACTGATGCTTTTTTTCAGATTTGTCTAATCCAATACATTCAAACGAGCAATTCTTGAATATAAATATATAATCTGAATCTTGGAAACGACTACAATGATTTTCCTGAAATTTAGTAGGCAGGGGTTTGCGGGGGAGAGAAATCGGTCTAGCAAGGTTCCATTTTCGGAAAGCATCGTTTCATCTGTGTTTTCAGTCACAACGTCGCGACCGTGATTTTTCATATTTTTTTACATTTACATTTCCCTCCTCGGAACACTCTAACGAGTGCGCCCAGAAGGCCTTGTGAGCCTTGGCAAGGCCAACTATCCCAAAACCGACCTTGAAAGGTGCCCGTTCCAATAATTGAAAATTAATTCCGGTAATGGTATCGCCAAACGCACTGACATCTGTCGGGAGTAGTTGTTTTCTGATAGCATTTTGATCTACTGTGTACGGAAGACTTTTGTTCCTTCAGATGATTTGAATAATTTATCATTTTTGTCCGGCTACAATTGTGGATTATTTGATTATTTTCACTTTTCGTTTATCAACGGCCATGAAATATTCAAAAAATATTTTCAGATTCTGGATACACATTGCTGAAACCAGAAATGCTCGAATCGATATTCAAAGAAGATCCTGGTTACCTCTTCGACGTCATCATAGATTGCAGTGGAAATCCGATTGCGATAGAACATGCTTTTACTCTCCTGCAGAGGGGTGGAAAACTGTGTTGTTTTGGAGTTGCCCCACCCGATGCCAAAATGAGGTGAAAATTAAATTATTTCATTTAGTAACTGCATTGGTTGATATCTTGGGGTTTATTTTAGCCTTAAAATTTTCGAGGATTTTATCAAACTTATTATGTGCAAATAAAAAAGAATTCAAAAATATAAAATTTCTCCTGACATGCTAATATTTTTCTAAATAGTATATTTCTTATTTTTGTATTTAATTTTTTTATTTTACCATCGCGCACTTTTTCGTAAACCTTTTCAAGGTGTAGGGTTCAGCCAGCGTTTGCAGTGTAAGCGCGAAAAAATGTGTTTATTCACGACATCACTCAGTCTATTGAAAAACGCATCAAAATCCTGAATCTGAATATGGAGGATCCTTCATACTTCAGAAAACGTTTATAAAAATCTAAATAAAACAAATGATGACGAATAAAAAAAAGAAAATCTTGATTATACCTCTAGTCCGTACATACAAAGTGCCTCGTAGGGAAAAACAGAAAATATCATGACAAACAATAAACCTGATGCTTTTGCTTCAGCTAAAAATTACATTGAAAAGGCACATAAGTTCGATGATCAAAACACAGAAGTTGTAGCTTTTGATGTAGATGTTCCACATAAAAAAATCACCAATCTGTTGATATTCAGAATTTATCTTATATTCATTATAACTCAACTAACACCTAACATTTATATTTCAACTCTGACGAAAACAAAGTATTCAATCTCTCTAGACTTCACTTGATGAAACATCTTTCTGAAGCATCTTATATAATTGGGATAACTCTCTGTAGGAGAAGGACGTACAAATATAGTTAACTGTCACATCAATCTTTTTTCAGGTTGGCAACCTTCGATATTTTTATGAAGGAAATTCAAATATTTGGAGTCAGAGTCAACCCTTTCAGTTTTCCAAAGGCACTGGGACTACTCGAATCAATGGGAGATAGGTAAATATAGTTTCATATTTTCCCACTTAACCGGTTCCCAATTGTT
Source organism: Zygogramma bicolorata (assembly GCA_032362365.1). Classification (NCBI taxonomy): domain Eukaryota; kingdom Metazoa; phylum Arthropoda; class Insecta; order Coleoptera; family Chrysomelidae; genus Zygogramma; species Zygogramma bicolorata. Next base: position 106,987 of record JAVJAQ010004098.1, on the reverse strand, counting down.
AACCTTTCGATCGAAAAAAATCATAAATAAACCCTATTCGACTTTGAAGTGTATAACGTACAACTAATAACCTACTACTACTACTACCAACTATGAATTTTAAAAAATAAATAAAATTTTTGATATCACTAATACACATGATAATTGCTACGGATAATTGCAGGTACCTCAATTATGAAACTTTAGGAATCAAAACGTTCCAACTGGAAGATTATACAATTGCTTTGGACCAAATGAAGAAGGGATCTGTGTTGAAAGCAGTCTTCAAAATGTGAATACTTGTCAATAAAAACGTCCTAACAATCTGTGATATTTCCTTCTCTGACCAAAATAGTCATTAATTAGAGTAATAGGTCGAATACTTTTTTCGGTATTTGAACCTCTGTAGTTTTTCGAGAATGTCCCTACCAATACCATGCCAATAATAATATAGCGTATGAACTCAGTTGCAAAGCCTCAATATTCAATGTATCTTTATGGTGAATAATTAGATACTTTAATATTTCTATATGGTAATATTATGACCATTGCCCTTTGATAATGAATTGATAATACTATAATTATCAGTTTTAGACTAACAGTTAACGAATTCCAAGAATATTTATTGAATTTTATCGCTTTTTGATTAGGAAAAAAGCCATGCAATAAAAACAATCACAATTAGTGATTTCTTTATTGAGCCCAATAATAATTTCAAGTTAATTTTCCACGAAAGCGTAGATGTGCCTCAAGTAAAAATAAACATCTACTTCCTGATTCCAACTAGACTTTCACTCGAAAGTTAAATTTGAATTTCAACATTTTATCTTTTTTTGGAATTTTTTAGTACTGGTATGTCTACGATATATATTTATAATAATAATGAACAAATTTTCACTCACTAATAGTCAGTAAGCGCACTTGGAGACTGGCTATAAATCAAATAATCTTGGAACAATTCATTCAGGTCAGTCACAACTTACCTACACAGTTGTTTAATGGACTGACACCTGTCAGAAAACACCTACTTCCCTTGCTAATTACACGGAGGTTTTTGAATGATATCCGACAAGTGATACAAGTGCCGGAATTGATTTTGATTATTATTATTGAAATAGGCACACTGGAATACAGGTTTCGAGCACCAAGTGTAATCACTGATTATATATGAAATTTACTATCCTTATACAAGAACTTGGGCGTATTTGGATTTGATTTTGGTTGTCTCGTCTATGGACAGATGGCGTGATGCTTATTTTCAGCTTTGTTAACTTTAATCATATTCGAGGTATAATATACATAAAATGAAGAGATTTCAATTATGCGAAATTAACGACTTTCGAGTTTTTGGCTGTAAGCTTTAGCTTACATTGTCGAGAGGCCAATAAGACCGAAACCTGTCTGCAAGAGTGCCTGTTCCAATAACCGAAAATCAACTCCCCCTATACTTGCACCAGTCGGATGTATTGCCCTTCGTGGTATTAGCTAGGTAAGTAGTTCTTTTCTGACAGCCTATCAAGTATGAGAGTTGAGGCTGGCCTGAACGAGCTGTTGCGGATCATTGGAATTCTCACTCATAAATTGAGTTAAATGCAGTTCAGCAGCTGTCATCGTCCTACGAAAAGTAACCATCAACTGTCAGAACTGGTGCAAGCTGAGTTATCAACTAGATCTAACCTTCCAACGTGCTAGTCCCTGCAACGGATTGCCGATTGACTCAACCAAGGGTTATAGGTATATCACATCGACACTTCCCAATGGGCACACGTACGTTTATTCAACGTATTTTCAACATTGCATCGGTGAAATATACGTTACCAGTTGAATGGTCAACGTTGTCATTTTGGTTATAACTTCTAACGTGTTTGAGTTACGTGTCAATAACATCGAATTCAACGTATTAATGTAATAGTTATTATTGAAACCTGGTGAGAGTACGTTGTTTATTTCTGTGATTTAAATGTTATGATATTGAACGTTATTTCAACATTGTATTGAAATCATTCAGTAACCAGTAGTTGGTACAACACGTTGATTAGACGTTTCATGATAACGATATCTATATCTTTTCATTTAACGTTAGAGTAACGTATAATTTATACTCTCTGTTGATTAATTCGATAGCATACACGTTTGTGTAAAACATGGTATCAATGTTCACATCGAACGTATTTCTCAAACGACTTATCGACCTTCTTCGACTCATTTGGTTGATAGTTATAAAAGAATGTACATTTCAAATCGATAATGAACCTACGTTAAATTCTTGTTATTAAATGACTTTGATAATATGCACTATTCTCAAAAGTGATTTTCACGTGAACAAGCAACGTAATTTCAACATTGTATTGAATGCTTTCAACAACTACTAGTTGACAGGCCTCATTGATTATACGTCATACATGAACGATGTTATCATGTTCACATTTAACGTTTATATCACATATTTTTCATCCTCCCAGCATGAATTACATAAGAAACACGTTAATGTTGATCATTACATCAACTTTTACTCTGAATCATTTCTACTCTCTATTGAATAATATCGGTAACATACACGTAAGTGTAAAACATGGTATTGTAACGAAATGTGCTAGCGCCGGCCCTGCCGCCTATCGATGCGAATTGGTTCGAGATTCCAGGAACGAATATACTCGCGTGATCGCGGCTCATCCAGAAGATTCGACTGTGAAGATTTGTCTCCGCTGTATGAGCGAGCATATATAAGCGGGAGTGCGGACGCCGAGAGCAGAATTGTTAGTACAGATAGTTTTAGTAGCGAGCGAGCATTGGAAAGTTATCAGAGCGATTTAAGTGAATGTGTTGTATTGTATTGTGATAGCGAGTTATAATAAAAGAAGTTTAGTGTTGTTTGGTGTTTATGGTTAATACGAGAAGTACATCTTACGATACGATGGAGGATATGTTGAAATTTATGCAAAACCAATTTGCGGATTGGGAAAGACGACGACAGGAAGATGAAAAGCGACGGCTGGAGGAAAAAGAATTGGCGGAAAAGCGACGGCAGGAGGAAAAGCAAGAACGAGAAGAAGCGCTCAGGAAAATTCTCGAAAATGAAAAAAAAAGAACGAGAAGAAGGACTCCAGAAAATTCTCGAAAATGAAAATAAAAAACGGGAAGATGAAAAGAAAGATCGAGAAGAAGTACTCCAGAAAATTCTCGAAGAACAGAGAAAAGAGCGAGAAGATGAAAAGAAAGAACGAGAATTAGAACGAGAAAATGAAAAGAAAGAACGGGAAGAAACACTCCAGAAAATTCTCGAAGAACAGAGAAAAGAACGAGAACGTGAAAAAATAGAACGAGAAGAAGCAATCCAGAAAATTCTAGAAGAACAGAAGAAGGTGAGAGAAGAACAAAAGAATGAATTAGTTCTAATAGAAAAACAGTGGAAGGCAGACATCCAGAACGTTATGGAAAGTTCTTCGAGCATGTTTCACATGAAACTGAAGTACGAGTGGAAAAACTAAAGGAAGAACTAAAGGGAGACGTCAAGAAAATCGACGATGACGTCAATAAGAAAGTGGATATAGTGCGAGAGGAGATGAGAAATGAAATGAGAGGTCTAGAAAAACAGATAGCTCTTCTCAAGAACCGAGATCGCCGAGACAGTGTTGCCACGTCAGGAATTTCCGTGAAACCACCGACTTTTGATGGTCAGTCGTCTTGGTCCATATGTACCGTCGACAATTTGAGGCTGCGGCAGAAACTAATGGATGGGGCGAAAAAGAAAAAGCTACGGCACTCATAGTAGCTTTGAGAGGGCCAGCTTTGGGTATATTGCAGACGATACCCATAGAACAGCAAAAGAGATACGAGGACCTGATTTCTGCATTAGAATTGAGGTATGGCGATCAACACCGAGAACAGCTGTACCGGGCACAAATGAAGACTCGCACACAAAAATCAGGTGAGAGTTTGCAGGAATTTGAGGCAGATGTTAGACGTCTAATTCAGCTGGCGTACCCAGAAGCGCCCGGGGATTTCAAGGAGCAGTTGGCTGTGCAGATATTTATAGACGGATTAAGAGACCCAGAAATACAAAGAACTCTACGATTGACGAGTTTCAAGAGAAGTAGCGATGCTTTGGTTCGCTCTTTGGAAGTGGAGGCGGCCTTCAACACGTCGAGGCCGAAAGTGCGTGCAGTTTCAATAGAAGAACCGGAACAACGATTTGGCACAGCGAATAGTTCAGTTGAGAAGGTTCTGGAAGAAATCAAATTAATGATTAGTGGAATTAGCACCCAGAAGAAGAGGACATGCTATAGATGTGGAAAACCCGGACATCTTATCAAAGACTGTAGGGTGAGAATGCCATCAAGACCTAGCTCACCTGCAAGGGTTCCATCTCGTACGCAATCACCTGTGAGGACAAGGTCATCCAGCGAGTCCTCAAATTGGCGGCAGGAAAACGAGAATTAGCCAGCATATCGGGGCGCATGCTGGCTAGCAATAACAGAGCCCCCAGGGTCATCAGTGTTAACAGGCTGAAAAGGACATCTGAGAGCCTCACCATTCCAGGAAAATTAAATAAAATCGACGTTATATGCACCATAGACACCGGTGCTGCAGTTTCCTTGGTACGCAGCGACATCCTTCAGCCTGGAAGCGTGAAGCCTACATCATCCAACGTTGTGCTTCGGACAGTCACTGGTGAAAACGCACCTATTCGAGGAGAGGCTGAAATTACATTGGTTCTTGGGCGACTCACCATCACAGATACAGTTTACGTCGCAGATATAGAAGATGAATTCATACTCGGAATGGACTTGATCAGTGACTATGGATTCTCATGACAATGAGGAGAAGATTATGAGGTTCGGAGGAGAAGAATTTGTCCTTTCAACTCCAGCAGAAAGGACAATGCCTGTGAGACTGCGTTTAATGAAAACTGCGAGAATTCCTGGATTTTCGGAGAAAGTAGTTTGTGCTACAGTTGAAGAAGACCCTGGGTGCTGCGTTGGAGTAGTCCAGCCATGTGATGAATCCCCCAGCAATTTGGTGCTTGCACGAGCCTTAGTTAAAACGAACAAAACGATTCCTGTGAGAGTTGCCAACGTGTTTCCTAGAGAAATAACTGTTAAGGCAGGAGATGTTATTGGAACATGTGAACCTGTGACTTGGGTAGCGACTTGTAATTCAAATGAACATCAAGAAATGAAGGCAGACTCTGAGAGTGTTATATCAACTCTTGAAAAATCATGTCAACACTTATCAACAGAGGAACTGAAAGCTGCCAAGAACTTCATCCGGAGTGAAAGTGACATTTTTGATTCGACAACAACAGGAAGAACTAATTTGGTCAAACACAGAATCGATACTGGCCAAGCTCATCCGATTCGGCAACCACCAAGAAGAATTCCATTCGCCAAGCAACAGGAGGTGGAAGAGCTTGTCGACAAGATGATGAAGGACGGTGTGATTGAAGAGTCATCGAGCCCTTGGTCTGCACCTGTTGTGTTGGTTTCCAAGAAGGATGGATCTACGAGATTCTGTGTCGATTATAGGAAATTAAATGATGTCACCAAGAAGGACAGCTACCCTCTACCAAGAATAGATGACACATTAACAACTTTGGCAGGTTCCCGTTGGTTCTCAACATTAGATCTGAAGAGCGGATACTGGCAAGTAGGCATACAGGAAGACGACAAGGAAAAGACTGCATTCTCGACTGGGAGTGGACTTTACCAGTTCACTGTTATGCCGTTTGGATTGTGCAATGCTCCAGCAACATTTGAGAGACTAATGGAGCTGGTCCTTCGTGGGCTCACCTGGAAAACTTGTCTTGTATACCTCGACGACGTTTTGGTCATGGGAAAGACATTCGAAGAACATCTACACAATCTGCAAGAAGTCTTTCAACGATTCAGGGACGCCAACCTCAAACTGAATCTTCAGAAATGTTCATTGTTCCAGAAAGAAGTGGATTTTCTAGGTCACACAGTTTCATCAGACGGTATCCGAACAGACCAAAAGAAGATACAGGCGATAATAGACTGGCCGAGGCCAAGAGACAAACATGAAGTGAGGAGTTTCCTAGGTCTCTGCACCTACTACCGTCGTTTCGTAGAAGGATTTGCTGATATTGCGGCACCCCTACATAAGTTGACAGAAGATCGAGTCAAATTCGTCTGGTCCAACGAAAGTGAACGAGCATTTGGGAAACTGAACGTTGCTCTATGTTCCAGCCCCATTTTAAGTTTCCCACGTCAACGAGGCCTGTTTGTTTTGGACACAGATGCCAGTAATAATGGTATTGGAGCCGTACTATCACAAGAGCAAGATGGTCAGGAAAAAGTAATCGAGTTCTACAGCAAAGTACTCACCAAGCCAGAAAGAAATTATTGCGTAACGAGAAAAGAGCTACTGGCAATAATCAAGGCTGTAGACCACTTCCACAAATATCTGTACGGAAGAGAGTTCCTAATCAGAACAGATCATGCAGCTCTGAAGTAGCAAGGTGGATTGAGAAGTTGAACCAGTATCACTTCAGGATAAAACATCGATCAGGACGATTGCATAACAACGCAGATGCCTTGTCAAGAAGACCTTGTTCGGATACTTGTAAACACTGTGAGCGAATTGAACGTCGCGAAGGAATCAATCAAGTGAGATTGATATTAGACGACAATTGGACGACAGCAAAGATGCGACAAGACCAAGAAAATGATCCAAACGTTGCAGAATTTTTGAAATGGAAAGAAAATGGAGCGGAAAGACCCACCTGGAAGGACATCTCAGATCGATCACCAACGTTCAAAGCATTGTGGGCACAATGGGATTCCTTGATTGTGGAGAATGGCCTACTGAAGAGGGCTTGGGAGTCAGCCGATGGCAAGAAAGTGAGTTCCCAACTGGTTGTGCCCATGTCGAGGATAGAGGATGTTTTGCTAGAGATTCATGGTGGTAAATCAGGTGGACATCTAGGAGTTAACAAGACCTTGGATAAAATACGGCAAAGGTTTTACTGGGTCCAATGTCGAGAAGATGTCGAGAGATGGTGCCGAAGATGCCCAAAATGCGAAGCAAGCAAAGGTCCTAGAACAAGATCAAGGGGCGAGATGAAACAATACAATGTTGGTGTTCCCTTCGAACGAATCGCCATCGATGTAGCTGGACCGTTCCCGATGACGAATGATGGCAACAAATACATCCTCGTTGCCATGGATTATTTCAGTAAATGGGTTGAAGCTTACGCCTTGCCTAATCAAGAAGCATCCACCGTTGCAAGAACCCTGGTGGACAACATGTTTACAAGGTTTGGAGTGCCAATGGAGCTACATTCCGATCAAGGAAGAAATTTCGAATCGAATTTATTCAGGAAAGTTTGTGAATTGATGGGAATCAGCAAGACCAGAACAACTGCCCTCCACCCACAGTCTGATGGCATGGTCGAGAGGTTCAACAGGACTATGGAAGAACACCTTTCCAAAGTAGTAGAAGAGCATCAAAAAGACTGGGATCGACACCTTCAACTATTCTTGATGGCTTACCGGGCAGCTGTGCACGATTCCACAAAGCTCACCCCAGCCAGTATCATCTTCGGGAGAGATCTTCGTTTGCCCTGTGACTTGGTGTTCGGATCCCCAAGTTCTGAGGAAAAAGAGGTACAGGATTACGCAGATGAACTGCGAGACAGCCTGATAAGGATTCACGAAATTGCGAGAAGAAGATTGAAGATTACTAGTGACAGGATGAAGGCTCGATACGATCTCAAGGCAAATACTGGTGGATTCAAAGAAGGAGATCGAGTGTGGCTGTACAACCCTCGTCGTAGAAAAGGAATTTCTCCCAAACTAACACCATGCTGGGAAGGACCCTATTCGATAGTCAAGAGAATAAATGACGTGGTGTACAGGATTCAACGTAGCCCCAGAGCAAAAATGAAGGTCGTTCACCTAGAAAGACTTAAACGTTACAATGACGATAATGACGTATTGTTTGTTCGGGACGATCAAAACTGAGAGGGGGATAATGTAACGAAATGTGCTAGCGCCGGCCCTGCCGCCTATCGATGCGAATTGGTTCGAGATTCCAGGAACGAATATACTCGCGTGATCGCGGCTCATCCAGAAGATTCGACTGTGAAGATTTGTCTAGATGGTTCTCCGCTGTATGAGCGAGCATATATAAGCGGGAGTGCGGACGCCGAGAGCAGAATTGTTAGTACAGAGAGTTTTAGTAGCGAGCGAGCATTGGAAAGTTATCAGAGCGATTTAAGTGATTGTGTTGTATTGTATTGTGATAGCGAGTTATAATAAAAGAAGTTTAGTGTTGTTTGGTGTTTTAATCGACGAACCCAAGGAAATATCGTAACAGTATCAACGTTCACGTTGAACGTATTGCATCCGCACATGCTCAGTTCATCGACGTATCTCGTAGCCCGAGCTCGTAGCGGTTATCGCGAACGGCAACAGATCATGTTGACGGTTGAGTTATACCCACTCAGTTTGTGAAATAATAGTGTTGTACAATCATCGAGACAATCATTTTTGAGTTGGTGAGTAATATTTTAGCATTTCAAGCACGTATGATTCAAATATTCTGAAATTTCAGTTCAATCATCACCATTACTTTGTACCTACTATCTCTATTTTTCAGGAGATTCTCCACCATTTTGATTTTGTCAGAGCGTCTGAGGTAATGAGAGACAGGGGGCTTGACCAGAAGATTGCTCCGATACACATTTCTGCCAATGTGGCCGAACTTTTCAATTGGAAAAGAAGAGATATGAGTTATTGCTGGATCGGGGAAGGACATTTGATACTGAAGGGGTTATATTTCATCTTACATTTATTTTTGAATGTGTCACTATGGACATAAAATTTGTATATTGATATAATGTAGGTCAACGTTATGAAACAATGTTATTGTATGATTATACTCGTGATATATTATTGAAATACCATCTCCTTTAAAGATATAGTTTATAGTGGATAGAAACATTATTTATATGTGATTGAATCAACATTAGTATTTTGGTCAAGATATATTATTATATAACGTTGATGGACAACGTATAAAAATTTGTATAGTAATATAATATACCAACACGTTGTCAATAAACGTTCAGATCGCGCATGATGTGAATTATAATAATACGTTGAAACACAACGTTTCTCAATAATATAATTCTTGATGCAAGAAAACGTCATTTCATGCGACATTATTACTGTTTTTCAACGGTTGGTTATGTAACTTCTTTTCAACGTGTTTTCAACGTGCATGTGCCTATTGGGTTATAACCAATCATTAATATTGAACATCTCTGGTTGGCGACCAGATTGCTTGAGAACCTGAACTCTTTATGAAACTTGGTTATTATAGACTGAATGCAAATTCAGACTAGAATGAACTCAGTTTGAGGCGTTTTATAGTCTTTTCTTTCTTTTTAGCTTCACGTACTCCACGCGAATACAAAAAAAATCATAAAAAGTGATGTATCGTGTTTCATTTCATAGTATGGAATTTTGGTGGTGCCGTGGTCGTGCTGTAAAGAGCCATCAGTCGGACGATATGGGAGTAGCAGAATTTTTCAAATTCGGTAATTGCCTTCCTCAGAGCCAAAGTGGTTTGAATTCCACTTACTTTATAAACTGTAAGTTCCAGGTATCCTTTGGTTGCAAAGCTCTTAAATGAGCTTCTGTGAGATTTCCTAGAAACCTAGAATATTCGTTGGAAAGAAAAGAAATTTTCATAATCATACCAAATAACAAAAATGGACATATACAAAAAATTCAAAAATGTTTCTGCAGATTAAATGGAATCGACAACGTCTTCATTTGATCATGAAAATATTCGAACAATAAACAGTTTTAAAAATGAAGTTTTTTCATACTTTCGTTTCTTTTGGTTTATCATTCAAAAGCCATTACGAGTGTTTTGTAGATATTATACTCGTAATTTTATTTCAAAATGTACAATTGATTGACAATGACTATTTGGAACAAACGACAAGCGATTGACTTATATGGTTATGTGTCCGGCTCCTGATCGAGAGGTCGTATGTTCAATACTCCAATGAAAATAACTGTGCCACGTTCCATGATTGACAGGTCCACGAACAACCATACTTCCTCCCTACGTATGGCGTAGGGAGTCAGTAACAAGGTCTACAGTCGGTGGTGTTCAGTATGGAAATACCATATATAATATTACCTACTAGTATTTGAAGTCAATCCCAAATAGTGAAAAAAAATTGTCAAGAAGATTAATTGTAGAGGAAACCCAGGCTAGTCGGGAGACTTTTTGAATATCAATTCTTCGAAGTCACTGATTAGTATACTTTCACAATTATTCTGTTATAGGAACATCTCGCTTTCAATTAACCCTGGTACATTTGATAAATTAGTTGTCTCCTCCAGTAGAAATATAAATTAAGAAAAAAACTTGCCGGAATTGACATAAACAAAATTGTAATCTGCCAGAAGATTGCGGAATTCGGAAAACACGAAAATATTTGCGGCAAGTGTGGACGAACGAAACCATATTCGACGTAAATTAGGACACAATCTAATATTTCGAGCCAAAATTGGAAGCCCTGTTTTTACCAATCACAATGATTATTCAGCTCCGCTCTTCCCCACTAATAGACTTAGAAATGTTCGTTCATCATTTCGTTTCCATTTTGCACTCTTTCGACGTGTGGTGAAAAAAAACATTTTCTGAATTTTTCAGTGGCGTAAGGGGTAAGGGGTAATTTTTCGCCACCAATATAAAAAACAAGAATTCAAAAATTATTATGAGGTTCGAGTGATATAGTATACACCCCAAGGGATTAAAGTCATACTTTCTATCGCGAGACCAAAATTTTGTGGCCCGTCGAAGGATAAAATGGGACTTCAATCCAATGGTGTATACACTATTTCAAGTACTTTGGGAGAAGTAAAAAAAGAATACTTATTTAAAAAAAATTTAGTGGCACTCAGATCGTAATAAGAGTTTCATGTAAAACGTGCGTCGCTTTGGTAATCGACAGAATAAATGATACCTACGCAGCGCTGTTATGGAAGGTTATGTCAAAAATACCTTATAAAAAAAAATCTGATCAGATTCTCGCAAGCATCTCAACTGCAACAACTGCGATTACTGCCGCTACAGAAAATAATTCGGCGCTTATTCAAAACATGCTTATATCAAAATCCGCAGGTATTAAAACTTGGTTTTTAATTCCATGGATTGATAATTATTTTTAGAATCTAGGGGTTGAAAGTGCCACTTCAATCCCTGCAATAAGGAATTAAAAATGTACTTTTGAACCCTAAAGTTAATTTTTGAAATTCAAGATATATTTCAAAATTTTCATACAAATAATACGCTATATTCGACCTCTTTGAGCACGCGCCCCAGCTTCAATTCCCCAGTTTGAACTGGCAAATGTTAATTCAGTAATATACTATAGCAATGAAATTTTCATGTACCCATTACTCTCCACGAGTTCAGTGATTATATTGCCAATTAACTTTCCAATTGTAATAACCCAAGGACATTGATAATTGTTCGAAAAAATTTCGAAAGCTTGTTACTTGGCAACAGACCGACGCCGTAGGCAACAAGCTTGTCATAAAATTTTTCAGCATTCATTAATGTTCGCAGGTTATTCAGGATAGAAATTTTGCTGTTATTGGAAAAAGTGCAGAGCAAAACCAAATTTATCCTGTTACGGTTTGGCCGTAGCTTATTTAAACTCTGTATCATCTTTTGTTCTCGTGTTCACGCCAATTTTCCCGCTATCCGATTTTGATGTTACATTCTATCATTGCAAAAATGCTTCCATACAAATTATTTACTGTGAACGGTTATTTTTAGTATAATTGATTCCATAATTTCATTAATATTCTATATAGTATTACAACCAAATGGTGACATTTTGAAATATTAAATATTTGATACGTAAAAAGAACCAACGGGATCTTTTCAGTATAATGTTGTTCTGATTGGTTGTGTTCGATCAGATGACTTTAAATTAACTGATTTCATTGGATTTCTACTTGAGCAAAAATATTAAATTTAAATTATTGAATTTACCGGCCGCCCATCTCAAACAATGAGTCATCAGCATTTTTACGTTATACTATACTGTAGGTTACTTTCCCCAAAATATTGTGAAAGCACTAAGTTTTCTGTGAGGTAACAATGAAATAAACCGGTAGATACATATTTGGTATAACTGAGGATTATTTTCATCAATCGTCGAGGGGTGTCAGCTGAAAACGGACAAAAAGCATTTTGAAAATATTTTTCAAACACATTCACTGGATCAACTGGTCTAACAGCTATTTGGTTAGGTTTTTAGTCCGAAAGTGGGTGGTCAAGAGAGCATTCACTTCATCTATGAATGGGAAAAATGGAATCTTAGCTCTATCTCATTCAGGCCTCTTAGAGCCTGTTGAGGAAACTGATATTGAATATACATTTGAGGAGTTGAGATAAAGAGGTAAATAAAAAAACGATAATTCTGGAAATTATCACTGGAACGATATGTTTCAATACCACCAGTCTCACTTCAACTACATAGTAGGTTGATGGGCAAATACCCATCATCATCCATCAGAAAACTACCAAATGCCACAATGTGCTTTGGATTACATCTGGCAGATGCAAGTATTTCTGGTTCGTGTTTATAATTGACTCATTATTATAATGTTGGTTCTGAATGATGCAAAATTCTCCCAGTGTGCTATCTGTAGATATTGGAATAACCATCTCGGAATTCAAGAATGCTCCTTGGTCCCTTGAGAATTGAAGAAGTTCGTTATAACTATTTTACATCTAGTAGTGAATAGATTATACGTTAGGATTTCGCCTCCGCCACTGGTAGAGGAGGTGATTAGTTGGATAACGTTCTTCTTCGTACTCTAAATAGTTTATCCTCAAGCCATACTAGTTCCAGTATTCGTGGGGTCAATTGGTTAGATTTCTTTCTGAACGTTATCTTGTGCTTTTGGATATGCCGGCCTTATTTTTATTATTGATTTGCTTTATCAGTTCGTGTAAGTATATTCATTTTATTTTGGAAGTGCCTCTTTCTATAATTCATCACTTTTCGAAATTGAGATCGTTATTATCCCTGAATTGATGAATTTAATATTTCATACCACCAGCATCAATGACAAGATTACATCCAATTTTTCAATGCCAACGGGTTCTGTAGAATATCAAATTCCACATGGAATGGCTGGAAAATGATTTCAAAAGATTTAGTAGATATACGTGTGTATTATTCCAACTTAGACCACGTTCGCATCATTTTTGTTTGAAGTCTTATTAAAAAAATGTTTCCATTGGTACAGGGGAGTATCAGAATTTTTCAAATTCGGTATTTGGCGCCCAGCCACGGAGCTAAAGTGGTTCGGATTCCGCTTCATAAACTCGTAGGTCTCTGGTATCCCTTGCTCGCACAAGTTCTTGAATGAGCTTCTGAGGGGTTTTCTAGAAACCTGGGATATTCGTTGAAAGTTTTTTTTTACAAATCATAGCCTTCTGAATATATTGAAACAATTTTCGAAAAAAATATTAGGCATTTTGTCATTATGAAAAAATCAATTAGAAAAATTGTTTCAAATTCAGCCAAATACACATATTTCTAATATTGTTCGAATCAGAAATGATATATAGGGTGTACCATTTCAACTCCGATTACTTGCGATCTTTTCTGTTTCGAGTCGTATTCAAAAACTATTTTTTTCACTATTTATAACGTTTTGAAAAACGCACTTGTTCATAAAAAAAATTCACTTTTTTCGAGAAATTCTCAGCCTATTTGGATAGAAAATCAACAATCATGTTAGTTGAATCGAAAAACGTCAACCATTGATACCTGACCTATGCATCAAGTTATATGTTGGTTATTTGTTATTATATAAGTTTCAAACTTTTGTTTGTCTGTAGGGGTAATCATCGGAAATACTGATTCGATCATGAAAAGTCATTCACTAACACAAAGCAACTCTATTCAGGAGTGGCATATATTGTGGTATGATCGAACAAAAAATTGTGAAAAATAATAGTGTATGTGAATCAATTTGGAGAAAAGCAGGCGAGATGTGATTCTTTACCGGCGTGCGCTCACTAAACGATTCGGTTCGACTGCTTTGCGAACGAAGTCGCGGCCAAAAGCTAGTATGACGAATAAAGTCGCTTCATTTTCATTGTTATCATCTGGTGATGATTTAAATCACATGTTCAATCGATATTCTGTTAATCGTGAAACACCTCGAATTTTTCAAATGGTTCACCTTATTTACATTTTCAAAGTGGAAATAAACCCTTGAACAGTATTTTCCAAAAATATAAGGTCATTCAGGTACATACACCAACTAGTACGATAGTTGTCATACCAAAACCAATAGAAAAAATGGAAATGAAAACCCTTGGTGTAGATTTCAATCTGATTCTTCAATTGATATTGAGTCGAATTTTTACAGCTCCATTCTAACGGATCCACTAGAATTTCAAAAAATTTTAGGCGTTGCCCAGGCAGTAAAAGGGACATTTCCAAATTTGATTTGATTCCTCAGATATTTGCATTTTTCCCGTTTGAATAAGAAATATCACGTGTAATTCCGAGAAAAAAGTGTATTGTGTGGATAGCATGATTGGTAGACTATCCATCAATCTCCATGCCCGCCACACAAAGCACTATTACTTCTCATGATAACACAATATACTATTTGAACATGCATCAATGGCTCCTTAGAATAGTTCAAACCTGGCTGCTTCGGAAATGGTGATTCTTGACACCTTTCCTTACATCAATCTTGCTATAAGTATATTGTTACGATATTCTTTTTGTTCGATGATTAAAACATCAAACAACACTAAACTCCTTTATTATAACTCGCTATCACAATACAATACAACACAATCACTTAAATAGCTCTGATAGCTTTCCAATGTTCGCCACTAAACTCTCTGTACTAACAATCGAGGGGAAAACATCTTCTTTCAATCTTGTACACCTAAAAGTTTTAAGTCATTTAAGTCATCGTTTTAAGTCTTTAAGTCATGCATTTAAGTCTTTAAGTCATGCTTTCAAGTCTTTAAGTCATGCGTTTAGGTCTTCAAGTCTTTGAAGGATTTTAAATCTTGTAAAGATTTTAGCTAGTTGTTTCCCCCTCGCTAACAATTCTATTTCCGCACAAAACTCTGCTCCACTTAGATCTCAAAACTCTCGTCACTTAGCTCCGAATAAAACTGCCGAATCACCAACTCTCTGTAATACAAATTCTTCCACTAACTAACTCTCCGAATAAAAACTCTCTGTAGTACAAATTTTTCCTCCACAGCGAAGCCTGTCCCGTATATATTTATCTGCGTGCCAATCGAGAATCGTCTAGAGAAGCCCCGATGATGCGTCTCGAATTCTCCAGGCGGCATTGCGAGTTCTTGGAAAATGACGTTCGCTGCGACGCGATTCCTCATCTGCGTTTACGATCTGGTCAGGACCGGCGCTAGGACGTAACAATATGAATTCAATTACTATATACGACCGAATAAAAGAAATATAAAATATTTATGGTCTCCCAGAAGAAGTGTCGACAAAAATAGCAAATCTGATTTTTCAGATGGATTTCCATTTTCATTGGTTTTATATCAGGCTGAACTGAAAAATGTTGTAATTTGGTCTAAAATTCTTGCTCTGAGCTTTACTCTTCATCTAAGTTTAAGCTTATGGAAATAAATATTTGGTACGGCACGGAGATACTTTGTAAGAATAATTGTTGGGCTCTATATTGCTTGACGCGTTCAGTCAAGTTATTAAATCTAACAAAAACATTTTTTTTCGGGAAGATATATTTGTTCCGAAAATCTTATAAGTGTCATCTTTGCTATATGAATAATGGCATGTGTGGTGGTACGTTTTGGCTTGCACCAAATGAACTTCCTTTTCTCATTGGAAAAAAATTTGCATCACCCATGGATTATATTAACGATTGGAAATTGATGATATGTTATAAGGCACAACATTTGATTATGCATTTTCATTTCTATCCCATTTAATAAATGAACTTCTCAGAAACTATTCGTACTTTATCATTTCAACTTTCGATGGGCTACGGAAAAATTCCGAAGGAAAGAGTTTCACAACTTTGGATTTGCAAATGACTACCTGCATTTTTCAGTACGTTTCGAAACCTCCGGGTCCATATGAATTACATGTCGAAATATAAATGAGACAGACCCCGAAGAACACCTGATTTGATGATTTCATAACAAATAAAAATCTTATATTTCATGTCATTTCATATGAACTGAAAAGTTATGAGAAATAAAAAACCATGTCCGTCTTGAATAATTTACAGTATGATATGGCCAAAGGAAAACCTGCGACAATTTTCTTGAGCATATTTCTCCGTTCCGTTGCAAGTGGCAATGGAAGAATGAAACAAATTTTCGAACATCTATTCGATGAAACTAAGTCTAGGAAAAAAAAACAATAATCTAATTCTTCGTTTTTTCCTCTCTGAAAACAAGAGAAGCAGCTCAAATATTGTGACGTCATGATGATGAGCTTCTCTGTAATCCCCGGAATAACACAACTGGAACACTGAATCATTCGGTCATGAGATGAACGAGGCATACAATCCTCAATCAAGAATCTCCAACGATTTGCATTTTGAAGGACACACGATGTAATATTATCCTTGCAGTCCAATCTCCAAACGAAAATCCTTATCCTGACCCGTGTCGTTCTTTATTCATTTGTTTTTTGTTCTTCAGCGCTGTCTCAGGGACCACCAACGATAGATTTCATAAGTAGTACTCAAATAAAGGATCCCAAGGACACTGTAGAACTGATATGTGCAGTGAAAAACTTAGACGACTACTCGATCGTTTGGATGAAAGTTGATAAACGTAATGAAGATTACAGCTATGCGATATCCGCAGGAGAGAGTCGAATTACACCGGATCCCAGATTCAACATCACGTTTGATCGTGTGAGTACACACCGGTTCAGTGATTTATTTACCTATTTCATGAGGCTAGGCGCGCGCACAGTTTTTTTGCAGAGCGATGGCATAGGCCCTCCACACAAAGGTTAACTGTTTTGCAACATGAGTTCCAAAATAGTTTCATAGCACAATCAGTTTGCAATTAGAATTAGAACATCTGTCCGCACATGAATGCAATTAGTTCTGGGTAAACAATTGGAAAAATCTCGAAAGTTGCTCCAATCTACAAGAGGAGTTCAACAACCGAACTATCTAATTTCAGAACCAGCTCAGTTATTCCTACTTTCTCCGATATTTCAAAATGTCACCGAGAAATCAACTGATTTCTCACATAAAAAATCATAGGCTCAATGTGGTGCCAGAGCCAAACTTTTACTACTGATGCAATATTGTTAAGAATTTTATGGCGACACTTTTGCAGATTACTGTCCCTTCTCAATTTCATCGCTAGACTCTATAAAACATAATAGAAATAAGTTTATTCACATCCATTGAAAGATGTGTTTGTTTCCTACCTTCTTTCAGGTTGGAAAGTTTCCAATTGTTCACCTAGCAGAAGACAACGAGGAATTAAATTCCTTGATCTTTATTAAAACTCCCCGATTTTAAAAATCAGGCCAGCCCTGGCACGATATTGTTGTTTCCACACAATATCTCAGTACCGAACAAAAAAGATATAGCCTTACTCTTTTTTTTTAAATAAAACGTTCGCTTTCCATTAGCCGTTTTCTAGTTAGGTACAGCATCTGTCGCTAATCAGGGCCAGTTAATTCTTATTGTGAAGCTTTCAGCCTCGTTATGTAATGTCCTATCATCTACACCCGTACTCTAATAATACACTTATATGCTCATAACTCGTTTCATAATGAAATCCATTATGATACAGATTTTCATTACGATACAAATTTTCAACCAATAGAAACTCATTATTTTTCAATCAAGCATGATGTGCAAGCTTTGTATTTTGACGTTTGTCAAATCAAAATCAGTAGGTATTAAATTTTTGAAGAATTTAGTCAATTTTCGATAATCGAATGAAAATGTCTTTTAGCAGTGATATGGAAGAATTACCAGCGACTCCTCCACAGATGTCTCAGACAAGAAAAAAATACAATCGAAAGGATAATATTTTTCATTTGACATATGCAACACATATGTTTTTATTTTCGACAAAATCCTGTGAGCTATCATGGCCGAGTGGTCAATGGCGAGGGCAGTGATCAGAAACGTCCGGGTTCAAATCCTGACCTCTGCAGAGATTTTTCTAATTTGTTTTCTTTTCATTTCTCATTTTTGTATTTTACGTGGTTACCATTAATCATAATTTCGTAGAATTTTTCAAAGAAATACGATTGATTACCTTCTATCATTGTGTTCAATATAAATACGTACCTAATAATATAATATTTTTAGTTCTTCATCATTCATTGGGTGTAGATAAAATAGCGTATGCAACTCTCATGTAATGGTTATTACATGATCGTTGCATAATATACTATTATATTCAATTTTGAAATTTGTTCTTTTTTGATGAGTTGACGAAAATTGGAGGTCAATTCTTTCATCATGTTTCGTCATCTTTTTTAACAATAGTTTCAGAAAATCTTGAAGTATAAAATATTCTTCACTTTTTCTCGGCTCAGAAGTAATCGCCGTTCAACGTTGTAAATTCCACCTTATTAGGCACCATAAAACCAGAGAAATACAGTTACTCGTCACCTTCACACCTTTTTCCACACCTCTATCTTTTTTCCAGTGATTATTTCCCTGTCACATGAAACAAACTTTGCAAATGCAGCGAATAATATCAACATTGAAAGTAGCATCATACGATTGTTACCACAAAAATGGATTTGCTCGTCATGGGCGGTATAATGCCCAACATATAATATAGAAGACAAGCTCTCCATTTGCGTAATACAGATCAATCAACCATGACGAGTTATCACCAGACAATAACTGCAGATACTAGTGATCACTCCATCTCGATTTTTCTCATTTTGCATTCTCTATTTCTGTTTCATTTCAACAACACTTACTATAAGTATGGATAATTTTCAGAGCCGATCGATTTCCCGAGTTCAGATCAGTGATATTCGAGACGATGATGCAGGATATTATCAATGTCAAATATTATTATCGCCTTTCAAGAAAGTATTTGCCGAAGTTGAGCTACAAGTTCGATTACCTCCTTCCATAACAAGCAATTCTACTAGGTCCATTCTGGTTTCTGAAGGACAAGAAGGTGAGCAGTTTCCATATAATAATTTCATTATGGGGTTTCATAGAATGTATGCGTTATCATTAGGGATTTGATTAGAATTTACTACGCACATGTTACCCGAAACCATTTATATGTCCTACATAGGTATGTTATCAATGTGTGCTGGAGTATATGTATGGTATATACTTCCCATATGATAAGCATGTGCTTTTCAGCTCATGTGGAAAAAATGCTAAGTGAAATTCGAACGTATGTCCATGAGACCATATTTCTTCAAGTACACCACCCTATCCATCTGATCTGATGAGGTATATTTATTTCATGCAATTTTTCCATTTAGATAAAATAACATCAATGTCGATTGATGTAACACTCAAATGGTCAAGAAATATACTTATTATAAAATGTGATTCCGAGTGTTTATCTGTTACTTTGTCGTTGTTGCTTCTCGACGTTTCGCCATCACATTTGGCATTGTCAAGAGTTGTTACTGCTTTCTTGAAGTGCTCGTAACTGAGGAGGAAGTTAGTGATGAAAAGCAAAGGAATCAATAAGACGCTAAATCATTGCCTTCATCACTGAATTAATTTTTGCCTCAAATTTTCAGATGTTCAAATGGAATGCTATGCTGAAGGATTTCCACCACCAACAATAACTTGGAGGCGTGAAAACAACGTGCCACTACCAACTGGAGGTCAACTTTACAAAGGAAACATTCTCAAAATTAAACAGGTTCGAAAAGAAGATCGTGGCACTTATTTCTGTGTTGCTGATAATGGAGTGGGAAAACACAAAAAACGTGAGAATGATTCATCGTCACCAGGTGTCAAATTGAATACAATGCAGATAGTACATGAAAATCCTAGACGTTATTGGAACCTTTGGTGTAAATCTGGAACTTTTTCGAATTCGATTTTTTAACCTGTCCAATGTACAAGTCAAAAATATTCAAAATGATCACTCCTGTTTTTTATGTCTGTTCTGTTTGTATATGTGTTCAACAAGATTGATACATCTTTTTCTACTCACATTATTGTAGCATCAACAATTAAATTGATGTTCTCTAAATATTTGCTCCTTATCTTAAAAAAACATGCCTGAAATACCGGCCCTGATATGTTTGTGTGGTGTAAAAAATAGCCAAATCAATAGCAACTCAATTATTTTTCAGGTTCCATTGATCTGCATGTGGAAAGTGCCCCTGTTATTGTGGTGCCAAGGCAACGATTGGGTCAGGCACTCAAATTCGACATGGACTTGGAATGCCAGGTGGAAGCCTATCCCCCACCAGCTATAACGTGGGAAAAAGATAACACAACATTGTCTACCAACCAGCATTATGCAATTTCACATTTTTCTCTGTCGGACGAGTACTATGAGACTACGCTGAGGGTTATCTCTGTAGAAAAAAAACAGTACGGAGAGTACGTGTGTAAGGCAGCCAACAGATTGGGAAAAGCTGAAGCAAAAATAGAATTTTTCGGTGAGTGTTGTCATCTGTAGCCAGGGAGGTTAGAGAGAGTTTGAACTCACCCGGATTTTTCCTGCTGATACATATTGTAATAAGTTTCTGTTCGTGTGCATAACACCATTCTCGTTATTTTTTGCAGATTATCGACAAAAAATGTTTTCAGGGTATTTTTTGCTTGTTCTGAATAGTTGAAAACAATTACCTCACTCATTTCATAATCACAATGATTTCCTTTCCAAAATAATGATTTCGCAGCTCTACTAAGATTAGTTACGTATTTCTTTCCGCATATGGTTCAGAAAGTTTCACATATTCAACATATTTTTTGAAAGAAAACGATAAAAATTTCATGAATGTAGTGTTTGCTAGACAACAAAGAATAATTTCCCGAATACTGGAAAAACGCGGACGTAATACCAATTTACAAAAATGGAAAGAAAAACAGTACGAAATTATAGGCCTATCAGTAAACTATCTGCATTTCCGAAATTGTTCGAGAAATTGGTTTACAAATACATACATTTTCTAGTGAAATCCATCATCATATCGGAACAGCATGGTTTTTTTGCAGGTCGGTCATTGGAATCGAATTTAGTAGAGTATAGTGAATATTTATATAGTAGCATGGACCAAAGACTACAAGTTGATGCCATTTACACCGACTTCAGCAAGGCGTTCGATAAGATTAGTCACAATCTTCTTCTCGAGCGGCTTGCTGGGGTTGGGGTACATGGCTCGCTTCTGAGATGGGTGGAATCTTATATAAAAAATAGGTCCCAATCTGTGACAATTCAAGGATTTCATTCGGAAGAATACATAACTTCATCAGGTGTTCCACAAGGTTCACACCTAGGACCCTTGTTTTTTATCATATACGTAAATAATATAAAATCGTGTTTTGAACATGCCAACTTTTTGTTATATGCAGATGATATGAAACTTTACCTGACCGTGCGAAATCTATTTGATTGTTACAAGATCCAAGACGACCTTAATAGACTTGCTGAATATTGCAACTCGTCTAACTTATACCTGAATTTTCAAAAATGCTTCAGCATAACATTTACAAGGAACATCAACTCGGTTCAGTTTGATTATTCAATAGAAAATCATCAATTAACTAGAGTAAATAATATCAGGGACCTAGGAATTATATTCGATTCCAAAATGATTTTCGATATGCATATCGAATCAATCGCAAACTCCGCCTCACGGATGTTAGGGTATGTAATGAGAACATGTAAACATTTTGAAAATATCAAGTCTTCAATCTGTGTCTATAATGCATTTGTGTATAGTAAGTTAAACTTCGCTTCTATTATATGGAGTCCTCAATACAAAACGTATATAAACCGCCTGGAAAATATCCAGAACAAGTTTGTCAAATATATTTCCTTTAAACAAAATTTTAATTACAATAGCAACATTGAAAATGCAAGAAAACATTTCAATATTGTATCCCTATCAAGTAGAAGAGTGATATCAGATATTCTATTTTTACATAAAATTATCTCAAATACCGTAGAAAATGCAAATATATTGATTCAAATTGAATTCAACGTCCCTATTCGGCCACTTAGAACAAACAACTTATTTCACATACCTTTTCGGAGAACTAATTCGTCTCAAAATTCTCCATTATGCAGAATTGTTCGCAATACTAACAAGTATAGCTTGTATAGCTTATAGTTTTTATACCTACTACTAAAAAGATATACCAATCTTTTGTAAGAATGTAGATACTTTAGTGGACCTTTGTCTGTTTGTATCTTTCATGACCATTAAATAAATAAATAAAAATAAATAAATAACATTATTTCTCTACTGTGAGGAATATGTACCAAGTAGAAACGCCTCAGACCATGATGCATTTTTTGTATATGCGGATTCATACGAAAGGAAAGCCTTGTAATGTTCAGAGAACATCACGTGAATCAAGGGACAGGAGATACAAATTAACATTCACTCTGAATTTTTGAAGTTTGTAAGCCTCATCAAAAAAAACTTCTCTTGGCAAGAAAATTCAGAGGTCAGCTGTTCTATTGAAAAAAAATTCCTGAGCAAGATAGGTTCGACAGGTCTCCAAGCTCACAACAAAGTCTCTGACCCTTCTACGATGTTCCAAAGGAGTGAGCGAGTCTGTAATCGAAGAATTACCAACAAGTCGGATTGCCTTACTCTGAATAGAATCAAGAAGCTTCAATGAATGTTTTGGTGCCGATCTCCATACTATAGGAACTATATTCCAAGACAGATCGTATCTGAGCCTTGTAGATCATTAGAAGTTTACGAAAAGTTAAGTATTTCTTCGCACGAAATAGAAATACAATCTTCTGGGAAGTGGGAAGCACCTTTGGCGATCGATCTCACATGGTTCTCCCATGAGATATTATTTCTGATCATAATTTCTAGCATCGAGATACTTGACTCAATTCGTCGCTGCAATTCTTTTTTGGTGCAATAAGTTGCAAGGACTTCGTGGAATTTGTTGCCGCAAACTACAAATATGTGGTTACGCCATTCTGAAAAATGGTTATTTCGAATATCACAACTTTTTTTCGAAGCTGAAGGTGTCAAGAAAAGTAATAAGGTGAAATTATCACAAATGCCAAAATAAAAAATTGATGAAATCATGTAGGCGAGGTACACATTTTTTTCGCAAATCATTCACCCTACCTCCTTGCTTTACCTTACCCCACTTCATCTTGCGTTCATTACTGGTACTTTGCGAAACTAATATTGACAACCACTGAATATATGAAAATGTGCATGGTCCTTTCTCCCTCAGGAGTATTCTTAGAAATATCAATGAATCAGTTTATTTTTCCTCAAACCTCGAATATGTTTGAATGACACATTGAATATAATAGTTGACTAAACAATGACACTGGAACCTCTGATGTGAAAGTTGAAACTTTTTGTAGAGATCAATTACCCTAACACCAAACTGATATTTTTGCACTAGACGCCTGTTTCACGAATAAGATCAGCATCTTCAGCAAAACAACGCGTCGAATTTATTGGAACTACTCATTCTCCACCTCCAAGTAGAAACGAGTCAATACACCTGATGTAGTACTCTTAGATCATCAGAGTAAGACAATATTCTCAGAACCGCACCGGGTATCATCCGAAAAGAGTGAGATAAATGGCCGAAATATCTA
The DNA here is from genome assembly GCA_032362365.1 of Zygogramma bicolorata. Lineage (NCBI taxonomy): Eukaryota > Metazoa > Arthropoda > Insecta > Coleoptera > Chrysomelidae > Zygogramma > Zygogramma bicolorata. The sequence continues at coordinate 83,176 of JAVJAQ010004098.1, read as the reverse complement.
GTCGTGCTTTTCGAGCTCCGTATAGGTACTCTATCTAGAGCATTCTGAAATGATTATTTTGATTGAGTGAGTCCTTGGTGGAATGATGCCCTCGCTGCTCTCCATTCTGAAACTCATACTACCCTGCCGAAAAACGACAGACAATCTAGCTGTACAGATGCAGAAGGCAGTCATTCTCGGCTCATTACGTGTGCTCAGGTCGTATGACTCTCGGGCCCAGTAATCACTCATCCTACGAGTGTGAAGAGTGGGTATGGATGCCAGCGCGCCCTCGAAATGTCTCAGAGGTTCGGAGAAAGGGTCCGAAAGGCCATTATTCACGGGGAATAGTGATAAAGGCGTATGTCGATAGATACGAATTACATACATGTATCTATCAAAAGGCATCTGACCTCTTGTTCGAGCTTATTACTGTGCCAACCAAGTGTTCTCTTCCACCTTTAAAAATTCGGATAATTCTACCAAACAAAATTCAAAAAATGCATAGTTACCAATCTTTCATATTCGTCTTCAATCATTGGTCACATTCAGGTTCTCTATTACTATGGCAAATATCATCAGTATCATCTGATCAATTCTTCATTATTTTTTTCTCAGAAACAGACCACCCTATCTGTCCACCAGCCTGTGGTACAACTACAACAACCACAGCAGCTTCCCTTCCAGATTCTAGTTCATCGACGGGTACATCATCGTGAGTATTTGACTTTTCGAGCCGTCTTTATACTTTAATTTTGAATAAAAAAAATGATCAACAGAAGTCCATGTTTCCTTGGAACTTCGACTATATATGTGACATCTTGTGATTGACATTTATATATATATATTTTTTATATTTTATATGGAAGTTGACATTTTTTGACATTTTCCTAAAATTCCTTAAATCATCACCATGGTTACACATTTCACTTTTTCTCCACGGAAGGAAAGTCAAAAGTCAAATAATTTCACTGTGCTATCGTATTATTTTGGATGCAAAATTTAACAAAAATAATACTCAGATGGACAAATATTTTTGTATTTTGTAGAGATACATTTCTTATAAAATCGTAGTAGAGAGCTTTCGACTTGAAGAGTCATCATCAGTGCTTAGTCATTGTCTATGGCTTAGTCGTCAGGTTTACAAGGGCCCCAACCATTAAAATGTACAGCTCTGATGAAGACTTAAGTATTCACGTATCTCCACAACAAGCAGACTGACAACGAATCAACTGATGAATGTATTGATAATGATAAGGGCAACATTACATTGATTTGATTTGATTAAAAATGAAAGAAGTTCCGTATTCACATAACAAAATTTTTATTTTTTCAGAGTATCCAACACCACCGAACCGAAAGCGAGCGTTTCTGAAAGTACTTAGCCTATCATCGACAATTCAAAAAATGAAAGTGGCCATATGTATCAAAAAAATATTTTTGTATTCTTATGTATATAATAAATGACATTTTTGCATCGTAAGATTTGGAAACAAGTATACTGGACTTACTTCTGAATGGATTATATTAATAATGCTTTTCTTTACTCAAGACGTATCATACTAAACTAGCAATTATCTGAATGCACATGTGCAGATGGTTATCCCCCAGCAAAAAAAAAAAAAAAAAAAAAAAAAACAACCAACCCAAAAAAAACAACCCCAAAAAAAAACCCACCCAACACAAAAAACCCCCCCCCCCCCCCCCCCCACCCAAAAAAAAAAAAAAACCCAAAAACCCCCCCCCCCCCCAAAAAAAAAAAAAAAAAAAAAAAAAAAAAACCCCCAAAAAAAAAAAAAAAAAAGGGTCCCCCGTTTCTTATGTGAGCAGGAAGAGTCATCATTTCACATATTCAATTTTCTCAATCTTTTTTCATCTTATGGTTCTCACGAAACATCATATTGAGAGATTCGGGATTTGGTAATTAAAAAAAAAAAAGACTTAATATGAAATGCATCCCATTTTCAAAACCGAGATATTAATATTTGCTGAAATTTGTGAGCTCTGAAATAAATTGTTCTGTTTGTGGATATTCAATTTGACTGTTCTCAATGTAGGTATAGCAATGCATTACTTAATTTCATCGAAGATCTGATCAATTTCCAAAAATATTAAACAAACAAATAAGAGTTTGGAGTTCAACCCAAGACAAATCACTTTTTAACTCATCTTCAATAACAAACTGAATCCTTCTATTTGTGTTAGCAAATCCATTGATGTCTTCGATTTTATCTACATTTCTTCTATCGCCATCCCAATTGAACTCTCTAATGAAGTTGACTTTGAATAAGTTTTTGATTCTGAAAGTTGAAACATCTCCACCTATTTCTGCCACAAAAATAGTGAACGTGCACAACATTTTCAAATAATTTTCGTCACAATTTTTAAAAGACTCTCCACCTATTCATTGTGACTTGTGCTACTAGCCCAAGAAACGCCCTCTTGAGTGGGGCTATAGGCTAAATTCAATATACTCGATGCACTAGCACTCAACTTGTATACAAGGTGTCCAGAGATAAAACCGACAAAACTTATGGGATTGAAGGGACTGCCCATATGATTGCAAAACGTCAATTCAAATGTCCGAAACCGCTTCGTCACCGACATACAGAGTGATTTGTGAATTTAGACGGCAAATTCAATCCGTCATATTGAATACAGGTGTCATATATTGGGTCCACCTTGTTTTATGTTAGCCATAAAAAGGATGTCAGTTTTTATAAAGCCACCTAGACATTCCAGAGAACGGTCGGCAAATTTGCGCAGTGTAAAAAGTCGTGAATAAAGTAGCAGTCGAAATTGTTTAAATCTTTTATTTCTATCGCTAAATATTTTGTGTGCTGTGATACAACAACAGGGATTAGCCGATTGGGCTCAAATTTGGTACGTAAATTACAATGGAAGGCCTTAACAAGTAGCCATTCGAACGAAACCAATATCAGGACCAGAATATTCTTTTTTTCATCGTTAAGTTTTTGCAAGAATAACTCGCCCTGTATAATGGCTTTCACAAATATGTGCTCAGATTCGAAATCTACGAGAAAAACTCTACAGGATATAGTTGAGAAAGTTTTTAGCACCATTTTTAATAAATCATTATTTATAACTACTTTTCTTCGGGCTTGAAGGCCCTAGTTCTTTGGAATTTCAAGCCCGGAGGGAAGTAGTTATACTAATAACCTCGGCCGCGAAAGCCTTAACCATTTTGTCAAATTATTATTTTTCAATTTACTTTATATCACCGAAACTACGTGAAATACGTAAAAAAAATAAGATAGCTTTTTTTTGTAAAATAAAATTATCTACAAACAGTCTCTGATTCGTATATCTTGTATTTGTCATAGTTCAAAAGATATAAGCGTGTAAACGTAAAATTTTATTATTACACTTTTCTATTCCACTACATTCCAAGCGAGATATAAAAAATGTTACTAAACCATTTTTGTAGAGAATTTAATTTGCTACAAAAAACACAACCTATTCCTCATATTAGCAAAATTATTCGCGAATTCGTTTTTTTTCCATTTTCAAGTATAATTTTCAACATTCGGCTATTCAAATATTCGTTATAGAGATGTGTTCATTACAAACATCCTAAATAAATGAAAGGAATCATTATTTGAATTTAAAACATTAATAATATACATTATTGTGCGACAGAAATGATGAAATGAGGGCGCGCATACGGAACATTCAAGTTGTTCTGCCAGGTATTTAGAACCGCCGTTTTGTTCCGCCAATTGTCATACACACTTGGAAATGTCAGCACAATAACATACTAAAAACCCACTCGGAACCGTCCAATCGATCCGCCAATGTTTTCCCGATGATTTTTAGCTATCAGAGGACTGCTGAGAAAAATATGAGCCTTAACTAAATAATAAAAAGATGCGCGATTTTTTGCAAGTTGGGGGCGTTCCGCCACCCCCTTATGGAACCGCGCTCAGGGCCTTTCCTTACGGATGGCACTCCCTTCGGCCCTCCACAACACTTTCTCAAAATATTGGCCTCAACTAAATAATCACGCAAAACTGTAACTGGCTCTGTCTATCACGCCAAGGGTACGACTTGTATCATGATATGTATGAAGGAGTTTCGTGGTACAGATGCACTGAGTTCATTGCAGGATTATAATATACTATATAGTATTTTATATGAATGTGAAGATGGATAAATGAACCAGGCTTATGTGTGAAACGGATGACGAAACAAAAAAAAAGTGACGAAATCTGTTCTGACATTTTCAAACCTGCCAGAAAACTTGCTAGGGCCGGTCCTGACCATAGCGTTAATAATCTTCTTGGGGACTTGTTCGCTTGTTCCAGTAGGTAGGTACACGAGTTGGTCACACTGATGTGCAGTGCAACTAGAAAAGGTAGTGAGTTGTTGTGAGTTGTGTACGAATGGTTGTGTTTGTCAATTAGTATTTGTTTTCTAGTGCTTATAAATATGGCGGCTATATTTTTATTCTGTTTTTTGGCCTTTTTCAATATCGGTAAGTGGTATCATAACCACCCTATCCCACAGTTTTCGATATTAAGGCTGAAGCGAGATAAGCATGATAATGAAATCGTGATAAGCTGTGGCTGTTCGTTTGTTTTGATCATTGATGATATCATCAGATAATCATTCACTGGGTTACACCTATTTCAAATGAAAACGGATTTTTAATGTAGAAATCATGATTGATTATTTCTCTTGCAAATATATTTTGTAAGAAATATTTTGTCAGATGATTAGTCGCAAGATGGAATTAGAAAGTGGAAGATGACTGAAAATGTAATTAAAAACAATTAAGAAGCGATCCCAACCAAATGAAAATCACTTGTGAATCATCTTTTCGAAGGAACTCCAAGAAAAATTTTTAAATTGTACTGTTTCAGCGTATTTTTATTCTCTTGAGCTTCAAAAATGAAGTTTGAGGCTTTGTTTAAAATTACCTACATTCCTACTACTTCTTTGTGAATTTCATATTTCCATTTCCCATTATAGGTAATTAAGATCCAGTTGGGTATACTAGGTGGATTTATCCAGCTTCAATTATCAAGGAACAATTAACAATTTGCAAGTAACCATTATCAATGAGTTGAACTGTCTAATTTACTGTAGATGATTCATGCAACCAAATTATCAACTATCAATTAACAAGCAACAAATAAGAGTTGGCCAACTACTAAGTTTCTTACTTTAATTGTAAAATATGTGTCTCTAATGTGCAGGTTATTATGACGGATTATATGATCATAACTAAATTTTTCTTCAAATAATTTGTTTTTCGCGATATGTGAGCGAGCTAAAATTGAAACTGTAGATGCGATTCTGGTGGACTTTCTGAGGAAAACAATGATATTTCATTCTCAATTTCAATCGTCAACTCTCCAAAACAAAGCTAGGGTAAGTATATAAAAAAGGATAAAAAAGTTTACTCAAAAGTTTATGTAAGGTTAAAGTTGATCCCCTTCCACAAGTTTTGATCATTTTTAGATTTAGGTGCAAGAATGCCTCCTTTTTCATTAATTTCTACTTGATAGTTGTTGATCGCTACCTACTTGTTCATTGTTACTCGATAATTGAAGCTTCATGAATCCACCTTCATTATTAATCTGGTTAACTTAATTATGCCAAAGTTGACTATTGATTGGTCAGAAAAATCAACTCTGATCTTTCGCTTCCACAGATACCTAAGTATACAGAAAAAACCCGAGAAGAAACCGAAACATTCGAAATTATATTTTTGCTGTACTTTTTTTAGCACCGATTTACTAGTTCCCACTTTGTCTTAGTCATTTTCAATGAACCTTCATATAGGGTGTCCGCCGACTTGGACTACCCCCCAATTATAATTTCAAATACCAACCTGTATTCTTTGTCACATTTTTTCAGTAGCAACATTCATTTTATAGGTAGGTATCAAGAAATTAAATTATCTCAGATATTCTTGAGAGTTTCAACAATATTTAATTATAGGTAATCGTCTGAATGATGTTTTTGTTAAATATTCGACCCTAACACTGGATTTATGCAGCAGTTTCAAGTAATAAGCTTTAAGTAATAATAAGAGGTGGAAATCATCCTACTATCTTATGACAAGTGCATAAACATTGAAAACTGAAGGTTGGAGTTCTCAAAGTTTATTAGGCAGAGAAGTAATTAGTTGTAAATGTAGAAAATCAAACATGGTGATGATGATTTTAATATTATGGGAGAAGAACCCAACTTTTATATGGAAATATTAGTCACAAAAACGACATCCCTTTTTGGCATTTGGGAAAAATATTCATTCTCAAGCAACAGAAATGTATTGCTTTTCTGACTGACTTTTTAAAGTTGACGTTACCATGGCTCTCTTCAACTTTTACTGCCAACTGCATAGGTGCAGTAGAAGTGGTCAATTTTGAGTTTGATTTTATATTCCAAGGATTCGACTTTCACACGTATAAGAAGCCTCTTTGGAATTTCTATCAGATAAGAGTTTTTTTAGTTAGTAAGTAGTGTGACACTCGGTGACACTTCTAACCAAAAAAATTTCATCTTGATAGAAATTACAAAGAGGACTGAAAAAGAAGGCAGAAATATCGCCAAGGGGGAGAGAAAACCTCCTCAAAAAACATCCGAACAATATTCAAGTATAACATATACGAAATGTGGGGGGAAAAAACTTTTCGATGATTCCATCGCTAGCGGACTTTCCCATTGTCCTGATTACACAAAACGAGTTGCTGACCTGACAGTAGACACCTATTGCACCTGTGTACTCGGATGACAGTAGCAACACGTGCAAGTTGACGTTAATTTAAATGCAAGCTGCTGTTGTAAGTGGCGTGGTTGGGGAAGACCGCGGAAGACGAGAAGCGATCAAATATAAACGATATTAGATGTTTTCTAGCGCTCTTGTATTTAAAACGTATGCGCCTCTCTCTCTCCTCTCTCACTCACTAATTTGGTTGGTCGTTAATGAGTGAGTGCTTACGTTTCTATATTGCTCGGCGGGCACTGAATCACTTAGAAGTCACTTTTTCTTGCTAGATTTGTATAGCAAGCTTACGAAATATCAAATACATGATATTTATAGGAAATCGCTACACAATTCATAAAAAGAAAGAACTAGCCCAGGAACACGTTCCCTCGATTCACCTAACTTTTTTCAGAAAATCAATTTACGACTTGTCTGCCATCAATTAATTCACATTTCGGTGACATTTATTGTATAGAAATTTTCTATTAATGATATATATTTATATACCTCAGTTGGCATTTTCAAGAAGCTGGAGCAACACTCAGGGCTCTCTTGTGGTTCCACATTCGGTTGTGCACTAAACTGACAGTATATTTCAAATGGCTGCTTGACCCGCACCGAACAATATATAATCATTTCCGTGCCAAGATGATATGGACAAGCTGTACATGGATTTTTTTGAGATTTTGATGAAATAAGTAGAACAATTTCAAACCAGAATAATTGATCTTTTCGTTAAATTGATGGATGTAGCCTGAAGCCATAATATAGTGACAGATCATCGTGGTTCACATTTCAACATCTGCTAGTAGATAGTGTGCAAAAGGAAAAAGAAACAGCGATCTCAATAGAGCATCGCGCTACGAATCTCACTTGCAACTGGATTTACCGTTTAGTTCATTCCTGTGAGGTTATTAGTCGATATCGATTCATATCCCGGGAAGAGATTTAATTAATTTATAAAAATGACATCGACAAACTCTTTTTTATATTTTACCATGAACACTTCGAAAATTCCATTCGAATGTCATTTTTAAGTAATTTTTATCTCTTCTATTTCATCGCCTTGCGGAAGAAGCGATTTATCGTTCTAAATCATTTCTTTCCTAGTTAATCGTTTTATCGCATTGGAGGAAACATATGTGTAATATTCCCTACCTTATTTTAACTTTTTTTTTTTTTTTCAGCGCTTTCCCAAAGATCACCAACCATTTCTTACATAACGCAGACACAAATCAAGGACATTGGAGGAACCGTTGAATTGTCGTGTTCAGTTCAATACACGGCTGATTACTCTGTTATCTGGATGAAAGTTGACAAGAATCAAAATTCTTACAGCTTACCTATCTCTACTGGAAGCTCTCTAATATTGCACGATTCCAGATTTTCTCTCAGATATGATCCTGTAAGTGTACAGTCAATCCATCAGGGAGCAAAAATCCCTTTTTTCAAATGGTTTTATGGTGAAATTAAAGAATGCCTACATCTAAAAACAAACATTCTGGATTCTTATCTTGAATTGAAGCACTGATAAGTAAAAAAGGGACAAAACAACAGTTTTGAGTAAATGAATTGAGTGCAAAATTTAAGCCATTAAGCAAAGAGTCCACGAATCCTTGCATATTTACCTTTTCTCATAATATGTGGATATTAGTCATGTTGTATATGCCACCAAAGTGATTGGAGTTTCATCTTACTTACATTTGCACTACTTATTTGCCTGAATTATGTTGACAATGTGTCTATTCAATTAATTAACTCTATTTAAACCTGTCGCACAAAAATCTCATAAGATCGGAATAGTCTACATTTAAACAATAAATAACAAACAATGGAACTGAATTACGTGTTTTGATCCAAGTATCAAACATAAAAATTCAAATTATCAAAAATAATGTTGCAATGAAGATAAAATATCAAATATAAAATAATAAAATCAAACTGAATTTCAAATGAAGAAATGTGAACAAATTTTACTTCCACTACTTATCTTCATCTTAGAAGTTTCATTTTTATCACTGTAGTAAATCCCTTTGCTTTTCGATACCTCAATTATCAAAGTAACAAAATAGCTACTTGCAATGGAGTAAAATAAAAAAAATAGTTATAACCATACATATTTCAAAAAAACTGAATCAATTTTCAAAATTGAGGTCTATGACACATAAGTTTCTACTAATTTTGATATGATATATTCAACAGTTGCTAGGTTTGGATATTTTTTAATAAATTCGTTGGAATGAATGATTCAACTATTTTCAATGCTGAATCCACCTTAATCATAAATATGTCTGATTTCCAGAGCAGTTCAACATATTTACTCCAGATCAAAGATATCCAAGAAACAGATGCAGGGTATTATCAATGTCAAATATTGATATCTCCTAGCAACAGGGTCTCTGCTGAAGTCGAATTGCAGGTTCGAAGACCCCCCTTCATTTCCGATAATTCCACTAGGTCCATAGTGGTTTCTGAAGGACAAGGTGAGTTATCTTCAGTGGAGGACTTCACAAAGATACTCATCGACATTGGGTGCAAATCCAATTGTTTATTCATTATTGCATAACCCACTTAAAATCGGTATGAGAAACTGGTAAAAAAAATTTGAAAGTTTCTCAATATTTTTCAACAGAGATCATTACCCTAACACCACATTGAAAACCCACAGTTAGCATCATCAGGGGAAGATCGTAAGGAGATTAAAGTGCAAGTGTTGTCAGTGTTGTGTTAGTGTAATAGTTCATCTCTGTTTAGTTAAGTTTTCGCTTGAAGACCAAAAAGTACCGAATCTTATCTATTATTTCCATCAATCACTTTAGAGTCTTGTATTTTACGAATCGTCTAATTGTTCTCCAATGTTCTCAGCTGTACAAATGGAATGTTATGCTGGAGGATATCCACCACCGAGGATATCTTGGAGGCGTGAAAATAACGCCATTCTACCAACTGGAGGCTCCATATATAGAGGAAACATTCTGAAAATCAAGCAGATCCGCAAAGAAGACCGTGGTACTTACTATTGTGTGGCTGAAAATGGAGTCGGAAGAGGAACGAAACGTAAGTTATTCATATTTTATCACGCAAATATAGTAAGTACACTGAAAATACTATTGACGAAACAGATTTCAAGCTAGAGATACAGCAAAGATCAGGGAATGCTAAGGAAAATATTTTTTTAATCACAGAAAGCATATCTTCACCCATCATGTTTTTTTTTTGTTTCATTCATGCCACAGTCTGAGTTTACATCTTGCCATTTGATAGATCGGATTTCAGTGTTTTTTCTCTCGATTGTTTTTTCTATTCTGTTTTTCCCTGTCAATGAAACTATTATAAGAAGATGATATTAATGCTGAAAAATGTTCAATTCTCAGAATCAACATTTGATCAATTAACTTTTTTGAAGTTATGATTGCAACAAAAAATATAATTTGAGAGAGGCCAGTCAAGACAATGTGATCTGGTTAAGCAAATATTTGTGAAACTAATAAAATTTTGACCTCAAATCATGTTTCATTCATGTATTATTTTTCAGGAAATATTGCTGTAGAAGTAGAATTTGCGCCTGTAGTAGTAGTTCCCAGACCCCGCTTGGGTCAAGCACTTCAATTTGACATGGACCTCGAATGTCACGTAGAAGCATATCCCCCACCAGCCATAACATGGGAGAAGGACGATATAACGTTATCAAACAACCAACACTATAGGATATCTCACTTCGCCGTAGCAGATGAATTCACTGATACCACCATCAGAGTCATTACTATAGAAAAGAGGCAGTATGGACAGTATGTCTGTAAGGCAGCCAATAAACTCGGGACAGCTGAGGGAAGAGTTGAGCTTTTTGGTAAGTTTTTCAGTTTTGCAAAAAACATTTGTGATTTGCTCGATTTTTGTTTGTTATGAATGGCATTTTGATTTATTGTCATATTAGTTAGGAATTGTCGAAGGAATTGTTCATGAGTTTTTGGATTTTTGTGCAAATAATGTTACTATAGTTGCAATGAATCTTATCAGTGATCTATAATCCTACCCAGTGAGTTTCAAACAAAAAAAATTGATCAGCTAGTTTTCACATTGAAAAAGATGTATTCATTTTTCATATAGGCCCATAAAAAGCAAGTAAGATGATGAAGAAAACTAATGCAGTGTGATTTATTTGTTCAGATCGATTCATTAAAAAAATCCACATTGTGTTAAATGAAAGTTTTTGAAGATGACTAGAAAAAATTATATCAAAAAGAGATTCAATTATTAAGAAAAGTTTTTATAGTTCACTTTTTGAAATGTTATTGAACTTTCGAACATTCTGGTTATTGGAACCAGCAGCTATCAACTATAATGTTTCTTGGGTTTATTGAAAAATATCATTACTGAATATTAATGAAATTGATGGTAGAGACATGGAATCAATACCTTGATGTCAGTAAAAAAGGGATATTACTGATCCCATTTTTCAACTGACAACAGGCAAGGTAACAAAATCTCAATATACTCGGAACCTTTTTTTTTCAATTTTATTATGTTCTGCTGATAATCAGATCTTTAAATTCGATGATCCCAATAATGGAGCAATGCCCTATTATACTGTTACTGATATTTAGTTACAGACTGCTTGCAATTTGAATGTATTGACATGATTTTTCTGGTTTGTGAAATTTCCTTTTATGTATTTTGGAATAGATATTTTTCCTTTGTTTTTTTTGTGTTGTGTTTGTAGTTTAGCTACAGCTAGATATTATTTTTGTGTAGAATCTGTGGTTCCTGTTTGCCCTCCTGCTTGTGGTTCGGCTAGATATGCTGCTGCAGCTACAGTATCTACCAGTACAGCTGCTTTGTTCATCTCAGTGTTGATCTTCATGTTCAGGTAATTTTTTTTATTAATTCAATTTTTTTTGTTCAATGTGCTGAGAGAACCTTTGGGAATGTTACTGTTTTGGGAAGTGCAGCATGATTCCTTGATTCCACTTCATTAAATAGGTAGTTCCTGGCTACCCCTTGCTTGCACAAGCTCTTGAATGAGCTTTTGAGGCGTTTTCTATAAACCTAGAATATTCAATAAAAAAATTAGGATTGAAAAAATGTTATGATTAATTGGTGCCAGGTTTTTTATTGGATTTATCTAAAAAAAAATTCTTTCATTTCAAAGTTCTGGAAAGAGGAATTTCTGTGTAGTTCTGATTCATATTTACATCACTGTTTTCGGTAGTATTGTATTTATTGTGTATTTCACGTCAATTGAAAACACAGTTGCACCATTGGAAAATTAGTGACCGCTCAAATAAAATATGATATATATAAATATCCACTGGTGACAAACTCAGAAGAATAATGAACACAAATATATGAGCACCGTTTTCAAACCTCGAAGACCCATTTCGTCTTGCTCACCGTGACCAAAGAATAGGATTGCTCCCAAAAACCAAAGAGTATTTAACGTGAAATGCGGTGAATGTGATCAGCAATATATAGGCCAGATGAATAGGAGAATTTCAGATAGGGGGCAGGAACGCAAAAATAGCATGAGGACAAAACAATCATCTTCTGTTTTCTTCCAAAATTACCACCAGAAGGGTCACGAAATAGATTTTAAGAAAGCTAAACAAATAGCGCAAGTGAAGCATTTCAGAACACTCCAAATTAGGGAAGCCGTTGAGGTAGAAAAGAATAGAGAAATCAGCAAAAGATACGACTCTCAAAACATACCAACTGTCTGGAAAGCCCTTCTCTTTGGTGTACGCAGGACGTCCAAAACCAAATGGACCACCTTTGTCTGAACAGTCATGATCTGGAAAAAGCCAATCTGAAAGCTATCTGCTACAATTTACCGGCAAGAAATTGTTTGAAAACCCGCAGAAGTATTTCACACAACAGTTGCTAGCACCCAGAAGGAGCAATAACATTCTTCAAAACTTTTCTAGAGATCAATTACCCTAACACCAAACTGATATTTTTTTGTACTCGACTTGCATTTCGCTTACAAGGTTAGCATCTTCAGAAGATTAGTATCAATTTTCTTCTGAAGATGCTAACCTTGTTAGCGAGTCGAGTGCAAAAATATCAGTTTGGTGTTTAGGTAAGTAACTGCTCTGTAGAAAAAGTTTTTAACTTTTACACCAAAGGTTCCAATCTCATCAACTACTAACTTGAAAATTTCAACTGAGATGTTGGCGAAACGTCGAAACTCAAGACTGACTAACCAACGGATAAACTCTATATATATTCAATTATATATATATAGATTTCCTTGTTCAGAAAAATAGAAATAGATAATTATAGTTTATAACTGTATTTCTGAAATAGATATTACCAGTTCTGCCTTTCAACTATTTTTCCCATACTTATTGAATGTTCATGAAACAATCTCTTTTCTAGAAATACCCGTTCCCAACAGTAACTATCCAGGACTAATTTGGTTGAATTCAGCAAGGAAGAACTTCGAAGCAGCTGTCTTCAATATCATTTTAACCATGATTTTGGTATTTAGTCATTGAAATCAGAATGTCAAATCACTTGTCCAGAGCTCAAAGTAGGCACTTGCTGAATTTTTTTTATGAGAATCTCAAATAATTTTTTCATCAGTATATATGTAGTCGTTTTATGACCTACATGCATCATTTCAAAGTGAATTTACACTTCTTACATGTTAGAATCTGCTCTATTGAACTTTGCCAGTTATAACATGTTTTGAACTGAGCTAAATAGTATAAGTGTGTAGAGTAGATTGATGGTGATTATAAAACGAAGAAGTAGCTCTAGTTTTTACACAAATTTTTATAATTTTATACTATTGTCCGACTTAGTCAAATACATTGACACTTCATTTGCGATATGTTACACATAAAATTTATTCAGTATACAACGAGGATATTTTTCAAATAGATACGTTGGGTGTCAACTAAAGAATTTATTTATGGACAATCTTCCAGCGTTCTGGAAATTATTTGTATTATATATCTTTTATAAAGTAGTATCACGGCCTATGTTACAATTTCTCTAACATTAATATAGTGAATTTTTAATCAACCTTTGTTAAAAACTACCATACTGGTGATTCAAGAATTGGTGAGAAATTTTTTGGATTCTGATAGTGTATTCTTCGGAATTTTACTTTCAAATCGGTTTGTAATATATACTCGCATATTGCTCAAAAATGATATTGATATTACTCTTTCAAAGAAAATGTCCATGGATATAAAGACAGGTTTATAACATTCTGCACAAAATTGTTATAAGGTTAGGAGAACGGGGCCACAATAGAAACAAAATAATGTCAAGAATGTTACTAGGTGTTCTACTTTTCCTTGAATTATGCCAATTAATATCTGTCTTCTTTTTTCTACAATAACAGATATTTCTCAAACGTAATTAACTGTTTACTTGTTAATATATGAAGTAAAAAATAGCTTTGCAAATAAACCCTGATAGTAGCAGTGTGATCCCGATCCTAATATTCGATAATGAAAAAATCAGAACTATAAATTCAGTTAAATTTAATGAAGTAGGCGAATTGAACAAATGAGATCACTATAACGCTGATAATTTAGCTTAGAATATTATCACTGACCATATTCATCTAGCCACCGCGATTGTGTTCAATAACACATCTATGATGCCGTAACAGAAATTGACAAGACATTAACGAATTCGTTTCCGGTACAAACGATGAATAGAAATCATTTTCTGTCAGATTATTTTCTGGGGAATATCCACTCCAATAATTACCATCATTGGGTATAGATCGCCAAGGCCAGGTAGTCTTCGTATTGGAATATGATTAAAAAACATATGCTAAATGGTCACACGTTGAAAACATGTGGGGGACAAAAGGAATCGATTTTTTAGACTTTTCAGATCATGATGTGAGTAATTTTATGGAATATTATAGGTACTTCGAAAGTAAAAGACGTATTTAAAACAATAACAAATCTTTCTTAATCACCAGTATGTTATTGATTTACTTTCGTGGCATACTAATATCCAGGAGGGTACTGAAGTGTTTCAAATAATAAGTGACTACTTGAAATTGATTTATCAATATCCTTCAAACTAGGGAACTGAGAGTATCAACAATTTTGTTCATAACTATTTTTTTAAACTTGGCAAATAATAATCAATCCTGACCATGCATCGCCCAAAACCCATTTGTTTCCATGCTGTAGAGAAAAAGTTCAAGAAATAAGTCACTAAGGTATCACAATTCATAAGCAAAGATCAAACTTTATAGCTGTCAAAGAACTTAGTGACTGATCAGTCACGTTAATTGCAGCTGTTGTATAATATGTTTGTAAAAGAATACTAACGTCTTGCTCGTCCCCAGGTTTGCATTCTGCCAAGTTTAAGAATGACGGTTATATAAAAGAACTCTCATTTTCCCAAGTGGTTTTATGGACTTTTTACCTTTATACGTTCCAATGAAAGACTGGAAACATGATTATTTGTTAAGTCTGTATAATTCGTCCAATTTTTTATTGTTTGAATAAAGTAGTGAAGGAAACTTGTCTTTATTTATTTTGAAACGAACGTTGATTTGAAATTTTATAATTACTTTGGTTTGAGAGAGTTGGAGATAATAATATTGGGTGTGAGAGGGCAGTGGTCTCGGACTTTGAGTTCGGAAGGACATGGTCATAGTCGTAGTTCACAAGGTGATCTGACTTTGTCCGACCGCAGCAGATAAACGCCCCCCCCCTATCCCCACTCATCATCAGCCAGTCTGTCACATAATGTAGATGTAGGCAAAACCTCCTACCACAGTCCCTGAGACTGAAAACAGGCAATATTTCTCAGGAATGAATACCTAATTCGAGAATCGAGTGTATAAAAAATCGTTGAGAGGTTTTTCGAGCGATTTTTCTATTACTCTTGATTCGAGAATTTACTGCCGCAATAAAATGATTTCTTAAAATTATACAAAAAATATCTCCTAAATTGTTTATAAAATATAGTTGTATGAGTCATAATTAGGAATAAAATATAGCGCAATGTCAAATTGTTTCATCCTATTCATAGAATAGAGCATAAGCCTCGCCACTTATGATAGATTTTAAGGAAGTTGCTGACACGAGGGCATCTTTGTACTTGTGCCATGTACATGTGACTTAAAAGTACGTATAGATTAAATCTACATTGGCTGCCGCATAATTATTCATGTCCAGGCCTTCTACGGAAGAATCCACGGTGACAATAAATTGTTCTCTGAGCTTTTCTTTTGTAAAAAATCGTTTAAGATGGACCATCAGTACTTGGGGAAATTAATTAATTGAAATGAATATCGAGAATTTTCTCCTTTACATTTACAGCACGTTGGTTGCTTACCACCATCCTACCTTTTTTTCATTTGTGAACGATTCACAATGAGACAATCGGAGAAAGCCAGTTCTTTCTGGGATAGGTAGAAAAATGTCCCAAAATTGTTCAAGACTACCGAACAATGTCAAATCAAAAAATGGCGTCCAATATATCTTGGGGTGAATAATACACAAGGAGCATGTGAATTTACTACCAATGAACAGAATGAGGAAATTTTATACGAATTTCAGTCGAAAATCTTTGTTCCTAAGAAACGTTGACATCTTTTGTGTTATATTTTATGAAGCAACCAGCTTTTCAGACTAAAAAACTGTTTTCAAGATTGTATAACATTTGGTCCTTCGAGTATAACATGAACGTCCGTGGAGAGTATGTCCTTCATACGAAGAAGTGAAAGCCAGAATAAAGGTGTCCCCTAAGGTACACATATAATGGAAAGAAGAAGCGCGACATAGTAATACCAGAAAAAAGTAAATCCTTGAATGCAATTCAAGCAATAGATTCCGGTACAATGATCAGTCAACAAGGCAAGAATCACTCCATCAACGTGTTTCAGCGTGTAGTATCAAGATCTAGCTGCAGCAGTTCTGTGAAGAGAAGGTAGATAGAAGCAGAATTGAGAACAGAAAAATTATTATTTGGGGCTCAAAGGAAATTAAATGCAATTGAAGAAGAAGGACCGAGGAAAGAAACGTAGATGTAGATGTTACTGAAGGATCTGTTGTGGATAACATAAGAGTTCAACACTGGATAGATCACTTACCAACTGTAATAAAAGTGATACATGTACATCTGGCAAAGGTACTTGTTAGATAGTTAATATCTTTTCAGTTTGTTTATGTTATGATCATTCTGTATATTTGTTGATTCGTTGTTAACGTTCATGTTTGACAGGAAAAAAGGAATTTTGTCAATAAAAAAGTTAAAAAGTTCTTCATAATTCTTTGGGTTTGAAAACCAGCCAAATTGTTTCTGGAAGACATCCAGAAATCGACTGCAGACAGCAACATTGGTCCTTCGATACCGAATCTGAAGAATTGTGAAAAGTCGACATAATGAGCCTAGAGGAAGCCAAAACAGGAGCAATAAGAAAAAGGTACGATACAAGATCTGGACGAGGAACTGTAGACGTACCACTGAGAACTACCATACGAAAGAAAACAGCAAGCAAGAATGAAGATCCTCCAGAGAAATGTCAGACTCCAATTGACATAACATCTCAAATAAATAATTTAGGAAAATCAAATGATTCGACATATCCCTGTAGATCCAAAGTGATATCAAATTATGGTGTAGCAGATATCAACATTACCAGGGTTAGGTCTACTAGTACACCGGTTTCCACCACATCCAAAGAGAAATCCGCAATAAGTAAGAAAACCAGTTCTTCAGTTGCCGAAAGAAGAAAGTTTCTGGAAATGGAGTTGGAAGCACAGCGAAAAATTGCAGAATTGAAAGAGGAGCTGATACGTAAACAATTAGAGGTAGATAAGCTGAAAATGAAAGAAGAAATGAGCAAATCGGGAAGTGAAAGATCTGAAAGGGTTTCGGTAAGAAGTGATGAATCAGGTGAGTCAGTAGATAAGGATTTATTGATCAATGAATGGATGAATCGTTCATCAGAGGAAAAATCCGAGAAACGTATCAACAATTTCCCATATGACAAAAATATAACAAAAGATGACAGTGACAGTTTATTTATTCGTAGACAGTGTCTAGATAGAAATTTACCATATTTCAGTGGCAATCCTACAGAGTGGTTGATTTTTATTAACGAATTTAATGAAACGACAAAATTATGTCATTTTTCTAACAGCGAAAACTTGATTCGACTACGTAAGTGTCTCAAAGGTGAAGCTTTGGAATCAGTGAAAATGTTACTCATTTCACATCGGAATCTTCCAGAGATCATGGAGACTCTGCAAAATCTATACGGTAAGCCTGAATATATAATAAAATATCTGATATCTCAAGTGAGAAAAGTTCCTGCGCCCAAAGAGTACAAGCCCGAGACTATCATTAAGTATGCCAATGCAATTAATAATTTAGTAGCTGCTGTAAAACATTTAGATAATGATGTTTATTTGAAGAATCCTCTTTTACTACAAGAATTCGTTTCAAATTTGTCTGTAGGATTGAAACAGCAATGGTCTATGCATGCTTTACATTTAGACGAAATTACATTACTGAATTTTTGCAGCTGGATGAAAGACGTAGGACGAGCAGCTGGACTACTTTATGAACCCACAGCTCGGTTTGATCAACAAGGGCACAGAAAGCCAGAAACAATTTTGGTAGCTGAACAAAACAAAAACAAGAATTGGACAGTAAGTTCTAGAAAAAAGTGTCATTGTTGTGCAAAGGACACACACGACTTGGGAAAATGTCAGAAATTCTCAGAAATGGACATAGAGGACAAATGGAGTTTCATCACAAAAAACAGGTTATGTATTTCATGTCTAAAACCAAATCATCGAATCAATACATGTCGTTTAAAGAAAAATTGTGATGTTGAAAATTGTAAATTGAAACACAATCCTTTACTTCATAAATTTTTCAGCGACACAATGAGGAAAGATGAACATTCTGTAATGAATAATGACAGCACTGCAGAAGAATCCAATTTCATTCATCAGTCAAAACAACCAGTAATGTTGAGGACCATACCAGTAGAGGTTAGAGGCCCAGGAGGAACATTGCTAATTTACGCTCTTCTAGATGAAGGATCCACAGTAACACTTCTAGAAGACGAAGTAGCCAACATTATTGGATTGATAGGTAAAAAAGAACCACTTTGTATGCAGTGGACAAACAATCAAACTCAAACGGACTCAACTTCTAGAAGGGTAAATTTACATATTAAAGGTACACATTCAAATTCCAGAAGTTTTTATGTTACTGATGTCCGAACCATCAAAAATTTAAATTTACCTATGCAATCTCTTGACAAGGAATATATTTCTCGTACTTGGCCATATTTGAAGGATATTCCTGTACAATCTTTCAGGAATGTTGTGCCAAAAATGCTCATAGGTTCTGATAATTATGATTTGATTATGCCAAGAAATTTTGTAGAACAGTCCAGGTTTGGGCCAAGAGCAACCCTCAGTAAGTTGGGATGGGTTATAAATGGTCAAATACTGAGAAATAAAATAGACAACAGATTCAATTTTCATATTTGTGATCGAAATTATGATGATGACTCTCTTCATATTCTTGTCAAAAATTCATTCAATTTTGAAAATAGTCCCTTCTTTCTCGAAAACAATAGTCATGACTACGATAATGAAATTGTGAAAATTATTGAGAGGAATACAAAACGAATCGGTAAAAGATTTGAGACTGGTTTAATTTGGAAAAGAGATGATATTATAGTTCCCGAAAGTAAGAATATGGCCCTATCTCGACTGTACTGTCAGGAGAGAAAAATGGACAGGGACATTGAATTTGCCAAGGCATACTGTGAAAAAATTGATGAATATATTTTCAAAGGGTATTTGAAGAAATTAGACAAAAATGATCTATCATCGTATGAGTCAGGAAAAACATGGTATCTTCCTCATTTCGCGGTATTCAATCCGAATAAGCCAGGTAAACTCCGGATGGTATTCGATGCCGCGGCAAAGTCCAATGGGCTGAGTCTAAATGACATGTTATTACCAGGTCCAGATCTTCTAACGCCATTAATTACAGTGCTTTGGACATTTCGCCAAAGCAAAATAGCATTTTGCGGAGATATATGCGAGATGTTTCATAGGGTGCTTATAAAGAAAGAGGACAGATCATCTCAAAGGATGCTATGGAGGGGTTTAGATAGGAATCGCGAATCTGACATATTCGAAATGCAAGTAATGACTTTTGGAGCTTGTTGTTCACCCTGTCTAGCACAATATGTAAAAAATAAAAATGCTGCAGACTTTCAGCTTGACTTTCCTAAAGCATATCACGCTATCATCAACAAACATTATGTTGATGACTTTTTAGGAAGTTGTGATACTGAAAAAGAAGCTTTAGAGTTGATTAAACAAGTGATTCATGTTCACGAACAAGGTGGGTTCGAGATGTGCAACTGGCTTTCCAATTCCAAAGCAGTGATTAATGAATTACCCGAATCTCTCAGATCAAAATCTATGAAAAACATTAATTCAGATATTGAATTGCCTATTGAAAGAGTTTTAGGTTTACATTGGAACCCCATTGAAGACGTATTCACCTTTAGTTTGAATTTTCATAGTAAGCAAAAACAACTCATTGAAAGTGAACAAACTTTGACAAAAAGACAAATTCTCAAAATAGTAATGAGCATTTTTGACCCTTTAGGATTCCTTAATGATTTGGTTATAAAAGGGAGAATCATACTTCAAGACTTATGGAGGTATGATCTCAGATGGGATGATAAGATACCACTAGAAATTTTTAAAGAATTCAGAAAGTGGTTCGATAGTTTAGAAAAAATAGACAGAATAAAAATTCCCCGTTGTTATTCTCTTAATATACCAGTAGCGCAATCGATACAGCTACATACATTCTGTGATGCAAGTGAGAAAGTATACGCCACTGTATGTTATTTGAGAGTCCAAACTAATAACTGCATAGAAGTGTCGTTTGTTTCTTCAAAATGTAGAGTCACACCACTAAAAACTGTAACCATTCCAAGATTGGAGTTGCAAGCAGCACTTATGGGGAGCAAACTAGCCAACTATATCCGAAAATCTTTAGAAATAAAATTGGACAAATCGATATTTTGGACAGATTCCAAAATAGTTTTATGCTGGATTAGATCTGATATGAAAAAATTCAAACAATATGTCTCAAACCGAGTTCAAAATATTCTGGAGAATACAGAAAGAACTGACTGGAGATGGGTGCCAAGTCACATGAATGCCGCCGATGTGGCGACAAGAGGGATACCTAAAGGAGATGGTGTTTGGATCAACGGACCTGAAATGCTTTACAAGAATATGGATAGTTGGCCGGAAGAAGAAATCAGAAACGAAAAATTAACGGAAGAAATGAAAAAAGCCTTTCTTGGTCTCACATATGAATCAAATACTACTGATTTACCTGACATCAACCGTTTTTCCTCATTTATGAAACTCATGAGGACTACAGCTTGGATTCTTCGATTCATCAAGTGTTGTAGAAAACAAAAGCAGAAAGGAGAACTCAGCGCAGCAGAAATTTGTGAAGCTGAAAAACTCTGGTGGAGACATGTTCAAGAGAAATGTTTCATGAAGGAAATCAAAGAGTTGCAAGTGAAAAAGACTTTAAAGAAAAGTAAAATTAAAAAACTTTGCCCGTACTTAGATGAATCGAATATTCTACGAGTGTGTAGTCGTATCAACTGCGAAATATCTGAGTTTGAAAAACACCCAGTCATTTTAGATGGAAAACATGCATTTTCGAAATTACTCGTAAAATTTTATCACGAGAAGTTCAATCATCAAAGTCGTTTGACAATTACCAATGAAGTTAGACAAAAATATTGGATTGTTGGTCTCAGTTATTTGGTAAAGAAAATTTGTTTTGAATGTCAAATATGTAAAAATGAGAGAGCGAATCCGAAGATACCTGTAATGGGAAATATACCTAAGGAAAGAATCACTCCTTATATAAGACCTTTCACATATTGTGGTATGGACTATTTCGGACCATATCAGGTAAAAGTTGGTCGCCGAAGGGAAAAACGTTACGGAGTGATATTCACCTGTTTAACCGTTCGAGCAGTGCACCTGGAAATAGCAAACTCTTTGACCACTGACTCTGCTATTATGGCGATTCAACGAATGGGTTCTAGGAGAGGATATCCATTGAAGATTTTCAGCGATAATGGTACAAATTTGAGAGGGGCTGATAAAGAATTAAATCTCGCACTTCAGAGTTTCAATCAAGATGTAATCTCATCCAAACTTTCCGTTAGAGGAATAAACTGGGTTTTCAATCCACCAGCAGCGTCTCATATGGGTGGTATATGGGAAAGACTCATCAGATCTGTCAGAACTACACTGAAAGTCATATTAAATGAACAGGCACCTACAGATGAGGTACTGCATACTCTTTTCCTGGAAGTGGAAAATATATTGAACCATCGACCACTCACGGATGTCTCCTTGGAACACGAAAATGACGAAGCTCTCACTCCTCTTCACTTTTTACTTGGACCCCAGATCGACACAGACCCGAATTTGCTAGAAACTTTCCGAGTGGATGGGACATTCTTAAGAAGGCAATGGAGAATTTCCCAAGACCTTTCAAACAAATTCTGGAAGAGATGGTTGAAAGAATACCTTCCAACTCTTCATACCCGGAAAAAATGGTGTGATGAAGTAGATCCCATAAAAGTAAATGATATAGTGATTATCGTTGATAACCTTTCTCCACGAAACTTATGGCCAAAAGGTATTATCACAGCCGTTTTTCCTGGCAGCGATGGCCGTGTACGGGTGGCAGATGTCAAAACGAAGAACGGAGTGTTCAGAAGACCTCTTGCAAAATTGTGTCGTTTAGATGTTCGGAAATGTGTACCCACTGAAGAATGAAGAATTCGAGAATCCTTCATCGGGGGGAGAATGTTAGATAGTTAATATCTTTTCAGTTTGTTTATGTTATGATCATTCTGTATATTTGTTGATTCGTTGTTAACGTTCATGTTTGACAGGAAAAAAGGAATTTTGTCAATAAAAAAGTTAAAAAGTTCTTCATAATTCTTTGGGTTTGAAAACCAGCCAAATTGTTTCTGGAAGACATCCAGAAATCGACTGCAGACAGCAACAGTACTCATTCTGCAATTTTGACGGAAAATTCAAAGAAGACATAAATATATTAACTGTAGAGTCCAAAAGAAGGATGAATAGTTTTCAGAAGCAGTTGAGGTTGAAAATGATTCAGTTCATGGTTAGGCAGGCATAAAGAACTTCTAGTTTCTCAGTTCGAAGAAAAGTAAAACTCAGTTAATCGGGCTCCGCCCCGAAAACAAATTTTTGGTGAAACTTACTTATTTGGTCTCAAGAACAAAAAATTCAATTAGGCATTCCAGATCAGGTTATGTCTGGGGG
Source organism: Zygogramma bicolorata (assembly GCA_032362365.1). NCBI lineage: Eukaryota > Metazoa > Arthropoda > Insecta > Coleoptera > Chrysomelidae > Zygogramma > Zygogramma bicolorata. The sequence goes on along the minus strand of JAVJAQ010004098.1, from coordinate 60,094 downwards.
GCAAATACCAGTTTTAACCAATCACAAACTTATAAAAAAGAAAACAAACGAAAGTTCCTGGGGGGCAGATGCCGCCGATTGGTTCATTTCGGTTTATTTGACATTTTTGACAAGTATCTGGAATGCCTAATTCTTATCGTCATAAGAATTCGAGGTTAGCAAAACAGTTGAACGCGTCTCGATGTGATGCGCGTTCTACTGTTCTGCTTTCCTCGAATTCTATATGACGATTTATAATTTAGTCTTGTGGTGCGAAAAGGCAAAAATGCTTATAAGTCGAATGAAAAGTGATGAAAAAGATGGAATCAGTTGTGTATTTTGTGCTGATAGAAAGAAAGAGGAATTTCGAGTGAACTCAACTGAAAAAGAAGCGTATGCGTCAACCCCTGCGTTTTCTTATCTTTAGGGAGCCATATCTCCAAAACTAGTTGAGAGCCTCAAAGATTTTTTTCGAAGCGGATTCCGATTAACGGAGTTTTATGTGTGGCTTCAGAAAAGGGAAAAATATAGAAGTGTCTGAAAAGAAAGGAAAGGGAGTGTGTGCAGGCGTCACTAAATTTCACTACTGAAGTAGGTAAGGTCATCGAATCATTGGAAAAGCGATTTGGTAAGGAAATTTCCTACTTATACCTTCGAAAGAGAATAAATTAGAATCTATTATAGATTTTTCATGCTCCATTCAAAACCTTGGTGTCACCGTCACGACAATAATAGGTATCGGTCAAATCCGCAACTTCTCAATGAAATAGTCAATAAGCTGACTCCGAATTTGAAATTTGAGTGAAGAAAAACTGCAAGTTGAAAATTGATAATAAAAGTGTCAATTTTAAATTTCTCGAGTTGGTTCATGGAGATGGTTGATGCAGTGAACCATATAAAATTTTCTCATGCTGATTCTGAAAGGACAAATAAATTGATTTTTCTACATCTGAGGTTCAAGGTCTTCAGGGCTGTGCATATTGAAGGAAAAAGAACCATAAGATAGAGGAATGCCCTCAGATCAAATAACGGAATGCCACTTCTTCAAATAGCTTGATATCGACAAAATATGGGAATGGATAAAAACTAAGGTCTGTTTTTATTGCATTGGTTTGAGTAATCACAACTTGAAGAGGAGCAGGAGAAAAAGATGTGCAATAAAAATGGATACAAAAGTTTCCTCTTTCCTCAGGAGAAAAAGATAGGTATGCAATAAAAATTGATGCAAAAGTTTCCTCGTTGACTGCTACACAGGAATTCAGCAGGTGAGCACTGGAAATCAAGTGCTTTTGAGAATTGCTTCTGTTGTTTTGTCTGGCAATTATGACAAAATTCGAACTTATATGCTTCGTTTGATGAAGCATCCACGGTCACTTTAATAGACAGTTCTTTGGGTGATGAACTGGGAGCAGTAGGGACTATTATGATCCTCTGACATTAAGATGGACAAATTGCATAACTAACAGTGAAATTGATTCCAGAAGAATAAAACCTTAAAGAAGAGGGGGAAAAGAAAAACAATTTTATCCATTATTACAATTTTATCCATTATTATCCAATGTTCGAACAGTGAGTAATCTCAACTTACTACCACTGAACTAGTGGAAGAATCGTTTAGTATTGAAAATATGGGAGTCAAGATACTGGAACAAGAATTGGAATCGAAAGAAAATCACAAGGCACTGAAAATTATGGATAAAAAGTCATCCAAAGAAAATTGGCAAGAAATCCAATTCTCACTGAAATATATCCTGAAAAAATTGAATATTTGAAAAAAGGTTACGCGGTGAAGGTAACAATGTCATCAGTGAAAGAAAATGGTAAATAGTATGTAATATGATGGCATGGCAGTGGCAGGATCTGGAGTTTAGAGATGGTAACCCTGCTCATGAATTGCGTCTAACAGCTTAAAATAGACGCTTCACAAAATTTGACATTTCACCATGGAAAACTCTCGAATTTTGTGCGGCAGCTTTAAGCGCTGTACGCTGTTAGACGCAGCCACTGGCATTGTGGTTATTTGTGTTTGTGATTAACGTTCATATACCATATACCAACGTTGGATTGTGATCGTTTTTCATTTTGAGGAGTCAAAGTTGAAAGTTGATAATTCCACAGGGCCACATGCTGTAGCACAGAACACCCAGGGTGTTCTGTGGTAGTAGGTACAGTGACTCAGTGACAGTGGTACAACTTAGCTGAGTTCGATTATTAGGCTCTGAGCGCTCACTTTGCTCGATGCCGTTCGTTTATTACAAATCGAGCTCTCCGAGCGTGTACATAGGTGTCCATTTATTCACTGAGCGAGCGAATCGAGCAAGCTCTCTCAGCTCGGCTGAGCTCATTCCACTCAAAATCGTTCGTTTATCCCGAAGCGAGGATATCGAGCGCGCAGAGCGATAACTTTGGTGTCCTTTTATTCACAGAGCGTGCATATTGAGCAGCTCATTTAGCGCGGAGCTTCGTTGAAGAGAAAATCGAGCGAAAAGATGTGACGTATGATGAAGAATAAATTTGACATTGAACATTAAAGTGAGGTTATTTATTTTCGTTATGGAAAAAAAATTTTTTTTTCAAAATTATTGCAGTTGTAATTATATTTTTCACATGTGAAAGTCATACTGACGAACTATACCTGTTTGGTAAAGAATTTTGAAAACGAACCTCTCAAAATACCTACCTACCTATAGCCTCTATTTTAGCTAGTTTCAAAAATATTCTTGAAGTTTTGAAGAATTTATTGGTTGAACAATATAGATCTAGGTTTATTGTTATACACTGAGGTAGTATACCAATCAAAATCATCTAAGAAGTGAATGCAACCTAAATAGGCCTCAAGATCATAATAACGGCACATCTTGTTCCAGGAACCATGAACTAAGTATATGATGGAAGTTCAGACCTCAAGAGTGTTAGCTATGTATTGCTGTAAATGTTCTGAAAATGGGTAATCTCCTCGACAATCTCTATAAAGATTACTCGAGTCTCAAAGTTCACCTCGAAAGAAATTGTTGAAAATATCAGTATGGCTATTAATCCTTATGTTGCAGAATGAGGAATGTGATCTACCAAAATATCAATTTTTTAATTAATTATCCTATCAGATATCTTCAATTATCTGTAATTACACAGGAGTTGTTCGAGTTTTGAAAGCTCACAATAAAAAATCAAGCTATTAGATGATGAGCCATTTACATCATCAGCGCCATTAGCAAATTTATAAGGGATTAATGAAAAACTATTATTTTGTAACGTAGACAAAAAAATGTAACCAAGTGCCCTTCTAACAAGACTTTCGAAATGAAAGTGAAAAATCTTCGAAATGAAAATTTGCCCGAAGGTATCATGACATATGCAATATACTTGATAACAAGGCTCTACAACTCCAGGGTTAGTCATGCCTTGAAATATATTTTATTTGTCTTCAAGGTAATGGAATAACCCTCATGATAGCATGAGAAATTCAATAACAGCAAAGTTCATTGGTACCATAACATACATAAATAAATGTAATGGAAGATTGAAATTTCTGACAGCATATAGATTTTTGAAGATTGTAATGGGGACGATTATAAAGAGCTTTCAGGAGAGTTCTTTGCCATGCACCCACATGTATTATTTTTGGAATAAATAAACTGTATTATCAATTTGAATTGTCTTAATTCTATTAGTACATGTACTGCATTTCTTTCCCCATATGTGGCTAGCATTCACACATTCTTATTGCATTGCTAATTTCTTATTTTTGTATTAAGAGATTTATTCTCGCTGAAATAATTTATGTACTTTGTCATCTTGTGAGAACAATCACAAATATTACAATTGAATAAACATATTTTTTTATTCTTTTAGTTCATGCACATGTACCTATTTACTAACTTCATGGAGTATGATAATAACATTTTACCTAGTACAAAAAACAAAGGTCAACTTTCACCTAAAAAATTTAGAACACCTCAATAATATCTTGAAGTGAACATTTCTTTCTGCCTTTATACAAGCTGTTCCACTCCAGCAACCATTGCATCCTAATAACGTTTTAAAAAACCTCACTTGCTTGTTATCATTCGAAACGCCTTAAGATCCTTTAAAACTTGTTCTTAGGTAAGGATATGTGCAATCCCTGTCGACTTCCATTCTAAACACTGAATGGTGATACATTAGTGTTGACAATTTTCAGTTTGTTTTTCCTTATCAAAACAACATATCTCATTCTCATGTTTTACCTTATCGACAGGCATTCATATTAAATTTTTTAAAACACCAAGGATATAATATGTAGAGCGTGTTCAATTTTTTCTGTGTAGCATTGGGAAACTTGGACTCCTTTCAAACACTTCCATAGTTTTTCTTCTCATACCGCAGGAATGATGTTCATTACTTATACAAAATGGAATTTTTCCTAACTGGTTATAACATGAATAGCAACTATTCCAATTTCTCTAGCATCTGCCCAAGTAGGTACAACGGACTAGCAACAATGCAGCGTATCAATGTTGATATGCTCATCATATTGGAGAAAGGAATGCCAGGCCAAGTTTGTGAGAGTACCCATATATTGAATCAACTTCATCTCATACCTATAAACACATCATTGTAAAGAAAACATAAAAATTCAACCTATCTACCTACATTTTCCTTCAACACGATCTTCATATGAAAAATCTGCATGGAGAATATGGATATTCAAAGGAAAATTCGTAAACGTTCAAGCACAAATTGCTCGAAAAAGATAAAACAAATAAAAAAATATCAGGTTATGTTACACGCTCCAAAAGCTCAAAACCCGTTCGTTTTTAGCATATATATATGTTTTTAGATCTTAAGCTCCATACGCTCAGTGATCAGCTGATCTCAGCTCAGTCTCTACCCGCTCTACTCGATCCATGAATAATCGAACTTAGCTACTGGTACAGTTAAGACAGGGGTACAGGCACAGGCCACGATACAATTACACACACACACGGTATGCTATTGCGCATGATAGCGTTCTCTCTCTCGCCGCTGTGACGTCACTCTCGAGGAACTACGAGATGTTGTACATAGGTTCCAATCTAATTTTGCGGTACGCGCTGGAAATTTATTGAATTTAAAATTATGGTGAATACTTTTTTTCAATTAAAACTGATTGAAGAAGAAGTAGTTGTATAAGGTAGTCTCTCTTTAGATTTGTACGTTATACATAAGTCAGTGAAATGTTTTTTTTTAATTATATGCAAGACACATCAGTGTCAACAAATAATCATCGTTTTTTTGTTGTGATTATTATTTGAGAAGAATAAATAACAGATTTTTTTTCAATTAATTATGTTTAGGTTCTCAAGTATTTTAAAGTATTTTAATGAAAACGGAAAACCGCAGTGTTTAAAAAAAGGTGAAAAAATGCTAAAATTTTTCGAAATATTATATTACGCAATACAAAATCCAGAGAAAAAAGTAAAACAACTATTTATTAGAGTTTTTTATAGTGGCACCTTTGGTACTTTGATTACAGTTTCTACACTTTGCTGCGGCACAATTCGGCATTGTAAATTGTTATCAACCATACACCCACATAAAACTAAAAAATCAAAATACAAATAACATACGTAGATGTCGAAGTACAATCAAAATATTTCCTCCGCAAATGAAAATAACATGTAAACAATGCATCAGAAATTCAAATGGCCAGTTTCGTTTCTCGAATGTGACGTCATTGCGCGTGGCGGACGCATTTAGCACCAAATAGTAGCATGTAGCATACCGTGTGTATGTGTATCGTGGCCAGGGCTGTTCCAGTCAGTACTTTAGTACTAGATTTAGTACTTATTGAAGGAATTCAGTACCAAAGAACTTTTTAGTGAAAACTAGTACTAATTCAGTTTCGATATTGGGTTCAATGTTTCCGTCACAAAATCTACAAATCGGTGTAGAGAGTAGAGACTAAAAAGACAAATCAAGTCTACTAGAAAGATATAGAAAAGAAAAAAAATTAGAAGAAGAGGGTTTAAAGTCTACAACTTACAGATTCCTGTCCCAAGAAATCTTGGAAATGTACTATTATTACAAATCACTTTATTATCTCAAATTTTGTATTTTGATCAACTTTTATGTGAATTTGGTTATTTCGTTCATATTTTTGTTACCCAAATATTATTTTTAGGTAATTTCAAATTGTGATGTTAGTTTTCTATCTTGGTGATTTTTTTGAATAAAAGACTATCTCTGCCTCTTTGCCAATATCCAGTACCTACCTGGATTACTACAAATTTCAAGAAAAATAAAATCCAGTACTAAATTCTCAATTCTAGTACTTTTTCGAAATGAAATCCGGTACTATGTTTTATCAGGCAGGAACAGCACTGATCGTGGCACAGGCTACAGGTGGGCCAGGTGGCCGGTGGCCGTTGAATTGAAATATCAGAGACAACCAACGAGACTGTTAAGTTAATAGGAAAAATGGTTCTGTTGTGAAGCGATCGCTTCAATCAGGTCAACTATTCATCGATCCTTTTCTGGCACGTTATCTCTTATGGAGAGTAGCTCTCTTTAAATATATATTTCTTCTTTCTCTTGTTCATTAGATTTGTAATTAAACTATTTCCCTTCAATAATGAAAAGCCACAGGGTGATGGCGCTACTATCGCGACATGGAGTGTAGCAACGTTGACGAAGTTCACTATTTATCTCTACAAATGCCAATGCCATCATTCAACTGTGTAAAAAAATAAATATTTATAGTTATTGCGTAGAAAGTAAAAACTTAACTCGTAAACATAGCTGAAGTATAGCGCTTTGAATTATACGATATATAAAAATTTTGAAAATGAAGGAAATGAAAATAGGAAATTATTATTTTGAACACCTTCATAAAATTTGATATGAAAGACGGCAACAGTGTATGTTCGTGATTTTATTTACCTACCTAACCTGACCTAACCTATAGATCAAAAACGAAACGACCCTGTTTGCTGTGGTTTATTACATTTTGCTGTGATATTGTTGTTGTCTCTTCAATCTGGTGTAAGTAGAGATATTAAAAAACAATGTATTGTTTAGTGTGTGGTTGTGATGAAAATGAGGTGCCCAAGATGCATTGCTTTCCAAGGAATGCTGAGAAGTAAGTACATAAAATGTGTTTCATATGTTTGTGTCTGTTATGAAATATACTACATGTCCAGAGCATTGCAAAAAAAACTAGTTGACGAAATGTATTTTCGCATTATTGTATCTTGTTTTGTCATACAACACTACCTGATACGTTTTATAGCAGATATAGGTAAAATTCTATTTATCGGACGCCACCTGTTTTTTGAAAAATTTCTTTTTCAACTTACGTATTTCGGTCTCCTGAACAAAATATTCTTATGAAAATTTTGGCGGTCTCAACTAGTTTCGGAGATACGGCCCCCCAAAGACAGGAAAACGGGCTTGACGCTTATGTTTGTTTTTCAGCCAATTCCGCTCGAAATTCTTCCTTCTTTATATCAGCACAATATGCACATTCTGTTCCACCTTCCTCATCACTTTTCAACCGAATTAATAGCATTATTCGATGCAAGATTGAAAAATATATCCTGATAGGAAAATGAGGTTAACAACATGCCTTGCGCGTTCGACTGTTTTGTTAACCTCACTTTCCTATCAGGATATATTTTTCAATCTTGCAGCGAAAAATGCTTTTAATTCGGTTGAAAAGTGATGAAGAAGGTGGAACAGAATGTGCATATTGTGCTGATATAAAGAAGGAGGAATTTCGAGCGGAATTGGCTGAAAAACAAACATAAGCATCGACCCCGTTTTCCTGTCTTTGGGGGGCCGTATCTCCGAAACTAGTTGAGACCGCCAAAATTTTCATAAGAATATTTTGTTCAGGAGACCGAAATACGTAAGTTGAAAAAGAAATTTTTCAAAAAACAGGTGGCGTCCGATAAATAGAATTTTACCCAGATATATTATAGTAGATAACATAGAAAAACTCCAATCAAAAGCAAACTGTCATAAGCCATATCAGTGTAAAATCTGATGTAATCTAACACTTTTGCAAGGTATATAGCTCAAAGATAATGAAAATATTGGTTTGACTCCATCTCAACAATTGGAGTTCTTGTAATCGTTTAATGCTTATTTAAAAGATTAAATTGTGTTCTGATAAATCATATGCCTAAACTGTAGTACATGAGGGTGGGATATTGAAAAAGTTGCCTTTACTTCTTCTGTTTGTAACTATAGTTCAAATTTTTTAGGTGTAAGTTATGGCAGGATAGTCTGGGAATTCAGTATCCAGGAAATATGAGACATTTGAGAATCTGTAGCACTCATTTCAACAAAGCTGACTATATCGAGAAGTCATGGAAGTTAAAATCCAATGCTCTTCCAATTAAATTTATGGGAGAAGAACAAAATGTCAAAATAAATGAGGAGAAAAGGATAAGTAAGTAGTATTAAATAGGCTGTATATTTTATTATATTTATAATTATAATCCTATATTTTAAATAACTTTCAAAGGTAAAAAACATCTTATTTTTTATCAAGGTTATATGTAACATTATTAATATTTAATTCATTATCTCATCTTTAGTATAAATATGTGTTTTTTTATATCTCTTATATAAACTTATCTTTTTTGACATACTATCAATATAGTGAAGTATAATATGCAATACAGGAAAATGTAACAGTTGAAGATCAATCTTTTAATTCTCTCACTGTATATTTTGAATTTGTTTTTTTTTGTGGTATTGTAATTCATCTACTTTATAAATATGTTTGAAAAAATCTTTATAAACTTACTTTTTTAACAAGTCAAATAATATACTATGTTGTTAATGACTGTGTAAAATTCACATTATTTTATTATTGTAACAGTTTTATTTTTTTTACAGATATTTTGGATTATAAAATTATTTTACCATTGTCACCATGCAGTAAATAAGAATATTGTGGTTACTGAACCTATTCCTGGTCCAAGCAAAGAAATATGTGGCATGCCATTTAAAAAAGAAAAGCTTCCTGTGGAAATAAAAATGCGTGAACATAGAGAACAAAAACAGTATGCACATGCTAAAAAATTACAAAAGTTCGAGCACTCGTAAAACAATAAAATGAAAGAACATGTATTTACATTATTATATTAACATGAATTAATTTTTTGTAAATAAAATATTTTGTTGCCTTCTAATTTGTTGTCTTTTTTATATATTATTTATTATGTTTAACCAAAAAAGTATGTTTTATTCAAATAATAAACATTAATTATAGTCCTAAAAATCAAGATAAGTGTATCAAATAGCAGCAACATTTATACTCAATTTCTTAGTAACGGATATAATTCTACACATAACTAAAGATATTTCATTATAATGGGAAACATAAATCAGTAGCTTGTTTGCGAAACACAACAAATCTCAATTATCTGAAATTGAGTTGGGACTCTATTCTAATATTGCAAATAGAATAACATCGAATGGATATAAGTTAAAATACTTATATCCAATCAATGTTATTCTATTATTGATACTAGAACTGAGTTCTCACTCAATTCCTGTTAATTGTGGAATTGTTGAGTTTTGCTAACAAGTAACAACTAACTGAAGTTTAAACGGGGGTCTAGAATACCTGGCATAATATTTGAATTTTCCCGCCACACTTTCAACTTTCCGAAGAGGACACGAATAATGCCGAAGCTATGCAACTTGACTGCGTGTCATAGAACTAAAGTCTGGGGTTGTTAGTTCTATACTGCACGCCCTCTACAAATGGCTTTCTTTACAGTTCGCCAGTGCAGTTTTCACCGATCAAAATTTTATCATTAAGTTACTCGTCTCGTTGGTTGGTTTATAAGATTTTGAATTTACTTTTTTTCAATCATTATGACGACTGAAACACCTAACATATGTAGACTGTGTTTTGAGAAGAATGAAAGTGGTATGATAAAAGTAGAAGACATTCATCAAGAAATGTTGGATGTTCTCCTCATACAGTTGGTAGGTTAAGTTGGCCATGTACATGTAGATGGTATAATAGTCATTAATATTCTACTTGAATATTCTGATTGAGCCTTCATAAAAGCAATGTCTTTCCTATAACATGGATGAAGAGATACACAGGATTTATGCAGCAGTTTAAGTGATGAGGTTAAGAGATGGAAATATCCATCTTATGACAAGTTCCTATTGAAAAGTCAACTTGAATTTCTTGTTCCTCATTACTTGGAGCTCATTAGTTATTCTTTCTTATTTGAAAATGGTCTATAAACTTTGTGATGATGTCCAGTGGCTCATATGAATCCACTGTACATTGTCTATTTATTGTAGACAATTATTGTGAAACTTTTTTTAGAGATCAATTACCCTAACAGCAAACTGATAATATTTGCACTACACATATGTTTTGTACTAAATCTATGACAAGAGTTAGCTGTTTATGTATACATTCAATAAGCCATTTCACTTATATTTAAGCTCGTCGAGATTTTAATTAGAACTATATATCATCTCTGATTTTAGGACTGGTCCATAAGTGAAAATCCTTTATTGTGTGGTGATTGCTTAAAAAAAATGCAAGATTATTTTACCTTCAAATCCAACTGTATCGACATGGAGGATTATTTGATACCTTTCAGAAAGAATAATAAATTGGATTTAAGGAATGTATACAAAAAGAAGGCAGAGCTCCATAGTTTACCAGACACTGAGGCTGTTCTATGTCGATTATGTATTGAGTTGACAGGTGGTAGTGAGGTGCTAATGAATGAAACTGATACAGAAAAATTCAAGTTGTATCTACCTGAAATAGTGAGTGTTATGTTGTTTTGTGTTCTTGGCCTCTAATATTTATTTTTACCTATCTTCATTCACCAGAGGATAGATTTTATTCAACTGTCATTTGAGCTATACCCATTGATATTTCCATTATTGAGACTTCAAAGAGGAAAATTATTGTTACAGTCCTAATAGGGCAGAAAGAAAAGTGTTTGGAGAGACAATAAACTGTCACTAAGTGTGCCATCACTTGAGGTGGATTTGAGCAGCATTAACTTGTTTCTTCACTTCCATTTTGATAGATGAACTTTTCATGGATCGATCCATGCACCAACATTTACATTTCCACTCTCTGTCTATGTAAGCGAACGAATAAGCACAATTTAGTGAATCATGCAAAATTCACAATTTACTGAACATATAATGCTAAGATGCCTAAAAACCCTGGTGTTGACACATAACTGTAAACATTTAGGGTAAAATTGGCAACACATGCCTACCATAATAATGGGCTTCATGTTGTCTTCCATTAAATTCCATAAGTTCAGAGTTACAGAATTGGTCCAAGTTTTATAGGAAATGCACACTCTCCGATTGACAGCCTATATTATTTATTTATAATGCCGACCAAATTCCCCAAACCTGTGTTGCTTTCATTTCATTATGTTTTCCATGAATATGACATTAGATTGCTGTAGACGTCCTAATCAAAAAGTATAGTTTGTTGAATACTCAGTTGACTATACAACTATCAAATTTTCTATCAAACGTCAAAGAATTTAATTATTTTGATCTGAAATAGAAATATGTGTGGAGAAAATAGATCAAAGAAGGAGACATGCAAAAATGTGACGAGATACGTGTGCTTCATTGGTTTTATAGTGCAAAAAGGTGAAATGTGCCCGTCTTTCTAGATTTGAAAGGCCCCTTTTTGCCTTCACAGCTGTATTCTGCACATTAGAATACAAGCTTTTGTGAAAATATCTTGAAAACATGACGATTATAATACTTCACCTGGAATAGAAAAGCAAATCTTCAACTCTGCAAAAAAGAACAAATTCGAATAGAACTAGCAGGAATATCGCCCGTATTACCAACTAACAAGAATCAAATCAACAAGTATGAACATCAGTAAATGAAAAACTAACTAACACTGAATAACAAAACTACAAGAGAACTCAAATTCAGCCTGAAGTAGAACTCACATCTTTCGTAGAAAAACTAAATTAGCCTCAAATGATATGTCGTTTTCAATTTGAAATGTCTGACAATTGGCATAATCAAGCGATGAGATTGAGAAAACGACATGATTTGTAAAAGTGTTGCTATAAAATTCTAAAAAACATCGCATCAATTGCAACACCAGAGTTTTTGGACATCTCTTATAATTCATAAGCCATAATACTTGATTCTTCTCCTTCCTCTTGATGGTATATTATAGATGGTCATTGCCTGTTTACTGTCTTCACATGACAACTAAGAATTTTTCGCGAGTTATCGCTCATAACCGTTCATAAAATGAGCTTATACCTCCTTTCACCTATTTTACGGCTTGTTGCCACTCACAACAGGAGCCAATAGTTGTGTTACAAATTCTGTTACCGTTTTACAATTCATGACGAAATATATCACGTCAGTATGCGATTTGAGCCCGTTCTGAGCCTTCCTCACCACAATGACCTAATTAATAACAGGTCGTGTAATTAGGATGACCTTGAAAAGTGTTGTATACCGGTGATCTTCTCGTTACAGAGGGGTTGGTTTTATCGCATGTCTTGCGATACTTCGCAATGACACCAAACTTGTTGGCAAGCGCTTAAAAGCGCCAACCGGCGTGAGAAAAGTCTACATTGTATCAAGCGCGTGCGTTCACAGACAAAGTCTGTCCCGGCTAGCAAGAGTTTGCTACAAGGTCTGACAAGCACGCACGAACGTTTTGTACTTGTTTTTCGGCTCTTGTTGACCGAACCTGTGACAAGTCAACTGTGCAGTATGGATGTCGATGAACTGATATCGCAAGTCTTTAGAAGAGCGGCTATTTGGGTCGTTTTTTGGCATGGTTGCTTATGCCAATTTCCCCAACACTTGACTAAAACACTTTCAATTTTCTTGAGGATGTAACTGTACATGTTTAACTCCATTCTCATATAAGAAAAAAAATTCACTTTGTTCTATTTCAATTGAGGAAATAGATGGTGGTATTCCCCAAACCTACCTCTTCCGCGGTTAATTGCATGAACAGACTTCCTTCTACGAATTTTCATCACTTGAGGAAGATATCATCTCAACGAGAGCTGAGAAAACACTAAGCTTGAAATGCAAGCGTTTGTTGTGTACACACAATGTGTGATCAGAATTCGAAACTTATATTTCAAATGAAAAATAACTCAGTTTTGCTCTCACTGAAATTGAAAAACAATGGATTTTTATTGTAATATTTATGTGGTTAACCACAAAGACAAATTCGTATCTGTGCTTTTATAGGATGAAATTTCAAATTCTGATTCAATAAAGTCGCACAATTTACTTCCATCTTGAAGAATCATGAATTTTACCAAAAAAAAACATACTAGTGGTGGTGATTACTTAAATTCCATGTTTTGTTTTTAAGACCTCAGTGCACCGATATACATCCTCATTTAAAAAATCCCTTTTTGGCAATATTACAAAATTACTTATGCTGATTATTTGTATGTCATTTCTGGTCAGAAATGGTATTGGGTCACAGATGATATCCTCTTATTATTGGAGTTTTAAGCGTCAGCTTCCATAACACCCATCACAGATTACAAAAATAAATTAAAAAATGCGGCCTTTCCACGAAAAATTTTGAAGCATGTGGCGAAATAGTTTTTGGTATATTCAAAGTGGTCCAATGAAAAGTACGCAACTAGCCCTTCTCCTTCATTTGGAATGTGAAGCAAAAGTCTCTGCCACTTAAAGTTTGCTCTCGGAGGGGAGATACATTTCACACAATGAGGGAGTGTCACAACCCTATAATAACAAATGAAAACTGGAGTCGAGTTATATATCACGTGAGAAGGTACAGAATTATCTTTCCAATGATACCCTATTCATTAAAATTTACACATTCAATGCAAAATAGGCTTTAAGAACATCAACCCGATAATTTTGATACTAATAAAAAATACATGGATTTGCGAATCAGAATTAACTACAAACAGTTCAGAATTACTGATAAAAAGATTTGTATGTTGCCAAGTTATTTAGGAAGTTTGTCGATACCTGATTCGTCTGTAATATGAAACACCAACCTCAGAACTCAGTCAGAACAAAATTTCAGAAATGAATTTCGAAAAAATCTAATATATTGTATGGAAGCAAATGTATCATTTTCCACTCTTGTTGAAAATAACGTTTCAATAAAACAATTCTACAACTTGTTCACTTTTTTTTACAAAGCACCGTTTCACATAACAAACATTGAAACCTACCATCAATTGTGAACTTTTTGATTCCTAATATCCAAAACTTATTCATAATATCCATCAATACCAAATTTACTGGTTTATTGGTCTTAACGCCGTCGGGGGGGGGTTTGTTTTGTTGCGCCCCCTCGTGCACTGCGCCCCTTGGCGCCGCCAAGGTTGCCAAGGCGTTATTTACGCCACTGAACGCCGTTTTTGCATTGAAGGTAAATTTAAATAAGTAGGGTATCGCTATAAAGATAATTGTGTGCTTTTCACATGATGTATTACTCAACCCCACTTTCCATTTGTAATTTTAAGATTGTTAGACCTCGCCAGGGGGTTGAATGCATATGTTGATGAATATATCCTAAATGTGTCCCTCCCACAACCGAAATCTACGTGTCCGAGTGTTTTTGCGTTAAAGTACAAACAAGAGAAAAGCAAGGTATATAGTTTCCGTTGGACCACTCTGTATATATATATATATATATATATATATATATGGTATAGTATCTTGTTTCCTATGTATACTTGATCCTCCCATTTGTGTTTCTAATTTTTCTTCTTAATCTCTTAATCAACAAGATCAGATAGTCCCATTTCTAATATTCGATATACATTTTTTCAAAGTATTTCATATTATTCATACTTTTCTTTTTTTCGAAACTTGGTCTAAGCCATTACTCTTCCTGGCTAATTTCCTCAACCCGCATTCTTTGTGGTACAGCAAGCTATACTATGGTAATGGTACATTCTCTATTTCGATTGTGAACGCAAATCACATTCAGTTTTGAATTAGAAACGAGTAGAATCCATCTGAAAATAAAATTGAAAAATAATAGTATATGCCAGTTTATGTTAAACAGAAATCGACAAAAAAATCAATTTCCATATATTGTTATTCGAGGTAATTTTGTAAGCTTTGATGGTGTCTAATATTCTGATCGTACCCCATCCAGGTCTCAGACGTGCTGAAAAAGAACACATTTTTTATCCTTGCCTTCGGTTTGAGACTATGAGATTGAAAAGAATAAAGGGATTCGTGTGCTTCCAAGGAATAGGTTGAAAAATTATCTTTGACCACTTTATGGAGCTGATCATCACTCATTTGTTTAGCGCACATGATATGTATGTGTTTTCGTGGGGTTGTCGACATTGAGTATACAGGGACCATGGAGGAACCATCCCAATTCAAATACTATCGTTGGCATGTTTTTTAGATGGTTGTGCTCTTTCCATATGTTCATGTCAATTGTTTCAGTAGGAAATGAAATATTATCATCATTATGAACACTACTGAGAAAAAATGTCTTCGACTTGTCTCTAGCAGCAGAACCTTTTAAATACACTCTTCTGGAATCTTCCTGACGCGATTCAATATCGTTTGTCCATTGTATCTACAATGGTTTTGATTTCCAGTTATTCTCATTCCCAGTTGTGTAACTGTCTCATTTTCTATCAAGCTTACTAGAACTTTCATCGCATAATGCTAGAATTTTTAGAACACCATTGTGTTCTTGAATATACACATGAATCACTTGTGAAAGGAAATTGATATGCTCCTGTTGGACTGTACAGATTTGCTTGTAATGGTGAATAATCTGATATCAATGTCATGAGATTTGAATTCGCAAGTGCTAGTAGAGTGAGACTTCTCACTACAATACGAACACTATACAATACTATACAATCTTCTTTGTTTTCACTTGAGGTCAAAAATCCTTTTCACTTGGTATCCTTTGGTGTTGGGTGTCTTTTCTCAACTCTCAGCGTTAGCTATCCTTGATTCAGAAGGAGAAATCTCCCTTGTTGATTTTACACTGGTTAAATATTACTTTTTCACCTCACCACAACTATTTTGATTTCTTTAAACTTGGCAGTATTTCATTCAAAAACTAATTCTGAATTTAAAAAACGAAGACACATTCATATTAATTTGCAAAGCATTTCATGATGAGGCTGGATTATGATTTATCTGTATTGAATCGACCTCATCCGATAGGCTGGATGCCTGGATACCAATCCTGGTATGAAAAGTGCGTTGATCAAATACTTCGACTGACTCGGTAGCACTGAAGATTTTTGAGTTTCTCTATTATTGATATAGCAAATGCTCTACCACAAAATCAATCAGACGCCCCAGAGCCCTGCGGCACTCAAGAGCATTAGCTGTCCCTTGAATTCCATTAGTAGTATGGAACTCTGCGTACATGACTTGCTTCAAATAAGACGGTATTAACTAGGATCAGGCTATTTATCAACATTTTTTTTTAGAACTTGGAATTGACCTCAAATCTGGTTTGCTCAAAGTGTCACCATTTACTGCAGAATTATTTCAATTTTACTGATCGATGCTTGAAGAATGAACAAAAATTACGTTCTTATCGTAAATTGATTCAAAAACGAAAGCTGAGGCCAATATATCTGGATAAATTTTTGGAATATTTGCCTAACAATTCATTTCCTTCAGACAGGTATGAAAGTTCAATCTCATATGCATTGTTTGGTGGACATAGTGTTTCGAGAATTTGTAGTGCTATAGTCGGGCCGTTCAAAAGATAGAATTCACGGACGCGTGAACAGTGAATGCCTGCATCTATATATAGCCTGCGCGGCGTACGATGCCACGTCTTTTAAACTGACATAAATAAAGAACTGTTTACACTGTACTCAGTTGTGCTTTGTATTTACGTGTGTTACGTTAATTCAATAACGTGATCATTCTATCTTTTCAGCGGCTACACTATAGTGCATAATTTTGTCTGCTGAACACGAATTGGTGTAATTGGATTACATAAACTGTGATAAGAATTATAGATTCAAGTCATCCATTAGAATGTTTTCTAATTTGCACTAATATTCCAGTGATATTCAGTAAAAGGTTGGCGCTTTGCTTTGCTTATATACATTATTACGAAAATGGGTCTGCTAGTGGTCGAGTTGGCTACGCGGTGCCGGCTTATACTCGATTCAGATTTGTCACTGCCGTCACAGCAGAATTTTTCTGGCTTGATGCTGTAGGCAATTCACGATAGAAAATAAGATCGCAGCGCTAGCGCGGAGAAACGCGGAACTGTCCATGGTTAGATTGTCATGTTTACATTTGCATGCATATATGGAGCTTATATGTCCCTGTGTTCCTTTTGTTCGTGAAATTTTCAATTTCTCATTAATTTCTGTGTGAGAAGTGACTCAGTCGACAGTTGAAAATTTAAAGATCATTTCATTGAGCAAATTCGAAGGTTTTTCATTATCAAAACATTGTAAAATTTTAAAGACTCGAGGTTGTTTCCAGATGAGACTTGTATTTACTTTGATCACGCCAATATAAAATGTATTCAATGTATTTAAGCAATAATGAAGTATCAGAAGTGGCAGTTTTCAGCTGGCTGATGTGATTCTTCCTAATTAGAATTATGCATTACACACTAAATTATACATTATCCCCAATTCCGTGTAGAGATTGTATCAAAGATTAACTGGTTTATATCCAGAACTAGAAAACAACAAAAAGTACTTAAATATACGCTGAAAATTAGAGCAAAACTTTTAATCATTTCACTGGAATATTTCCAAACTCCTTGAAAACCTCCACAATCAACTATTGAAGCTCGAACACACAAAATTCATAAAAATCCAAAATGACTGGAGAGTTAACACAACAGCTCCATATAAACACATTCAAACTATAGTCGGGCCGTTCAAAAGATAGAATTCAAGGACGCGTGAACAGTGAATGCCTGCATCTATATATAGCCTGCGCGGCGTAGCCACGCCTTCTAAACTGAAATAAATGAAGAGCTGTTTACACTGTACTGTACTCATTTGTGCTTTGTATTTATGTGTGTTACGCTAATTAAATAATATGGATGGAAACACTCTTTCACCTCCAAGAAAAAGAATAAAAAAAAGGCATTTAACTGTAGAGGAAAAAGGTGTAATAATGAACACTTATAAAAAACATCCCAAGAGTTTATGGGAGAACAGGGAAATGCGACGTTTTTGTTGAGTGGTGTAAATCGGACTTGTAACATTGGGAAGAGGAACATTCAAAGAGTGCGTGCCGTTCACGTGATCATTCTATCTTTTCAGCGGCTACACTATAGAGTTTGGCGATCTAACCATTGAGTGTTCTCGCAAAAGTCGAAAGGGGGCGTATCGCTTATTTTATATCGCGATTAGGAAATATGCATGATTTTTTGTTGTCATGAATTAATCATTTACATATTGATGACTTAGAAAAAAAATGTTAAGTCACTCGAAAATATTCAAACTATTTTCAAAGTGCAATTATAAACATTGAATAACTTTGGATGATGTCAAATGACGTTTCCCGTGTTGATTTATTCGAAGCATTTGTTTCAATTGCTAGACAGATGGAACAAGATAAAACAGCTTCTTACTTGTGCACTGTATAGTACCAAAGCGCAAAAACACTTTAGAAAGGCACCTGATTAATTTTTTTCGAATTTCAAGCGATACGAAAGTAGGAAAATAATGATAAAATATAATGATGACGGATAATGTATCTCCAAAATTGTAAGCTGTTAAACGCAGCCAATGGCTGCGTTTAACAGAATACAGTTGAAGCCGTTTCACAAAATTTGACATTTCACCATGAAAAACTGTCAAATTTTGTACATCGGCTTTAAGCTCTGAAAGCTGTTAGACGCAGCCAGTGTGTGCTACCGATAAATGAATATGACTCCTCAGAGCGCTTTGACACCCAAGATAAATAGCAAATACACAATGTTCTGTCTTCTGGACATACTTGGAATATTGTTAGACTAGGAAAAAAATGGTTGCATTTAATCGAGTAGCATGAGTGGACGGGTAAAAAAATTGTTTGTACAATACATCTGGAATTGTAATAAGAATATGGTATCTATGGTGTTTTTTAACTGGTTTTGAATTAGGTCCAAGAGCCAGAAAAATTATGTTGAAATAGGTAGTAACAATACTGATCAGAACAAAAAAAAATGTTTAAACGGTATCTCATTCTTAGAGATCATTATTCTATAAATAATTCATTGGACAATGGTAACCAGTATTTGAACCGTCTGATATCTCAAAAGCGAATAGTTTTTATATGTTGGAGATAGCTTACATGGAAGAGATCATCAAACCAATTCCCGATAAAAATACAACATTTCACAAGAGCAAAACAAGAAATTATTACAAACCATACTCTCCATTCAACCGATCAGAGTTCAAAGATGAGAATCAAAGTGTACAGTCACCTTTCTCTCGCAATAAAATTACCGACCGTTTGAAATTTCAGTAGGAAATAAAATATGCTCATATACAAACTTTTTTCTGAGAATTGAATGAGTCCGTTCTTTCTAGAAAATTTTGTTCAATGTTGAGTCTATATGGAACTATGCATTATTTTACGTGTTTCAGAATTTTAATCTTCTGTTTTGTGACTTATGCCTCTTCAAACTGAATAATAATTTACTGCTTCGATAAATACAATTATTAAAATCAGTTTTGCGGTCTGGTTTGTGTTCAGAATGCACTACACACTCTTAACTATGTCCACTGAACCAAAATCACTCAGCACCGAATTCATCAATTTCACGCTGATCAATATTATTTTCTAGAGTTCAACAACCAAAGGGGAGGCAAAAAAGGTCAAAGGATTCGAATTACAAATGTGACGTTTGCTCTTATGGAACAAATAGTAATAAAACCTTACAATCACATAAACTTTCACACGTGAATGTGCCAGACAGTGAATTGTTCGAATGTACAATGTGTAATATGAAAACAAAGTACCAGGGTGTTCTCAACCATCACATGAAAACTAATCATTCAGATCATAGATATTGTTGTAATGAATGTTCATTCATGACCAAACATAGGATATCCATTATCCGGCATCTGGCTACTCACAAGCTTGCCATACATGAATGTAAGACTTGCAAATTCAAAACAAAGTACACTTCGACTATGAAAGAACATGTCTGTAGAGAGAAGAAAGTTAAAACGGTGTTGCAGTGCCCTAATTGTCCATATAAGACAATAAGAGGGTCCGCATTGAAGCAACACTCGTTGCGGCATAAGAGTCCTTCAGAAGTTCAAATGCATAATTGTGACTTATGTGACTTTAAGTCAAAATATCCCAAATTGGTACGCAGACACAGATTGGTTCACCAAAAACCAGAAGAAACCATTTACAAGTGTCCGCTCTGCAAATTCAACACATTCTCAACGTGGTCTTTGAATCTTCATATTAAAACACATGACTCTTCTTTGGACTTGAAAAAAATGAAGAAAGAGGACTACATAGCAAAGTCTGTTGGACGTTCGCACAAATGCACACAATGCGAATTCGCTTCTTTATGCCGTCGAGGACTGTCGAGACACATAACATACAATCATAATCCTCTCCGGCCAGTTTCTGAGAAAAAAGGGAGAAAAAGATTATATCCGACCAAAAACGAGAAGCTCCAATGTCCCCTTTGTGATTTTCATACTTACAATAAAATAACTTTACACAGGCATTCAATAAAACATCGTGACCCAGCAGAAGTACAGGTGTACAAATGCGATCAATGCTCTTTCCAAACAAAATGGGCACAGTGTTTGAAGAACCACAAAAACTTGCACGAGGATCCGTCTAACGTTTCTGTAACGTATCACTGTCCCATATGTACTTTCAAAACTATACATCGTCGTAGTATTATTAGTCATAAGAAGGTGCGCCACGATTCCAAAGCAAAAATTTACAAATGTAAAAAATGCAAATTTCAGTCAAAATGGAGGTCAAGCATAGTAAATCATCAAATCGTACATACCGCCCCTCAACTCAGTTGTAAAAAATGCGATTTTAAAACAAGATATGTAAGGAGTCTCAGAAATCACAGTCGTGATTTACACAGCTCTTCGTCGAAAGTCAAAGACAAAGCAGCTGTAGAGGTATCGGAAATTGTGCAATGTGCAGAGTGTATGCATAAATTCAACAACAAAAACTATCTTATCGCACACATAGGCCGTTGTCATAGAAAAGATACATCACCTATATATAAATGTGACAAGTGCCCTTATGTTACTAATTGGTTGCCTAGTGTGAAACAGCACCAAATAACTCATGAGGATAAGGATAATTTGAATTTATTTGAATGCCACTTGTGCGATTACAAAAGTAAATATAAACGAATTCTGAAGAACCACATAAGTAACCGACATGAACATTGATTTTAGTAATTGTTATATAAAAACCAAAATGCGCCTTGCGATAAGTAAGAATGCAATCTCGATGAAAAAATGGATAAAACAAACCGATGGACACCTTGAGAGTTTTCAAAGAATTAGAGTCAAGATGGTGATCACAGTGATAACCAGTACAACGGAACGGCTAATGGTAACCAATATCTGGAAACGGAACGCGACCTTAGTGTGTGATGAGTTAACCAAAGTAGAGAGGAGAGATGTTCACGATCATTATACTAGACTCCATCGATAAACTTTTGAACATATGCATGTTAGGGGTGCGTTTAGAAACTAAACACGTCACGTTCTGGCGTTGGTAAATCGTTCGAGAACTCTGGGCAAAGCATGATGTCAGAAATATCGCCCGGGCGACAACTTTTCATCCTTTCTGAAAGCGTGCGTGTCATGCGCACTGAGCATGAATATTTTTTGATATTTGAATTCAAACACGAGTGGTGGCAGGTCAAATATTTTTTTCAGAATGATACGATGGTTATAACGATGAAAGAGAATGATCAGAAAACCTTTGAATTGTTAGTTTTATGTGCAATTAAGAGATAGTTAATTCAGAATTATGAGATATTCTCCTCTGTTATATTCAATATATTCGCCATTTTTGCTGATCATACCAATAAATGTTTATATTTGATGTAAAGAACATTTTACTGCAATATGTTATATATTTCATATAACTATTACTAGCAATGAGCTGAAGAATGTTGACGCGAAATGATAAGCAAAATAAAACATGACCTGCTCCATATCGTTTATAAATTCAGATTGTATTTTGGTTGTGACGTTAGGTTAACCCCCTGGCGTTCGCTCTGGCTATGTTAACGCACCCTGCTAGTTTAATAAAGCAATTTTGAAATTGTAACAATACATCTGTGAGTATATATTTGAATACTTGAACTTCCGGTTGAACCGCGTCTGGAAGGTGAAGACTGATAGTGTGGATGGAAGTTCAAGTAATCACAGCGGATATACCTTGTGACACAGACACCATCGTTTTCTCCTTTGTTTTTCTAGCTATATTTTTGAAATTCGGAACATTGAATATGCTCACTGAACAGCATTTCTCGACATATCTGAAAGAAAAAAACAACTTCCAATTTTTCCGGAAATGACATCAACTTTCGATTCTTGAATGGGACACCCTGTATATTGTTACATGATCGGCTAGGGATGATCATGAGGAATCCAACGATACCAGGTTTGATGATGTTATCTCCAATGACTGCGGAGATATCGCCATTTATATTATCCATAAGCTCAACGAGTAGGAGAGAGAAACTTTTTCTGGCGGGTCAATTCAATAATCCAATTCTCTCTCCCACTCATTGAGCTTATGAATAAAATAAATGGCGATATCTCCGTAGTCATCGGAGATAACACCATAAAACCTGGTATCGTTGGATTCCTCATGATCATCCCTAACCGATCATGTAACAATATACAGAGTGTCCCATTCAAGAATCGAAAGTTGATGTCATTTCCGGAAAAATTGGAAGTTGTTTTTTTCTTTCAGATATGTCGAGAAGTGCTGCTCAGTGAGCATATTCAATGTTCCAAATTTCAGAAATATAGATAAAGAAGCAAAGGAGAAAACGGGGGTGTACCCTGAGTCTGTGTCACACGGTATATACAGTGCGAACGAAAAAAGTCATTCCTCAATTAACAGTAGTTGAATTTGCCTACTTTGGATGAAATTATAAAGGTGGATATTGCTTAAAATTTCTAATTGTATATAAGTATTTCTGGCAGGCAAATAATCCGAATGAAAAGCAAGCAACTTTGTTACTAAACTGCACAATGAAAAATTTATATGTCATAGACGATTTCTTGATGAATACAACTCAGTGGCTCCTCGATTGTATTCAATACCAAAAATTCATAAGCCAGTTTTATCAATACTTCCAAGGGTTTCAGCTCTATAAATTCCAACCTATGTGAATATTTATTTAATATCGTAATCAAAGCGTTTAACATGGATAACCCTTATTATGTAAGAGACTTATTTTCTTTTAGCGAATTCAATAATGATAAACAAATACCTTCAAATGATGTAGTTATCAGTTTGAATGTCGTTTCACTATTCACAAACTTACCTTTGCAATTAGTAAAACAATGTCTACAAAGGAAATGGGAAGATGTATCAAGGCATTGTGAATTGGGAAATTATAGGCTACACTTTTTTTTAATCAAGTTGTTTTATTTTTCATGATAAATAACCCAAACAAAAAAAAGGGCACACCAAGAACAGAATATTGTAGTAACAGATTCATTTCTCATCATTTGTACCATCTCCAGAATAAAATTAAATTTTCTCAACAATATGAAAGACGAAAGTGTTTAAAGTAACTCACCCTTCAATAAAGGTTTGAGAGGTCTTTAGACATAGCACTGTTTGAAAGACATTATTTGGTGGTGAATGAATCCTTCGTAGTTTTTTGAGTTTTCAACCTACCATAAAGACTATTGGAATCTACAAAAGTAAAGAAAGGTAGACTTCTGATCTAGCCCAAAAGACGTATATTTTTAGAAAATTCATATTATTTGAATGTTTATTGAGGAAGTGAAAACTTTCTGGAATTTTTTTTTGTTTTCTCTCCCCTAGAAATGAAAAGGGAAAAGCTTATCAAGTTCCTATAATTTTTTTTGGGGCAAATGGTAATTTGCCCCGATACACGTAACTGCAGTATCAAAAAGATACAAAACTGAGTGACTATTTTGTCAGTTACGTATCGTATTTTTATGAATTTGGAGATTCAATAAATACATTTTTTAAAAAATGCGCGTACATCCCCTTGGCGACGTATCGGAAGCTGGTCTGCCCCCTTTCTCAATCCTATTTTGAAAAATACCCATCAAATATGATAAATGATTTCTACCTTATCCAAGAACTCACTCCGAAATTAATATACGTTTTCAAAGAAGCCATTATCAAAATTGAACAGTTTACTCAAAAATCAAATCTCCAATTGATGTCAACCATAAATCCAATGTGATTTACAGAATTCCTTGTAATGATTGCAATAAAGTGTACTTTGGTCGGATTTTTGAAAGGCCAATAATATATCTCACAAAAATGACAGTAGCCTGAATATGAATTCACGTCCCACAGCACTTATGCCACAATATGGCCCATTGTACATCCTCCCAAGGAGTCACCCTCCTAGGATATTGTCCATCCTGCTTTATCCAGGGAGGAGGACAGGTCACCAGGGGACATCTTAATATCGGCAGGCGTGGGCCAAGACTCACCGAACAAACCATTATTGTTGAGGTGTTTAATCAGGCTATCCAGGACTATGTTCCAAAAAAGGGGTGATAAGACCCCTCCCTGCGGACATCCCCTCATGACCAGTCCTCTCACAGTAATGTCTTCCACATATATAATATACTTATTACTCTACTAGAGAGCATCTTGAGTATCCATTCTCCTACCACCAGGGGTATGTTCCTGGAGTTAAGTTGCTGGGTGATTGTTGGGAAGGTCGTTTTATCGAACGCTCCTTCGATATCTATGAATATACCCAGGGCCGAATCAGTGGACCTTCCTGGAGCATATGCATGCTGATTTGGATGAAGTGGATTGCGAACTAAGACTTCATCTCTTATATTATATATTATAGCCTCTCCATTGTTTTCAAAAAGAACGATGTGAAACTAATTGGTCGGCATGCTTTTGGTAAGGTGTAGTCCATCCTTTCTGGTTCAGGTATAAACACCACTCGTACTTCTCTCCACTTACTGGGAACTGGGAACATACCTCAGAGCTAATGAGGCTCTGAATATTCCGACCAGGTGCGGCATTAGAATATCCAATCCCTATTACAGTAGGGCTGGTCTTATACTGTCAGGTCCTGGTGCTTTGAAGGGGGAGAAGCCCGATATGACCCACCTTATCTTGTCCTCATCAATTATAGTGCTAGCAAATTGCCAGTCGTATTGTGAGGGTGTTATTGGTACTCCCGTCCGGTTCGTTGTTCCTGGGAAGACAGAACCTGGGAAGTGAGTTTCCATAAGAATCTCGGCGCTCTCTTGGAGGTTGGCGGCTTTGTCGCCATTTTCCCTCGTCATGATGCCGATACTCTTATTACTCTTATGGTGGTCGCTTGAGAGTGCCTTCTGTAGCCTTGAGACTTGCGGGAAATCTTCAATTGCCTCACAATAGGCTCTCCAGGCTTCTCTTTGTATTTGTCTGCAGACTTTTTTGAACTCTCTGAGGTTGGCTTTATATATTTCCCAGTCCTCTTCGAGTTTTGTTCGTTTTGCTTTGTTGAAGGTCGTTCTCGCTGTCTTTCCAGTTCAGGGCACCACCATTTATTGGTTGTGCCTTCTGTCTGTACCATCCTCATCGGACAGGATTCCTTATAGGCAATGTCTATTTTGTTTTGGATAGATAACGTGTACTTTTCCAATTCTTCACTATTGCCAGGAGTCAGGGCCTCTGTCTCCCGCAGAGCTCCTTTTAAGAGTCGATTGAATAGAACTTCATCCGTCCTCTTCAAACCATCATAAAACCAATGTCTAAGGGACGATGAACTAGCAAAGATATCTGTACCTACTTTCAAATTAAATCAATCAATCAAATCAATTTATTAGCCATCTAGGTACAGTGTGTACATATGGTAAGTCATACAATACATAAATCACATGATACAATAAAACCTTATTGTGGATCATTGAGTATCAATAAAATAGATAACGATCTTATGTATAAATAAAATGAAAAAATATATGACGGCAGCACACATAAGAAACAATTAAAAGTGAAACGATAAACAGTATAAATAAAAACATTGAATTGAAGTTTCATTACAAAGCACACAAGATGACAGCACACTACAAGTAACATATTAAAAGTAAAATAATTCACAATAATGGATCATCCAAATATTCTTGATAGGAATAGTAACTTTTCTCAGTCAGCAAACATTTTATTTTGTTAAAAAATATTCTGTCGCATTCATAATTTTTAATTGCCGTTGGCAGTTTGTTGTAGAAACTCAATGCCCTGTAGAGAGGAGAATTTTGGAATTTCGTGGTTTTGTGTTTTGTTACTTTCAGGTGACCACCATGTCGAGTGTTATAAGCATGCGAAGAATCATTGGTATCGAAGGATTCCAAGTTGCATCTAATGTATTTCAAACATTTCAAAATATAGATGGATGGAGCAGTTAACGATTTCTCTCTAATAAATATCGGTTTGCAACTATCACGATAGTCCATATCAAATATTAATCTCACGATACGTTTCTGCGCTATAAACTACCAAAATCTTTACCACATCCCCATGACATTATGTTGAAAGAAATGTGTGAGTATACCATTGCATAATAAATGTCCAATAAGCTCTCCTTGGCTACACATGTTTTCATCTGCTTTATTGCATAGAATGCTGAATTTAGTTTCTTGCATACGTGACTGATGTGTAAATCCCAGTCTAACCTCTCATCTAGAAATGTTCCCAAGAATTTTACATCTTGCTCAAAACTATTTCATCAACAGCTTTTATTTCACCTGGGATATTATCCTTCCTATTATAGAATTTCATTGAAACTGACTTCGTTGTATTTAAAATGAGTTGATTTCTATCGCACCATGACGTGAACAAATCAATAATTCTGCCGACATTTATTAATAATACATCTGAATCAGGACTAGCAACTGTAATTGTTGTGTCATCAGCAAACATGGTGATATGACAGTCAGTTACGTGTTCAGGCAAGTCGTTGACATATAGCACGAATAGTAGGGGTCCTAATACCGACCCTTGCGGTACTCCTAATTTAACATCACGCTCACTTGAAGTAAACACGTTATTTCTCACAGTCATACTACGTCCATACATATATGATTTCAACCATGTCAATAGATTATTTGGAAAAGCGAGCATTTTCAACTTATTATTCAGAAATTCGGATGACACCGTGTCAAATGCCTTTGACAAATCGAAAAACAGGCTAATTACGCAATTGTTAGAATCTATCTCAGAGTAAACAAAATTGAGAAACTGGAATGATGCCGTTTCCACAGAATAATTTTTTATAAAACCATGCTGGTTATATACCACATATCAAGTTGTTCATTTCCAAATAATTCATTATCCTAGCAGTAACTACTTTCTCATACAACTTCGAGATGCGAGGGAGCAGAGTAGGGAAATTTGTCTATAGTTGTCTAACTTTGTCTTATCTCTTTTTTTGAATAAGGGAACAACTAGTGCCTTTTTGAACTCAGTGGGAAAATATCCTTGGATAAAGGATTGCTTCATCAGGTAAGTAAGGGGATATATTATCAAATCTATTATATTCTTGATAGTAATTATAGAAAGTTCATCAAACCCAGATGATTTTTTATTTTTCATCATATTTAGTGAGTCTATTATTTCTAATTCTGTAATAGGTCCATTCTGAAATGGGTGAATGACATCAACATACAAGCTAGTGGTACAGGGCAAAGTTAGGTTTTGACCGAAGTGACCAGCCAATGATGATTCAACAGCCCTAGAAAAGTGATCTGCGAATAATTCCGCTACCTCATATGGATCTTCAACATTATTGAAGTTGTGCTTCAGAGTGATTGCATCCCCGACAAACGACGACTTCTTTTTCCCTAGCTCAGAGTGGATTATGTTCCACGTCTCTTTCGTTTCATTTTGAGCGTTTTTTATTTTATTGGAGAAGTATTCGGTCTTTGCTTTACTGATGACAGACTTGTGTTCCTTTAGCCTATTTTTATGTATTTCTCTATGTTGTGGATTGACTTCCCCAGAAGTTGTCATCAACTTGAAAAATTCTCTAAGATAATTGCCCTCTTGGATGATTTCTTCTGAAACCCAACCATTTTTAGGCTTTTTAGAAATAACAGATTTCATTGGGCAGGATACGTCAAAACACCAATTAAGCCACTCTAGAAAATAAGAGAAGGCTTCGCTTATGCACATTTCGTATAAAGTCGGAAACCAATCGATATCACTTAATCTAGTTCTGAGTTCGTTAATATTACCCTGATTGACTTGTCGCTTTCGGACTATAACATTTTGTTTATTGTTGGGTATGCACATCTCTTCGCTGAAGGTTAATAAATGGGATAGATGATCAGCAATATTTGGTTGGATCAATTGACAATCATAAGTTAGATTCGAAAAAGAAGTCACCATATAATCTATACAGGTTCGACTTGTATGACCATTCGCATTTGTGAAAATTCTAGTTGGGCCCTGCATATTGACATTCAATCGAAACGAACTGAAACAATCCATAAGAGATTTAGTGTTCAAATCATTTGACAAGTAGTCGATATTGAAGTCCCCACTCAAAATAATATTGTGGGACTTTGTCTCGGCAATACTGAGAGCCTGCAGTAAACAATCTAGAAATATATTGACATTTCCATTCGGAGGTCTATATGCAGTCATAATTACAATTTTAGTGGAATCTATTCTACAGCACATCGCACACATTTCGATTTCACATTCTCTGGATAATTTATTTATTGCTATTATTTCAGTGACATCATAGTGAAACTCTTGACAAGAATACCTGAACCACCACGAATATGCTTCTCTCTACAAAACATTGTTGCCACACGGTAGTCATTGAAATAAACATCCCTCAAACAATCACTAGTTATCCAGTGTTCAGATAAGCATACAATATCAATATCATAATTTTTCAAGAACAACTCAACCAAATTCAAATTATTTAACAATCCCCTAACATTCATATGACAGACTTTAGTGATACATGACCGCCTTGTAGTTGTACTGTTGTTAACTGTTGTTAGAGATCTGGAGCTACTTGGGAGAGTCGGAGGTATAAAAAAGTACCCTTTGGACTAGGTTTAGTATTTGCATTTTGTTCCGCATCCTGTAGTTCTGACATTAATGATACATTCATTGATGGATTTGATTTTGTGTTCAATTTTGGCATGTTATCAGGTGCCAAAGTATGAACTGACTGAAAATAATTATGGATGTGCCTCACCAACGCCTTTGTTTCTCCGAGGAGAAAACTGTGCTGTTATTTGTCGAGTGAGCAGAAATATTAACATTATATTGAAGCACAATGAAAATGCTTTTAATTATTTCACACAACCATTTGCCAACAGTATTCTACCACTAATACCTCTGTCGAAGACCTCTTGCTGAAGGACAATAATGCAAATATGATTTTACAGAACTAGAGCTAGTCTTTTAAAGGAAAAAATCATCAAAATTGAAAGTTGAGAGAAGTTATGCCAATTTCCTTCCATTCGGCAAAATTGAATCATTTAATAAGCATGAACGTATCCAAATTATGAGATTATTTTGTTTCAGTCGGTTGTTTTACTGTATACCATAATGGAAAGATGACCGGTCCACATTTTGATGTATCATCCCATCTCAAAAATACGGTGCCGACCTTATTTCCAGAGGTGATAACAACCGATTTTGACAATGATTTATCCACCATTTATCCGGAATCAGAGCTCCATGGATGTTTCTTTCATTACGCTCAAGTAAAAATAGCATCAATTTCAGTGATGTTCAATTTCGTCAGTTACTTTTTTCATTATTGGCAGTTTGGAAGAAAATAAGGAAATTAGGATATCTTCCCCTTGTGAACGAGAACAGAGGACACGTCTGCCTTGAGGATGGTAAAGCAGATGATGATTTTGCCTTTGCTGCTTCCTGACAGAATGTGAGAGGGATACAATGTAATAGTTAATAACACCTCCGGAGTTGATTTAAAAAGATTAACTTCGTATATATTAAGGTTGGTATCTTTCATTTCCAAATACTGAGTCCCATATACCTATCTAGCGAATATATGAGTGTATAGTATTTTTCACAGTAAATGGTATTAGCTTATTAAACTGCAATAAACTACCCGATTTAATCCCATTGTGTAGAAAATCATCTGGTAAAAGATGCAAATGTGCTACAGGGTAGAACTTAAGAAATTTGAATTTTGCATAATGTAGGAGATATACAAGTAATTTATTTAAATGTTACAATTCTATTCTATATTTAGTTCAGTGTCGCTATCGCTATCCTCACCTAAATTAATTATAATTGGCGCAATTGATTTTACAGAAAGGTACGAGTTTTCAACATTTATAACATGACTAACAGAACTTTTCCAACTCTCGGTAGGAATGTCATTCATATAGTTCCTAATTAATTCTACCACACTACCACTTCGTGGGGTGAGTACTACAACTAGGTATCTACCAAATTGTCGAAATTCAGGTAATTGCACAAAAAGATTTCATTGTACTGTATCCATAACATACTACAACTAGATAACTGCAGGAGGTGTTTGAGAAGGGGTATTAAACAGTGTCGAAAGTAGATAACTTGATTATGAACAGAAAGTGTAGTACTAAAACTAGGCAAGTTTACTTATCTACTTGTTGCATATTTTATGGTGTGAAAGAATTACTGCAAAAACTAGGTAAGTGTAGTTATCCAGTTGTAGCACTATAAACTCGTCAGAGAATAACAGGTGGCGTTAGATGTTGAGCAAAGTAGATATCTACAATATGTAGTGTTTCAGAAAAACAGGTTTCTCGTAATTTCAAGATTGATCAGTAGAGTGCTCTAACATCGCGTCGGTCGGACTCCGATGATATTGATCTGAATGTATGTTTCGTTTCGTTGTTTCGGATAGTCTATGATTCGAATTGTCGTTGTTAACTGATAGTGGTGCCGTGAATATTTGGGGATATGTCGTCAAGAACACTGCGAATTCTAACGTTATGCGAAACCAGTAAGTATAAAATTCTTATTATATCAATAACCTTCAGTTTATAGACATGCCTGATTGTTAGTGAGAACATGACTCTAGTCCATAGGTTAGGATATTGACAACAATGGCGGCCTTAACCTGATCAACTTCTTGCGTACAACTGAGTTCAAAAATTCAATTTAATTCAAGAAGCAATAGATATTATTATCTCGAATGAATTTTTTATATTCACCGATGTTAAAATATATTTTATGCCCGTATTTTCGTACATTTATCACTAATAATAGTCTGGTAGTTCGTTTGTCATTATTAAAGGATGAAATAATGTGTGGTGGAATGTGATTGCGTGATAGAATCCTTAGATATATGAAACTTTTGTACTGAACGTAATGACTCGAAAGATTTTTCGGTCACAGACATACCTACTCATAACCGTCTCATTTTGTTTTTATCATTACTGATGCAAATTGATTTTTATTTATTTTTTCTATTCAGACAATGGTCATCGGAATGACGACTCAACAGTGGTAGGTGTTGCCCAAGATGAATCACCTGAATCTCAAATCGGAGAGCCAAATACAAGTAATATTCCGTCCGCACATGAGGTACCCTGTACTTCTAATTCTAACCTTACACCAGATCAGAGCAGAGTTCAACAGCACATTGTGGAGGTTTCCACTCAAGAGTCACAACTTGACTCTGATGAAGAGTCTTATGAAGAACCTTTTTCATCAGATCACTCAAACTATAACCCTGAAGATGATAGCTCATCAAGCTCCAGTTCATCAGATATTGATCGAAATGTTACCAATAATTCTGTACGTTTGGACGGTATGGAGATTTTTCCCGAAACAACAAATAAACCACGGAAAAGGGTTCGACATCAAAACGAGTGGGCACGAAACATTAAAAAAGGAAAACGGGCTAGGGGTGAATCATACGTCTCTTCTAGAAATAAAACCATTCCCGCCGTTACATTGAACCCACCGTGTCATAACTGTAGAAATAAATGTCACCTGAAATTTTCTGAAGATGAACGTAAGGATATCTTCGAAAATTACTATGCTATGGCAGATTATTCTCGACAAAGGGATTTTATTCATGCCAATACCAATAAATTTCCCAAAAAAAGATTGACTGCAGATATTAATTCGAAACGCAATAATTCCATCACTCTTTTTCTTCCAAGTAATGGAGAAAGAATTGGGGTATGTAAAACGATGTTCCTCAATACGCTGGGTATCAAAAAGGGTGTTGTGGATATTGCAATGAAGAAGCGAACCTCCAAAAATACTTGCGAAGGAGACAAAAGAGGAAAACATGTCAAAAAAGTCACACATCCGAAAATTGTGACAAATGTCAAGGAACATATTGGAAGTTTTCCCGTTGTACCCTCCCATTATTGCCGAGCTACAACTAAACGTCAGTATCTAGATCCATCGTTGAATATTAACCTGATGTACAAGTTGTATTGCCAGTTTTGCGATCAAAGGGGCGAACCTAAGGCCAAATTACAGTTTTATCGAAAGAGTTTTAATGAAAATTTCAATTTAGCATTTCATAAGCCCAAAAAGGACCAATGTCGTGTTTGTGTTCATTATACTAATGCTACAGTACAGGAGAAAAATAATTTGAAGGATGAATGTAAAGAACATTTGGATCTAAAAGATCATGCTCGGTTAGAGAAAATAAAGGACAAGGAAGAAGCAGAAACATCACATGGTGAATTTGTGTGTGCTAATTTTGATCTCCAACAAGTACTACTGGTACCATCAGACCCCACAAACAATGCACTGTTTTACAAACGCCGCCTCGCAACTTATAATTTCACAATTTATGTTCTCAATAAAAATGAAGGCTACTGCTATATGTGGGACCAAACTGAAGGTGGAAGAGGAAGTTGCGAGATTGCAAGTTCAGTTCATTTATTTCTGAAATCTCTTCCCCCTGTGGTGAAGAGAATCACATTTTACAGTGACAGATGTGGGGGTCAAAACTTGAATCAGTTTATGGCCACTATGTTCATGATTGCTGTGCAGGAACTGGACAATATTTCCATGATTGATATGAAGTTCCTTGTTCCAGGTCACACTCAAATGGAGTGTGACTCTATGCACTCAGCTATCTCCACTGAACTGCGGCGAGTAGGCAGAGCGTCGTGGCCGGAAGATCTGAAACAGATAGCGCGAAGTGCTAGAAGAAAAGGAGACAAGCCATACCAAGTTAGGAATTTATCAAGAGAAGATATACAAGATTACAAGCTCTTCATGAAGCAAAATCTGACGAACCGAAAAAAGGATGAAAACTCAGTAGATGTGTACTGGCAAAAAATGTGTTGGATGCGGTTTGAACGATGTAAACCCTTTGAGATGCAATTCAAGCAAAATTTTGGTGAATCTTTCAGAACCCTCAATTTCAAAAAACGAAATCTTCGTCAGTCACTAGCGCAACTGAAACTTCTCTACACATCCCCAATTCCAATCCCAACTTTGAAATATAGGGATTTGGTTTCCTTGTTCACCATGAACCCTCCAGCACTGGGTAAACAGTATGAACCATTTTACTTGAGTTTACTTCACAATGAAGATGCTATCGAAGATGTAGATGATGGAGATTGTGAATGACACCAGAAAAGAGTTTCTATCATTATTTTACGTTTTATTTTTCATTAATGAGGGCTTGTTCGAAGGAAATATAAGATTTCAATTATTAGATGTGTTTAATATTAATAAAGAGTTCTGAGAACTGCCAATACTCTGAGCTATCTAACTTTACCAAACCCTTTTCAAAAATCGAACCTGTGCTACAACTAGGTAACTGAGTTTTTTTCAAAATTTTTCAGTTTTCCAGAAATCCTGTTTTTTTTAATCAGTTGATTGAAGTCGGAATGGAACACTTATACCTTCAGATATTCAACAGTGTGTACATTTCTTCAAATAGGAATCGCACCAACTCATCACAAGAACATAAAAACGTTGGGAAACATCAATTTGCGTTTTTCTCGAAATCACCAATTTGCAGTTACCTACTTGTAGTTCTCACCCCACGACTTAAAGTCGAAGAAGTATTTTTTCCGCGCACGCTCGATTTGAGTTGGTGCCACATAAGCTCTATGGGATTGAACACGCAGTAGTAGGGAGGTAGTCGTAACACTGTATGTCCCAATTCTTCTGCAATTGTATCACAAATATACGTTTTTTTTTAAAGAAAATGACTGCAGCAATTGTAAAAGTTCTTTTTTTGTATAATTTTCCTCAAAATATATGTCATTTGCAGCCATGAAGTGTTGAATCTCCAATTTCGTATTCTTTGAGCCAGGAATTTTTTGCAATTGTCGACTATGATAGCTTGCGTTGTCCATTACTATAACGCTGTTTGGCGGAATGTTGGGTAACAGACAATTTTTAAACCAATCTTCAAAAAGCTCTGCTGTCGTATCTTCGTGATAATCAACACAAGAGTCCTTAATATTTCTGGCAGAAAGCCACATAGCGTTTAGGATCCAACCATTTTCTGATCCTGCGTGTAATATTGTGATTCTCTTCCCTTTATTTGATGGTGCTTTCGTTTTACACTCATCAGAGGAATCAGACCATCCTTTGGAAGGGGTGTCATGCGTGTCAAACCACGTCTCGTCGAGGTAGAGTATTGGCCGATTTTCAGACCGGTATTTTCTTATTGGCGTTATATATTCATAACGCCAGTTTATTAAACGTGTGGATTCCATTATTACTTGTCTCTTGTCAATTTTGCGATATTTAAAGCCCATTGCAGACAGAGCTCGCCAAAGAGTAGTGAGGCCACAGTTGATGTGAGTTTCGTCATTGATGAGCCGCTGTTTCAGAATTTTGATTTTAGGGACACGCTGCTCATCGTACATAGTGTAGATTTTTCGCTTTATCAAATCTTTTCCCAGTCGTCTAGACTTTTTGTGACACCGGAATCTTTACGCTTTTTTCTTGATTCCATGGAATTTTCAACAATTCGTCTAACTGAAGTAAGAGGCACCTTCGTCAAATTACTGGTTACTTTTGCTGCAGCACCCGCGTTATATTGTTGCTGAAGTAAGGAACTATATACATTTTTTAAAATGATTTTCGCGTCACAAGATAAGTGATTCTTCTTCAACGAACCACTGGAAGAAGCACTATTACTTTTCATCCACGGACGCCACATACTGCCTATTCTGTACGTTGGGGTATAAAATCTTTGCTATTAATGTCTGAAATTATTGCACGCCGTAACACAAGTGAACACTTCCAATGAAATACAAAGACTAAAATGAACAAGAAGTGTAAGCTGTAATCCTATACAATCCCTCTCTGAGAAACAAAATTACCTGAATCCGGTCCTTTTACATTTTATGATGTGCATCTCGGATTTTACAGCTTAAGGGTCTAATTGGTTTTATAATAATCCTTCAGTCAATACCATTTATTGTGAAAACTACTATACTCTTTTGAAAACATGCACCTTAAACGTAAAGAGTGCTTCCGTAAAGTATTATAGTTTTTAGAAATCATTTCCCAGGACTTTTGCTAGTGATCAATTACCCTAACACCAAACTACTGATATTATTTGCACTCGACACGCCTTTCGATAAAAAGGTTAGCATCTTTAGGTGAATAAAATTGATCTATTTCTTGTCTTTTAGTTCCTCGAATATAAAATAATCATGGGTTTTATTTCACTTCTCTAAGGTACGAAAGCTTAGGACGCGGACATATTTTTTTCTTAATTTCGTGTTGTAACTAGAAATTAGGAAAAACTTGTATAAAAAAAAATTGCATATCCGCTTTATGCTTTCATAAAGTGGAGTAGTAATTTCTATTTTTTTGATTCAGGGAAGAAAACCAAAAGATAATTCATCAAAATAATGATGTTTCTATTAATCATAGTTCTGTTATTGACGAAAATGAAGGACAATTATTTTCGAAATATGCCGAATGATCTGAAAACTCTTCTCATTTGTAGATTCTGGCTAGATTCTATTGGCTCAGAGATGTTGAGCGTATATGGTCTGCCAAGAAGAACAAACAATTACTTGAAATCCTCTCATAACAAAATCAAATTCAAGATGATTCATCCAGGGATTTGTTTCTTTATTGGTAAGTGCGTACATTGATGATTTTCATACATAATATTATAATATGAATTTCAACCTTTCATACAACATATATCTATTATCATTTATAGGAGAGATATGCAAATTCTTGAAGGACGACCATATATCGCTCAGCCAGCTGCTGGAAGGTGGAGAAGCAAGAAGGCGACAGCAGTGTTATTTCCACCAGCATCAGCTACTTGACAGAGCAAAAAGGGATCTAGAAGGAGGTGTTATTACTATCGCAGAATATTGTCTGAGGGTATCCCACTATAGTGATAGTTTGAAAGATGGTTAAGAAATTGGGCATATAAAGTCAATCCCAATCTCTCTGATGGTATGTTCATAATGATCAGCGTAAGTATATACTTTTCTGAAACGATTATTTCAAGCTTCATTGTCCCCAAATATTGAGATGTTAAAAGCTTGTCGTTTTTTACTCCAGCCGATGGTATTTGAATACAATTCAGTGATCTGCCTATTATAGAAAACTTACTTCTCGTGAGATTTGAGCTTTTTTTATATTCTTGTACATGAGTGATGTTGGTGAACTTTAATCTATCATATATCATGAAACACCATCTCCATGATTTTTTTTCAATTTTAATTTCGGGTAGGTATTCTGATTAATTCCTGATCGAAACATTTCAGATAGTGAAAAAGACAATACTCTCGATAACGACGAAAACACCAGGTATCGTTTACAAAGTATCAATCAATCCATCATCGATTCATCATTATTATTAATGCATCAAATCAATTAGACCCGATAGGAATAAACTATCGATGGATGAAATCGCAAGGAAAAGTGTAGATTTTGTAATATTTCTTTTCAAAACTTGTTTGCCGTCCCAAAAATTAACATTTACTAACTGATGATACATGATCAAATTCAATTATTTCTGGCATTTTACATTACGTTTCATTAATAACAGTTAACTACATGAACAAACTTATTAATTCATGCATGCGGTACTGAATCTTGTGTTAATCACTACTTCTGATTTTTTTCAGATTTCAACGCACCACTTGTGCTTGAGGAAGTAGAGAAAGGTGTTGGAGGTGAGACATTTATTTTAGACAATATATTATATAATATGATGATAATAATATATATCTAAATTATGGAATGTCTTTTATGAATGCTTTAGTTGAATTGTAGTCGAATATAAATGATTCAAATGAAGATTGCTGCGCTATTTTGGCAAAGACCTCAACCAATTAGCACCTCTCTGACATTCAACCAGAGGGCATATCACTTCTCTTGAAATCCCAATACTCAGCATTGAATGATGTTTTACTACATTAATTGGCATATGGATTGTTTTGCAATATATCTCATTTTCATCATTATCATCAATTTTATTATGCTATTACGAGTACCAAGGTTATAACCACTTATTAACGAAAAATATGCCTGTAAAGATGTTTTTTTATTCGAATTATAGCTTAAGACATGCGGTCTGCATCTTAAAAAAATTCAATTTTTTGTCAACGGTGATCTCAAATAAAGTACATCAACCTAATTGTTTTCATCGATTCCAGTGACAGAGATGTGGCACGGAATGCTAGATGTGTGGTATGCCTAACACGTTGAAGAGAATTCTTTTTTAGAAACTGCAACCACTTCGCGGTATGTGGAGATTTGCCACTGCTCGTCATCGGACGAGAAGTTCAATCGACGAAGGGAGCCAATTGATTGAAACCTGTCCGCTATGTTGGACCCTTATTACATTGGCGCCAATAAGGCTTTTTGTATGGACGATAGAATTCTTGTACTGTATTTATTGAAATACTTTTCATTCATTCTCTTATCTTCATTTATATCTTACACATATACTACAAAAACATCTTCACATCTACATCCCAACCTCAGCTCTTTAAACATTAACTTCTCTTCTGCCTTTTTACTAACATTTTATTGGATTGAGCTCGACCCGCATAATAGAAACTTTCACTTCAACTTCAATCCTCACTTTCACTTCAACTTTGTAATTTTTACTATGAAAATTCTGGTATTTTATGAAGCATTTTCTATAGAGACTACCTACGCACGCGCATTAATCAAAATACTATTGTGACGCATTAATATTATTGGTTAAAAGGAAGATGTTGAAAATTTATCTGATTTCATCTATTAAGTTGAACATAACGGGTTTTGTTCAAGAATTATATTCTTTCATACAAAGACGACTATGTGATTTTATCATCACTGACAGTAAACAAAAAAATCATGATTTGGTGATCATGATATAATGATCAATCTTGAAATTCAAGAGACTTGGTGGGATTTGTATCTCTATATTACCCTTCTTAAAACTGGCTCATTGCTGAAGTTAGAAAGTGAACTTTTGTATCCCAACATCAAACTAATATCAGTGACACTAGACGCGCGTTTCGCTTACAATTTTTAGCATTTTCAGGCAAAGAAGATTGATTAATAAATTTTTTCCCCAGAGGATGCTAACCTTGTTAGCCAAACGCTATCACATAAGTATACTTTTCTCCAGCTCTCAATATATTTATACGTCAGTATGAGTATATAAGATATAGTTACCAAATTTATTATGAATTATAGAGAGCCTTTGATGGGCGTAATTTTTGTCATCTCACGTCCCTAGTACGAGTACGTAGTTTCCCTGGTTCTTTATTTCGCTGAGAGAAATTCTCTGGTGTATCTAACAATTTTGATTGTGACTCCAAATGTTCAATTCCCACCTTCAAATCTGTCTTTGCTACAATAAAAAAAAAACTTGACACGAGTAATTACAGTTATTGAAGTTCAAATGCCATAATCAATGTGTACATATATATACTCCAAGCAACTATTCGATTGTTACAGGTTGACACTATAATTGATACTGAGTTTGTTTATCAAAGATGTATTGATTGTTAATGAAAATCAACACACCATTCACTACTAAATAACGAAGTTATTATGACAATTTCCAATATTTAATAATTATGGTGGGGGTATATTTCCCGCCCTGAATAACTGCTCATGTGGTGTTTGCAATTCTGTTTCACTCAAGTTTCTTTTGGGCTGTTAGTTCTGTCCTCTCGTTCGCCAAGTTCAGTGGTTCAGAACTTTTCCCTCAAGGGCGCCGTTTCTTGAGGGTCTAGGTATCGCTGTCAGAACACGCTTATAGGCCGTATCTGAGGAAAGCGCTCAGTTTAATTTGATCTAGTGACATCAACATATTAGGCTTATCGATGCCATTTAAGATTTTCCACTATTTCACCATAATCGATAATTGTTTTATTTCACCAGAGTATTTATTTTACACCAAAGTTTAGTGTAAACACTTACATGCTTCAGTTGATCACTACACACCTTGATGAAAACCATTATAATCCTCCAGAAGATAAGAAAGCGGTCAGGCTGCCTGGTCTTCATGCTCCCAATCCAACGGATTAGATTTATTGGACCAGAGCAGGTCTGATCATTCACCAATTCTGCACAATGGAGTTCAGTAAGAGAAGGCTATTGAGCAAAAGCAGATATATAAACCTACAAGATGCATTGCATTTTGGGTGCTGACTAATTTGATGCCAATTTTGCTATACATCTTGGTGATCTTTCTTACTAGGAGCAAAATTATTTATTCAACCATCACCAAGTTGAGCATAGGTACCTAAATGAGCAAAACGTTTTCTTAAAACTATTAACCATTAATTATTCATTTGAATAAAAAAAACATGATATTCATACATAGTGCCCTTCCAACACAACCCTCAAAAATTTCGGAAGAGAGTTTGACCTCCTTCATTCAGAATCCCAAACCGGAAGTAATTCCAGAAGAAATTTGAGAGAGACCGGAATTAAAACACAGGAACATAGTCAAGATAATTCATCGGAACCAACAAACAAAAAATCTTCAGAAACTTCTCTTAGACCAAAAGAAAAACCGCGCTTGCGTTCAACTAGAAATTAAGGAAACCCTATCATTATATCATATTTAGCATCTTGATTCATGCATACATTCGGTGATTGATTGAATAACAATAACAATCTCATTTATCATTCTTGCTCGTGAGTCAAGTGAATATTGACTACCGCATAACACTGTTACTGTAATGGATGCATATATCAATAATTTTACAATAGCACAAGCTAATACCAAATCAGTAGAGCTACTCGAATGCACAAATTCAAATATCAACCTGTTTCACATGAATATTAGAAGCAATAATAAAAACTTAGATTCATTGATGATACTACTGGAACAAATAGGCCCCGAATTTGATATCATAGTAAGAAACGCGGCAGTTATTAGATCCGTATTCATTTAATATCAGATCTATAATTTTGGTACATTCAACCAATGTGATGGTGTCGTTGTATATATAAAAAACAATATCCCATTTTCATATAACATAATTTCTTCGAAGTGGCATAAAAATTACCGAAGTAAGGATTCTATTAAACAATAAAAATATTACTCTATCCTCTATATATAGATCACCCAATTCAAATGTACTTGAATTTCTTGATGATTTCGAAAATTACCTAGAAGATTGTAAAAACAAAAACATCAATACACATATAATAACGGGAGACATTAATATCGATATTAAAAATGATATGGATGACAATGTGAACCAATATCTAAACCTAATGAGCGCTTTCGAATTCAAGTCGTATATCAATGCATATACCAGGATTAGCGATAATTCGAAAACATGTCTTGACCACATTTTCATAAGCGACTCTGGAGAGTTATTTGAATACGGCCCTGTAGTACTTGAATCAGATATTACTGACTATTTCACTCACCTACGAAATGAACCAATCAGAAGCTCTAGTCAAGTTCGGCCTACCGATAATACCAAACTTCACTCTTGACTCTGATTGGCCTATCAAGTTCGGTGTTTTCTTCTTCTTCATGTGTTTTTTGGCCGTTGTTTCCCTTAGGGTACATTTGGCAGAGTTCGGTGTTTTCAGATTTGTTTACAGTGCATGTGACAGTTAAACGTCAAATATAAGTGATTACGCTGCCGAGCGCGGTTAGTACTTGGATGGGTGACCATACAGGGAAATACCGTGTCGAAAGCCCGTACAGCTGCAGCGAAGTAGCATATCATAGCTCGCAGACAATATATCAATGAGCACAAGATATATTGAGGATATGCCGTCCTTCGGAGGGGACGTTAAGCCGTCAGTCCCGAGTCCATGGATGTTGGGCTCGTTAAAGATCCCTACCTCTGGTTGGAATACCAGAGGGTTCGGCAAAATTTCCGGTTGGGGGGAAGTGTGCTCACCGGCGTCGGTGATTGGCCTTGGTAGCGGAAATAGGCCGACGTTAAATGAAGAATTAAAAAAAAAAAAAAAAAAAAAAAAGTGATTACGCTGTGCACGCATTCAAAAATGAGTAGATTTGGGATGAATTCTATCGAATCAATCAACGAAAAAATCGATAAAAATGTACCGAAAAATACGAGGAAATCGAAGGAGTACATTTGGAAGCAATTTACCAGATTTTGCGATGAACGAAAATACCTATTATCTTTCACTCTGTTTGTGAAATAGTCT
This sequence comes from Zygogramma bicolorata, assembly GCA_032362365.1. Taxonomy (NCBI): domain Eukaryota; kingdom Metazoa; phylum Arthropoda; class Insecta; order Coleoptera; family Chrysomelidae; genus Zygogramma; species Zygogramma bicolorata. The sequence continues at coordinate 18,349 of JAVJAQ010004098.1, read as the reverse complement.
AATAAAATTCCACTCGTGATTGAATTTATCTCATAAGTCTGTCTTTCATTTTTGATCTCAACTGAATTGATTCGAGAAAACATCACTCGTCCTGCGGACTCGTGGTGTTTTCTCGAAACAATTCAGTTTCGTTCAAAAATGAATCGACAGACTTATCGCGAAAATTCAATCACTTGTGGTATTACTACTGACCATTTCTCCATTATATTACAGATAATGTCAACAAGGAAAAAGAAAGAATATCCTGTAAATAATAAATTCATATCCTACGTTGATGAGAAAAAACTCCAAACTAGAATGAAGCAGGAAACTTGGCTAGACGTTTTGTCTTCAGAAGATGCTAATCAGGCCACAAACATACTGATAAAAAAAATACAAAATTTTATAGAAAATTGCACTGACAAAGTTGAAATGAAACACAAACAGATCAGAAGAAACCCTTGGATGACTGAGTCATTGATGAAATCAGTAAACGAAAAACAATCACTCTATATATTGAAATGAGAAATAATCCAACAGAGGAAAATAGAAAAATATGTGATAGATATTTGGAAAAATAGTATCCGAGTCCAAAACAAACTTCTACCGTAAAGAATTCGAAAAAACAAAAACCGATCCCTCCAAACTTTGGAAATGTATAAACGAAATCATTACAATAAAACGCCCATTTCTGAAATAGAGAATGAAACTTATAAAATAATTACAGATAAAAACGAAATTGCCAACACCTTCAACACATTTTTACTAACATAGGGAAAACCTTAGCAGATGAGATTAGCCAAAAAAAATCAAAAACACATGTTACCAAATATAAAATCCAACATTCCCAATTCATTTTATCTTGAAGAAACATCAGCGGAGGAAATCGTCAGTAGCGTTGAAAGCAAATAAATCTCCAGGCATAGATGGTATTAAAACACTATCTAAAAGATATTGCTTACAAAATTGCTATACCACTTTCGTATGTGATTAACTTATCATTTGATACTGGAGTATTTCCCGATTCTCTCAAAACCGCAGCAGTTAGAGGGCTGTGTGTTATATATTATAGGCCTATGTCCTTAGTGTCAGGTCTAGCAAAAATATATGAAAAAGTATTGAAAAAGTATTGAAAAAATAGTTGTCAACTACTTAAACAAAAATAAAATAATGTCATCCAAACAATTTGGATTTACCGAGGGAAAATCTACCCAAGATGCAATACAATCGCTTTTGAAGGACGCATCATAAAAAATATAGGTTCAAGCTCAAGCACCCCAACATGTATTTTTGTGGATCTGAAAAAGGCCTTCGATACGGTTAGTCACACTCAGCTCCTCGAAGTCCTGGAAGGACTAGGTTTCAGAGGAACTACCTTCAAGCTCATGCAAAGCTATCTACACAACAGAAAACAGTGTGTAAGGATCGACGATACTACGAGCGATTTCAGATATGTTGAATATGAAGTCACACAATGATCTTTCCTAGATGAAAACGTTAGGTAATATTGTGAGCTTTGCAGATGACACTGCAATCACCTATCAAGCTAAGAATTGGGACACGCTTAAAGAAATAGTCGAATCAGATTTCTCTAATATCATGAAATGGTTCGATGCAAGACTACTTACGATAAATATAAAGAAAACTCACTTCCTACCATTCGCTTCATATTCAAATAGTCTACCAAAATATGATTCTCTAACTGTGAGAGTTGGAAAAAATATAATGAATATACAGGCGGTTTCAAACATAAAATATTTGGGAACATATGTTGATGCACACTTGAAATGGGATGCTCACATTAACTTTGTAGTAAAGAAATTAAGAGTGATTCTCATCAAATTGAGATCTCAAGTGAATATTGTCAAATTGCACCAACTAAAGATAATATAGTATTCCTTAATCGAAAGTCACTTGTATGGAATAACAGTATGGGGTGCAGCTCATCAAAATCACATGAAAAAACTCGAGGTTATTCAAAAACATATAATTAAAATAATGTACAAGAAACCCAAACAATACGATACATCCAAACTTTATGAAGGATCTAAAATTTTTGACATCAGACAGCTATATTTTTTAAAAACAGTTATAAACCAATATACATATAGAAACCAAATGAAACTTGTAAAACACAAATATGAAACTAGATATAAATCAACTATCGTGTTTTCTATCAGGAGACCAGAGAAAAGCATCAACCAAATAACTTTCATTTACCTAGGCCCGAAATGTTATAACCTTCTCCCTCAAGAAATGAAATTACCCACTTTCCAAAAAACGTACCAAACATTGGTTGAGAGGGATGCCAAGATGGGAGATCCATACATACATCTGTGTATAACACTTTTTAAATTTTGTTTTGTAATGTACTTGTCAATTTGACCCTTTATTGTTTATATATTAATTTTCAAATATAGATATTTTTTTGTCTCATATACTTTTTGTAGATTTAGAATATTTACATGTTTATACTATGAATTTATTCATTAACCCACGCACAGACTAGCTCTTCTGTGGGTTCACCTACATTTATTTCCAAATGATCTGTTTTATCCATGTTCATATATTTTACTCGTGAATAAATATTTTATTATTATTATATATGTTTCACATTTTATTCACTGATCACCGTCCAAAATATGTTTTTTGATAATCCACTATTATATGAGATATGAACATTAATATCAAAAATATCAATGGGGAAGATGACCCAAAGCTTTTAGTAGGTGGCAGCACGACTGCATGTGCCTAACGAGTGATTTTGCAGGTTATGTTTTATTTTTATTTTAATGAATATTTTCAAAAGATACTTAAGAATCATAAGGATGTTTTCTTCAACCGATAGATATGGATGTTTGTCTGTACCAGAACTGAAAAGTTTGTTGAGGGAACGTGGTGGATCCCTCAAAGGAAAAAAAAGATCTGAGTGAAAGGTATAAAATTCAAACTGATTACAGAGGTGTTTCGTTAAAAATCATCATAATAATCATCTAGTAGCCCTGCTACGTTCTTTTGGAAGTGACTGGAGCATAATCTTGAATGTTCAGAAGCCTAAAAGCTCTTTCTTTTCAGGGCTACTTTCCACTGCTTTTTCAGTTTCGTTTCTTTTGGAAATAAATGTGCACCTACAATTTTACATCCGAATGCACTACATAAGACCATTTTATGTCGATTTCAAATCTTTATATTCTTAATTATTGCAAAGAAGGGACGTTTAATGTTTTGAATTGTTGTCATTTGACTTGAGAGGCTGTCAAAGGTACATGCAGTGGTGGCGCTCCTAGTGGTAGAGTTTTGCAGCCGTCATCCTCATTCTTACGATTTATCCCAGATATGGAGGTAAAATAACTCGCATATTGGTCGAAAACTGAAATAAATGTATGGCAGTAAAAAGTTCTTCCCCGTTAGCTTTAGAATAGGACAAGTACTTTTTAGTGGAAAAATCAATATTGAATAATTGAATTTGCTGTCGTGTTGAAAATTATCAAGGAAAATGCAGGCCCGGATTACCCATAAGGCCAACCTAGGGCGCAAGCTTGCGGGGGGCGCAGGGCAAGGGATGGCAAAAAAATGTATATTTTATAATATATATATATATAATTGATGAAGTTAAACAAGAACTTACAGCAAGAATGCATGTCTATGAGGAATTTGTTACAAGGTTTGTTGCAATAATCAAACTCTCAGATCTCACGACAGAAGAAATTGAAGTTGAGGTTAACAAACTTCTCAGTGTATTTGAAAATGATTTAGAGCCGGCAATCTTTGATGAACTTGTCCACCTGAGGTCGCACATGTCAACAAACAAAATGGAAAATAAAAATAAAAAGCTTTTGTCTTTGTACAAGTGGATCATAATATACAAATTGGAAGATATCTATCCAAAGGTCGAAATTTTGCTAAGAATGTTTATTTGTACTCCAGTAACAAAAGCATCAGCCGAGAGGTAAGTCAAACAATAACAAACCGTTTACTTTGTATTACAATTTCAATGCTCTAGATTTCAATCTAAACTAAATTAACGTGAACAAATATTAAACAAAGTCTACTTTGTCAGCTTTTTGGGATCACACACAGTTTTTCATGGAAAAGAGAGATTCCACAAATTACTCTAACTTTTTAATATACTAAATTTTTTATGAATCTTTAATCACTTCATAAAATTGAATAGTCTACTTTTTTATTGCTTTGTTTTCTGTATAATTTTTTTTATAAGTGTCACAATTTAATTGTATTTTTAGGTCATTTTCCTGCTTAAAAAGGATCAAGGAATACCATAGGTCAAACGTGACCCAAACAAAGCTCAACTCTCTCGCTCTCCTCAATATTGAAAATGATGTAACCAAAACATTGGATTTCACCAACACCATCCAATCGTTTGCCTGGGCCAAAGCCAGGAAGAGAATATTTTAAAACGATGCTAAAAGTCATTTCGTTAGTAAATACCGTGTTGTGTTAATAAATGTAATTACCTAATTATACAGTATTGTTTGTGTTAATTAAGTAGTGTGCTTTATTTTTCAACATAACCTTTTCTGTATTTCCTTTTCACACATTTTGGAATTTCGCTGTAATTGACTAATCGATTTAAATTATTTTCTTGCAAATGAATGTGTACGATCACTGATAATCTAAATAATAACCTAGATATTTGTAATCTCCCACACAATTTTTTTAGTTTTGCCGGAAAGGTAGGGCGCACCATTTAATATGTCGAAAATGCCCCCCCCCCGAACGTCTGCTGGGATGGGGCGTAATGTAGAACTCTGGCCTAGGGCGTAAAGAGTTGCTAATCCGGGCCTGGGAAAATGTCAATACTCACTTGAATGTTTTCAGATATCATGAATCAAATCAGGTATTTGCAGAGGAATTGAAAAAATCCAATAATTGAAAATATATTTAGAAAAAGTAAAAAAACATTGTATATAAATGAACATATAAGTAGAATAAGATTATATATGATAATACATAATCTTTATAGTAAAACTAAATAAAATATAAAACCGATATCCAGGTTCTTACGTCCTACATGCATAAGTAACATGGATACTATAGTTGTTCACCAAACAGATAGTTGTTAAAGAAAGTGATCTGCAAATAATTTTTCATAGGTCCATTACTGTGGCTGAGTTCTCGAATCATGCATTTTCATTTTCACATATATAATGACATAGAACAATATAACATACGTGTTGAACTGCGACACAACATCAATTTCGTGTGGTTTCAACTCAAGAGTACAGCCTCTGATCGACAGATTTCTGCACATTCAGTTGTAATGGTACCGTGAAAAATCTGGGCGTTAACTTTGTAACGCAAATTCCTGATCACTCCATCTGTTCGACGAATGAGCTATAGAATAAGTCGCCAGATACCATCGAATAGCGACCCAAAAGACAGTATTACAGTCTCGCCCATGCTCAGTCTTAATAAGTAAGGAAAATTGAAATACTACTTGAGGAGAGGCGGTGACTGAAAAACTGCTATAAAAATAATGTTGTTTGGCACATAACACAGTGGAGAAGTTCAATATTATTCAGAGAATGTTTGAACAAAGAAAAATCGAATATGCTATATTCATAATAATATCTCATTATTTATATTGATGCAAGCATCTCATAACAAAGTGTTCTTTGAAATTGATAATTTCTGAAAAAAACTCTGCTAACAAACCAGACGGACACAAATGTATGAAAAAAAGGAAATATTAAAAAATTATGTTATCCCTAGCTCGCACAAGTCCCGACTTTTAAAGAATTCCGTGTTTGATACCTCGTTAACCAAAGAAAACAAAAAACATGACAGTATTGAAACGAAGGTTATCTGTAATTTCCTTCGCAGATTTCGAGATTATCTGGGCGTGTTTTTTCGGTAAATCTTCAGAGAAAATGTTTCCGATAAAAAGCGGGGTCCAATAACTAATGAAATTTTTCGTTCTATAAGCATGGAACCAATAATCACTCCCTTTCAGTATGATTACTTTTGTTCGGGTTTGAAGACCGACGTTTTTTGGAATTTCTTCCTGAAGTAGAGCCTCTGAAGAAGCTAGCCACTCGCGCCAGCGAAACGTCAATAAGAAAATCCAAAAAATGTCGGCCTTCAAACGCGACAAAGTAGTTATATTGAAAACCTCGGCCACGAAAGCCTCAACCATTTTGTCAACAATTCCTTCGTTACGATTTTTCAAAGATCCCCAAGAGTAGCTTATTTACTTCGTTGATATAATTCGGAAATAAAAAATGGTTCTCCGGAAAATCAATCTGTAAAACTTTTTTTATATGAAAAAATGGTATCCCAGAGGGGAATTTTTCCTTTTTACCTTAAAAATATTCACAGATAATTTTGAGAAAAACTTGCGAGTTTACTAGCATAATATTGCACAATTTTATTGCACAATTTTTGTTGCACGGTAAAATTTAGAGATTTAATGATTGAACGCAAGACAGTAACTTAATCACGTGTGATTTCAAACAGACTACTGAATACATACAGCAGCACCAGTATCTATTTAACGAAAATAGACAGTGCTATGGCTGAACCTCGTTTTTTACTTCTCATAATGTTCATGAAAGAACATTGTGAGAGCAAGTAATCTAGTCAGAATCTTACTGTAACTAAAATAAAGCCAACATATCACAAAACCAATGAATAAGTGGAAATTACTTGCAAGAAATTTTATACATATCCAATAACCTATGAGGGTTATTGCAACCTTCCACGATATGATTTTGAAAGAAATCCCAATTCGAAGCTTCAAAATAAATAATGAGACGCGCTACAAAAAATTAGATTTTCACCTCACCCACTAAAAATAGTCAAATCAGATCAAACAAATGATGACATGCAATGATTCTTTAAAAAGTTGACTTCCCCTAAATTAGAAATAAATGGTGCCTCTACATGTCACTCAATCTAATATCTAATGGAAATATGAATACGGATTGTATAATGTGTATAAATAAAAAGTGATGAGGTCATTCGGAATGTTCACCTGCAAAGAAAAAATACAATATAAAAAAGGAATATTCCAAATAAAGATACACAACCATAATGACACAAAATAAACAATTCAAAGTCATTCAAGACTCTCATAATAAAAATTTTCCTGAATAGTATTGGTTCGAACTCCTATTATCCAATCGGAATAAATCTTTGGAACAGGAAAAAACTTCCCGAAATTGTAAAATGAACTTATGCATTGTAACAAAGATAAGTGCAACCGCTGGGCTACTGGGGGGTTTGGAAGAGAAAAAATATATGGGCTGGAAAAATAATTTGATTTCATACAAAAAAATGAACTGTGGAAAATTCTCGTACATACCGTGGATAGTAATTTTTTTCTTGGCATATACATTCGAATAGAATGAAAAAAGTCTAACACCAATTTGAAAACATGTCAATATGGAAAAAAACAAAAATTTCTTCAGTAGCAATGAATTTTTTGGTAATTGTGGCAATTGGACGGAATAAATAAATGAGAAGCTTTATTCAGATATTTGTCAAAAAACATTAATTTTGTGAAGTAATGCTATTAACATAAGAGTCGAAAATGTTTCTTCTGAAATATCTTTGGAAACTACAGAGCAAGGGAGCCGACCGTGCAACTGAAATTATGATTTTATATTGATTTCAGGTAAAGGTAAAAGCAGAATCTGTTGAAAAAATATTGAGAAAAAATATTGGGGCTAGGTGGAAGAGCACCATAATATTGGGTAAACATTTATATAGGACTGTAATTATTGTTATTTCAAGTTCGAATGCTGCAATTATTCCTGAAAACTTGATCTCAGATGAAAACGACACCTCATTATGCAGAAAATGCACCAACATTTGCTTCAACACCTCAAATTGGCTAATATATGCCGTGGTGAATAGAAGTGTTGTTGTATATCTCACTATTGTCTACTTATAGAGCATGAGATTACCTTTTCAGGTATAAATTGTCGATAGTATTAGCTGAGAAGAGAACACTGAGCCTTGTGGGTAGCTCCATGCCAGTCTGAGAAGGGGTCACTAACTTTTGAGTTTGTATCTTTCGTTTGCAAAAAACCCTTCTGCTTCGAAAGGAAGTCCATCCTACGAAATTCTTACAGAATCCTAAATAAAGGACATCTATCTGTTGGTGCTGATACAGTAAGCAATTGTCGTACAAAGCCAACCTAAACTAGACATTTCTTGTGTAACAGTCGTTTGTCTCTTGGTATCAGACATTCCTCTACAATGCATTCATCCTTCGACAAAATTTATAGTTCAGTATCTGCGTCAGATTCTGAAGTTGACTTAATAAATAACAGTCTTTCCTAGTCGCCAATGCTTCACTAATACAGAAGTTGTACAATTTTGTATGATCTACAACTATTCTGGAGTAGATTTTTCAATAGTTAATACATTTCTCTCCCCTTTTCAACTTCCCTCGTCAACCCTCCAGTACACCTGACGTTGCATTAATTTTTATATGAACACTTTAAGACCTGTAATTCGCTTGGAACCACAAAATTGAAGAATACCTAATCACTATTAACTTATCTATGAATCATTTGATGATTATGAACCTGCTCAATTTGTATAAAATGAATCCAATGAATCAAAACTTGCCCGTATAAATATATGCTCAATATCATTCTCAAATCGCTTGGTATACTTTAAATGTAAGGAAGCTTATCATGAAATCGGGGTGGAATATTGTTTAATAGTCGTACAAATTCAGGAGCTATATCGTGTGTCATAGTTTTGAAGAAAAAATCACTGTAGAATACAAATAGACTTTCGTTCATGAATCCATAATAGACATTTCATCATATATATGGAAGGCAATGTCATGATTTTCGGCAATTTGAAGCAAACACTAACATCTGCAAGAAAACTAAGTGAATAATGAGATTGGAAAAGTGTAAAAGTTGAGACTTTTTCTAGAGATCAATAACCCTAACACCAAACTGATATATTTGCACTCAACGCGCGTTTCGCTAACAAAGTTGGCATCTTCAGGTGAAGAAAATTGATTCTCTTCTTCTACTAATGGATCTCTAGAAAAAGTTTCTACAAAATTAAGGCAAATTATTCCGATGGACCTTGTTTGCTGAAAAATAGGACACAATTCCATATATTAAATGAGTCAATCAGGCTAAAATATGCACTCATACATGTTTCATGATTAGCAACTGGTCGTAAATTTCTGAGAAAAGATTCTTCGATATTTTGTTTGATGTGAACTGTATGTGTTCATAAAAGATTGTAAGCTTTCACGGCCGGTAACTGATGAATTGTAAGGTGTTTCCAAGTTTGCAAGTTTTTGACTGAATCGATATTAAACTTGCAGAACTGAATCCATATTAAGCTTGGCCAAGAGAATTTAATGAAAAAAAAATGAAATACTTTGCTGCACAGAAAGTGACACCAGCAAAACAGTCATTCTCGAATTCAGAAACAGTTGTGTCGACTCAATCTAGGAACGCTAACTCAAATGTTTTAACCAGCTCAAAAGCCATATTGAGAAGTTCAAAAGAGCTACAAGAAATAATAATAAATTCGTTTCGACAAAATAATTTCAAACATTTCAGATAAGATACATACCTTTGTGTTATCCAGCAGGAACTAACGGTCCTTCCAGTATACAGAAAAAAGTAATGAAAAATTGAGTGCACTATTGGGTCAAGTCAAGCAAGTTAAATTGCATCATTGGATGAAGCTTCTATCTTTCAACCCTCGAGTTGGCCACGACAATTATTATGAAAAATTGAAGAACAAAATTTTTGTATCTATTCTATAGAGAAAAGATCTGATATTCCAGATATTACAGTGCCACCCCTTTGGCAATATACAACTTAAACTTATACATATACTGTATATGATAGGATAGGTGAACCAGCTAAAAATACCCAAGATCTCCAATTGAAATTCATTAGCAATTTCAGTTTTTGAGATTGTTAAATCATCATGGAACTAGAATGTTTCCATTTCATGTCATTTCAGATTTGATATATTTTTTTGATATACAAATTCACACAGTGAGAAAGGGAAGCCCTATAATGTTCAAAAACACCGGGTAAATCAAGGTCGCCACTGCCAAGGGTGGAACGATTGACAACAGAGCACCGACCATGAAAGTATCTACAGAAGAGAGACAAGTCTCCGACCCTTCTACGATGCCCCAACGAAGTGAGCGAGTCCGTGAGTTAAGAATCACCAACAATACGGTGCTGCGCTACATTTATGGGAGCTATATTCTAAGACAGGGCTAGTAGATAATCAGAAGTTGTCGAGAAGAAATATTTTTTTACACAAAATAGAAATACAAACTTCAGGAAACCACCTTTGGTGATCGATTTCACATGGTTTTTCCCCATAAGATTTTAACAGATCGTAGTTACTAGCATCGATATAGTTTTGTATGAATAGTTATAGTAGTTTTCACAATAAATGGTATTGACTGAAGGGTTATAATAAAACCAATTAGACCCTCAAGTTGTAAAATCCGAGATGCACATCATAAATGTAAAAGGACCGGATTCAGGTAATTTTGTTTCTCAGAGAGGGATTGTAGAGGATTACAGCTTACACTTCTTGTTCATTTTAGTCTTTGTATTTCATGGAAGTGTTTACTTGTGTTACGGCGTGCAATAATTTTATAACATTTATTTGTTATTACAGACATCAATAGCAAAGATTTTATACTCCAACGTACAGAATAGGCAGTATGTGGCGTCCGTGGATAAAAAGTAATAGTGCTTCTTCCAGTGGTTCGTTAAAGAAGAATCACTCATCTTGTGACGCGAAAATCATGTGTATAGTTCCTTAGTTCAGCAAGGATATAACGCGGGTGCTGCAGCAAAAGTAACCAGTAATTTGACGAAGATGCCTCTTACTTCAGTTAGACGAATTGTTGAAAATTCCATGGAATCAAGAAAAAAGCGTAAAGATTCCGGTGTTACAAAAAGTCTAGACGACTGGGAAAAAGATTTGATAAGGCGAAAAATATACACTATGTACGATCAGCAGCGTGTCCCTACAATCAAAAGTCTGAAACAGCGGCTCATCAAAGACGAAACACACATCAACTGTGGCCTCACTACTTTTTGGCGAGCTCTGTCTGCAATGGGCTTCAAATATCGCAAAATTGACAAGAGACAATTAATAATGGAATCCACACGTTTAATAAACTGGCGTTCTGAATATAAAACGTCAATAAGAAAATACCGGTTTGAAAATCGGTAAATACTCTACCTCGACGAGACGTGGTTTGACACGCATGACACCCCTTCCAAAGGATGGTCTGATTCCTCTGATAAGTGTAAAACAAAAGCACCATCAAATAAAGGAAAGAGAATCACAATATTACACGCAGGATCAGAAAATGGTTGGATCCCAAACGCTATGTGGCTTTCTGCCAAAAATATTAAGGACTCTTGTGTTGATTATCACGAAGATACGACAGCAGAGCTTTTTGAAGATTGGTTTAAGAATTGTCTGTTACCCAACATTCCGCCAAACAGCGTTATAGTAATGGACAACGCAAGCTATCATAGTCGACAATTGCAAAAAATTCCTGGCTCAAAGAATACGAAATTGGAGATTCAAAACTTCATGGCTGCAAATGACATATATTTTGAGGAAAATTATACAAAAAAAGAACTTTTACAAGTGCTGCAGTCATTTTCTTAAAAAAAAAACGTATGTTTGTGATACAATTGCAGAAGAATTGGGACATACAGTGTTACGACTACCTCCCTACTACTGCGTGTTCAATCCCATAGAGCTTATGTGGCACCAACTTAAATCGAGCGTGCGCGGAAAAAATACTTCTCCGACTTTAAGTGGTAGTGTGGTAGAATTAATTAGGAACTGTATGAATGACATTCCTACCGAGAGTTGGAAAAGTTCTGTTAGTCATGTAATAAATGTTGAAAACTCGTACCTTTCTGTAAAATCAATTGCGCCAATTATAATTAATTTAGATGAGGATAGCGATAGCGACACTGAACTAAATATAGAATAGAATTGTAACATTAAAATAAATTACTTGTATATCTCCTACATTATGCAAAATTCAAATTTCTTAAGTTCGACCCTGTAGCACATTTGCATCTTTTACCAGATGATTTTCTACACAATGAGATTAAATCGGGTAGTTTATTGCAGTTAACAAGCCAATACCATTTACTGTGAAAAATACTATACTCCTGACTTCTAAATATTAGATAAAGGTAGATCAGCTTTCTTCGGGAAGAGACATGCCTGGGTTTTCCAGCATAAAATTCCAGCAAGTTGATGTTTCCCCATTCTATTATTTTCGCCAAGTCATCGTTAATATTATTATTGACACTAATGCCTCTCTGAATTTCTGTTTCTTATGCTGATATGGGTACTCTGGAAGGGAAACTAGTATGAAGAGTACTGTGGTCCGCAAAACTATGCGCTGAACAAGATGTTTTCTTCAGCAAATCCTTGATATGAAGCAGAAACAAAGTGGGCACCACCACTGAACCCTGTGGAACACCTGCATTTATTGAGAAAATATCAGACGATACTTCATCAATACCACAGAAAGACCTATCAGACAAGGAACTCGTGAACAAAGCACCCAATTGAGAATTTAAACCATAGGACGGCAGTTTAGAGAGGAGACCCCGATGCCAAACTCGATCAAACGCTTTTGAAATGTCGAGTGAAAAAGCTAACGTTTCTCCGTATTTTTCGATGGAATGCTGCCAAATACGTGAAACATATGCCAATAAGTCACTGGTTGATCTTTGAAGGCAAAATCTGTAGAGTCAAACATTAATCATTCTTGATTTCTCCAGATAATTGATAGGTTTTCAATAACTCGATAAATAGATGATAGAAAGCAATGCAAATGGTCTAATTGAACTCTGGCTGTTTTCCCGGAAGTACGAAAAAACCCAAATTATACAAAAAGTTGAACAAATCACAAAGCACTGCCTTCAATTCGGGGTCCCACACTTCAAGAAAAATTGCTGGAATCAACAAACCTTGTTTATATACAAGTTCATCAAAATACATCTTAAAATTTGTTGGTGAAAAATCCTTTTAGGCATACGATTGTCGACAAGCGTGATATTCAGGTATTCTTTTCCCTATGAGTGCAAAGTAGAATTTTCAGCGAAAATATAGGTAGATCTTTATTCAATTAAGAACCCCTTATATACATATAAGAAGACAGTGAAAAACAGACTGTTTTATTCCACTATGATTTTCATATTCAAACTATTGAACCATTTAGCACCAGACAGTGGCGGATCTAGGATCAGGTCAAGGAGGGGTCTATAACTCAAAATTTATATATATATATATATATATATATATATATATATATATATATATATATATATATATATATATAACAGAAAATTATGAGCAACCGTATAGCAACAACTAGTCAAAAAAAAAGGTGAGAAAAATTGACATGAGCAAAATTTGAAGGTGTAGCCAGGAGGTAAAGTAGGTTCGAAACTTTACTTTTTTTAAATCGAATCGAGTTGATTTAACCTAATCAACAGCATATTCTACTCATACATAGTATATTCAAATCGTTACCGGCATACACAATACTCATCACAAATGTAACAAGTCTAATTTTTCAAATACTTCGCCAAAAAACTTCGAAAATTTACTAATGTTTAGATGTAGCCTGCTCTTCAGTTTTCAATGGAATGTAATAATAATTATTGAAGTTCTTCAATTTTAAAGCAAAAAAATTTATTCTATTTCATTTTTTGTCTTGCTCATGTGACATTTTTTCGTTCCCTAACAAAATTTGGAAATTAGAAGCCGATAAAAATTGAAAAAAAAATCTCCTATTTTCCCAATGGGGGGGTCCGGACCCGGAAAAATCCATAATTATAACACACGTGGCAAAAATGACATTTATTTTCCTAGTACTTCCTATCATAGCACAATGAAATCACTATTTTTCAAAGGTTTTTTGGAGTTTAATAAATCACCAGAATCTGTTAAATCATCTGCTTCACTGATCCAATTCAAGGCCAAATTGAAAGAATACATCCAAAATAAGTAACCACATGTCAATGGTTTTATTATATTTTATATTTATATGTGTATATATGTGAAATTCTAGTAAAGAAAAACTAAATTTGTAAAATTATTCCTCTTTGTTTATTTATATGTTGTTAATCTGTATATACTTTTAAATGTTCATTACAATTTTACTTGTTACTTTTTACATATTTAACATTTTACTTATTCCGTATAGCTATTTTATATTTAAATTACCGATTATCGTGATACTGCCGTTTTTATTATTACATGAATTTTTCATTCCATGTTTTTAAAATGTTACTTGCAATTGTTCAAGCATTCTATTTTATATTTCTATTATATATTTTCTCTTTTGTATATTGTAATATGTCTTCTTATATGTATATTAGGGTTCCTAATTAAATAAAGATCTATCTATCAAAAATATTAGCGAATATATTCGCTTTTTGTTGGGCAGTGGTGGCTTGTGATCCATCCTCTTTGATTAAAGGGGAAGATAAACTAAAAGTGAAATTGTTAGCTTGAGCAAATGACCAAACTGAATGTGAACAGTTTGGACATTCAACAATGCTGGAACGATTATATGCTTCTTTAGCAGCTTAATTTGTTTCACTACATCTATTTCTTGCGTTAATATCCTCAGATCTTGTTTCTGAACCTGGACTTTTGCACCAGCTTTTGAATGGCGCTTGTTTGAATATGACAGCCTCTACTGAGGACTGTGGGGTCTTTGACAAATTAATTGAAAGATCAGTGAAGAGCTATTTCATTCAACAAAATTAGGTGTCCTTCCAAAGTTAACTTCTCATTGAAATGCAGTTTTTTTTTGAACACAGTTGCAATCAAATTGAAAATACTTACGCATCAAGGTGTTTATTTTGTTTAAAGCTATTTTGTATGGCCCCTCAGTACCATGGCCTATGTGTCTCAATATTTCGCCCGCCATCAAATCGTGACAGTATTTCAAGACATTCTGTTCATTATGTCTACCCACTAATGGAATCTAAAACAATTTGAAACTGTAATTTTGCCGTCACTTTTTCGTGAATAAAATTTACGGTTAAAGTGAATTCTTTGTTGTCCGTGTCACTTTCTGACTGTGTGGGTTTCTTTGGCAGTTTTTCAATTTTTCTTTTCTTTCCATGCGGAGGATTGGTATTGACAGTGGTGTCCTTTTCATCTTTCTCTTTATCACGCTTTGGGCAAGAACATATTCTCACGTTCAATGCTTTACGCCCGAAGATAGTTCCTCTGAAAAAAGCAAGTAAAATTCAAAAGAAGTTTTTCAACTTCAAATTCAAACAAAACTTTTTTTCTTCAAACGTTAAAAATATTCGACAATTTTACTGGCGATAAACATTTCGTTTTGAAAATGTTCACTAGCAATAAATGTGACGGTGAAAGTGACAGCTTTCAAATTTGATTCAATTCGAATTTGTAAAGAAGTGCTTTGTGTGGCTCGCTTGCATCGTCCAAAAATCTCTATGCTCCCCGCACAAATCATCAATTTTGTCCCAATAACACAATATTTAGGTATTATTTATGTCATTCTCTACTATAATTGTTTCAAAAACAAATATTCTAAATGAACAATCAGGCCAGCCCCAACTCACCTACACTGTAGGTTGACGGACTAACATCTACCAGAAAACAACTACTCCCTCGGCTAATACCACGAAAGACATTGGATTACATCGACAGGTGTTAGCGCAGGATTTCTCACAGAAGAAATTCCTGCATGCTCTTGGCGATACAACTGCCAGAATCAATGTTCAATTATTTAGACGGGTTTTGTGAAGAATCCTTCGCTAACACCTGTTGGATGTAATCCAGTGTCCTTCGTGGTATTAGCCAGGGGAGTAGTTGTTTTCCGAAAGGTGTTAGTGCGTCAACCTACAGTGTAGGTGAGTTGAGGCTGGCCTGAATGAATTGTTCATTTAGATTGAAGCCAGTCTTTAAGCATACCCATGAGTATTTTTTTTGTTTCAAAAACGCCTAAGAGACTGATAAATTAAATAGGTTTCTTTACATTAGGTGTTGCTGTCCTGATCAAAGCTGAAAAAAAAAATTAACAAATATTTGTTGAAAATGTAGATAAGAATCAGGTGTTGACATTCTGTGATAATCCAAAATATTTTCAATTTCTATACTTACCAACTTGGTGTACAAAAAACTCACCGACTATCCTCCAAGGTGAAAATAATTTCCACAGCTCTTCTATTCATTCCAGGACTAGGACAAGAATTTTTGCAGGCGAATTCGAATATTTCTCTAACGCTTTCTGTACCGGTAGGTGGAGTCCCAAACGGTATGACAACGCTGAGGCGTTCATTTTTAGATTTATCCCCCAAGTAAACTGCATACTGATTAGTACACCTTATTATATGAGGGCGAACGTGGTCCCCGATATCTGAAATCAAATTACAAAATAGAGGATGAAATCGGAAAACAGATCGTTCCGTAAAAGTAGTACATATTGTTAAGAGATCTCCTGGCGCCGGCCCTGTCAGTCGACAAAGGGAATGTTTGTTTGCGAAAAAACGGAACGAGTCCCAAATAGAGTAGAAATTCTCGATTCTTATATCGAGGCGCGAATGGATAAGCCTGAATTAGATAAGGAGGAAATTCATCGAAGCGGCAGTTTCGAGTAGAGAGTTCGTGGTATTGCGGTTAGAGAATTTGGAGCTAAGTGGAGGGTCAAAGTTGTATAGCAGAGTGTATTTTATAGTGACTTCAATAAAAGTAGTTTAGTGTTGTTTGGAGTATTATTTAGTAAACAAACCCAGGAAATGAGTAACAATATCTTAACGGAGCTCAAGAGCTCGTCATATTATAATGAAAAGGTTTTTTCATTTAGTTATTAAATAGTTACTTATTTCATTCAACTAGAGAGAAAAATATTGTCTCTCAATAGAAAAAAAAACAAAATTAGGATTTTCAATACGAGAAATGACTTCTATAACTTATTGAACTCGAAAATATTCCAAACTATATCAAGGAGTGAATATGAGTCATGTAAAAACTGTACCAAACTATTGTTCTCATTGCGAGGAACAAAGCAAATGCAGCATACAGAATGGAATAGTACACACGACATATCTTAAATCTAGAAGTGGCAAGGGCGGTCTGGCTCCCCCAAGAGTAAATGTTCACTGAGTGTGGTTTCTTTTGCAACTGCATAGTAACAAGTCACAAGTATGGCACATAACCTCAAAAGTTGGCAATAATTCTAAACGTCTGAGGTGTTTTCTGGCGTTCTTGTATTTAAAACGTATTCGTGTCTCCATCTTTCTCTCACTATCTGGCTGTCCGTAAGTGAGAGAGAAGGAGACACACGAATACATTTTAAATACATGAGCGCCAGAAAACACCTCTGGATTTCCATATTTTGAGGTGTAGAAGAAAGCAAAAACTTTGAAAAAATTCTGAAACAAAAATAATGTATTCTATAATGAGAACGGAAGCGGATTTATTTCCTGAAATGTTAACGAAGTATTTTCATATGTATAATAGTCCTTATTATTTTTTTGATAGGCGAAATTTTAGCTATACGAGAAGTTGCTGACTAATTGGACTTGTTCTATCCAGAAAGAACTATTTTTCAATAGACGCAGCAACTTTTCGGGGTAGATTGAAAATCTGCCCTTCTACACTTGTATAGATTCCAATATTAATTCTAATTTTTTCAGATTGTGATAGGTTACAAACCCAGAAAACTACGGAACAAGTATTCACCGAGTTAAGTAAATTTTTATAACTGATAAGGACACTACTTTGGAAAAAATCAGTATAGAGCATACTCACTAAGTGGTATATTACATATGACTTGTAGAAAACTTCAAAACTGTTCATTTCTCATGATGGAACTTCTTGAAAGTTAACGACGACCTATACAAAACAAGTTACCAAACTAGGGACCCACCTCTAGGAAATTTTCCGTTACCAAAATAAATAAAGGAATTATTCAAATGAAAACGAAGTTGAAATACAATTTTCAATTCTTAAACCAAATAACTACATCAAAATGTTATTTCAATGGGAAGGATGAAATTTCCTTCCCATATTTCGCCATTACAGTTTTGGCATCAACTTCAACTCAAGTTATTTTTAATCTCACTAATTTTGATATGTCCAATTTTTTCGGCCCACTAAATCCTGTAGGTTGGGAATCTCCGACCTAGACTATTTCATACTCGATTTCATAACTGAACTCCAATGAAAAAGTAGCAAGATTTTACCTGTGTTTCAAGATAATCAATGAAAATAACCCTTGTGAAATTTTTTGAAAAACATAATAAATTGATGGAAATAGCCGTTAATATCATCATCATAGTAGTAGGCATTAATATCG